>QTSX02005822.1:0-224862 GCA_014839935.2 Entomophthora muscae
CTCATTTTGAGAGGAAAAAGCAAAAGCAAGAGATTTGTCTTCAAAATGGCCCACCAAAGGCAAAATTGAAACATGGTGAATAGCAGTATTCTTGACACTTGTGGTATATGGCGCCACTCCTTGGTATTGCCTTATCTAGACTGATCACTTGTTTAGAAAAGTATAAGGGGAACTGCTGCCCTTTTTTATAATCTATCCTGGAGAGTAACCCTCCAAATTACATAGCAACAATTCCAATTAGTGACCAATTGACACACCTGCGGCTAGCTGCAGACGCGTCAGAGAGTGACCCATTGGAGTGAGTTTTCATATGGCAATTAGTGACCAATTGGAGCATCTGCAGCTAGCCACATATATATTGATTGATGACCCATAAAAAGATGTTTTATATATGGCAATTGATGACCCATTGTTCATCCTACTATGTAAATTGGTTATTTGATCTTCCGCTCCTCTTCTAGCCAAAAATATGAACTTCAAAGAAAGTAGTCTGAAACCCTATTCTACACTAAATTCCCTAAAGACAGCCAAACTATTGCTGCAACCACCTGACCCCAGATCAAATGCCTAAATTTTCCCTTCTTGTCAAATCAAACCCCTTTCTCTCTGAATATTCTCCAAAATGTTTCAGCCCTCTAAGAATAGGCTCATTACCTGACAGTCTAGACCCTAGTCAGCATGACTCACCTTTTCTTTTCCCTCCTCTTCCTCCAAGTATAAAAAGACCCCAAGAGGTCCCCAATAAACAGAATTATTCACCAACACAACAATTGACTTACAAATCTTAGCATACTTGCAGAGCCCAAAAATAGAGGTTCTGTTGAGTAAGAAGAATTTAGTCCTGTTGTGTTTCCAGTTGCTCAGATACTCTCAACCCCTCCCTCCAACCCTTGAGCACCACAGCACTCTTTGAAGCTTCATCAAAGGAGGGTAATGGGAATAAGAGTCAAGGGCAGGATAATGGCAGGATGGACTGGTTGGACCTGGATCCGCCACAGAAAGGATAGATGAGGAGTTTATTTCCAGTTTGGGTGGCAAACAGTAGAGGGTTACTGGAGGGTACTTGGATAATGGTGATTGAATCCACGTCCTGGTCCCTGTACAAGTCTTGTAGGTTGAGGGAGGGTGGCTGTCAGGAATATTCCTGACTACACCTTGGTTCAGAACAATATTTTTTTCACAATTGGACTCAAGAAACAAAATAAAAAATTGCAGCAGTTTCCCCAATAAGGGGGAACTGCCGCAAAAGCCGCGCCAAGAAAACGGAAATTAAAAATAGAAATTTTAATTCAGATGGGCTTTATACCCCACCCGCGGGCCTCGCAACTGGCTGCCAGCTGTCTGCAGGCCGCACGTCCACTCCCACCAGATAGTCCCCTGGCCAGGCCGCCAAATGGGGAATTGCCAAAAAGGCAAATGGAGGGGGAACTGCTGCCCAAATTTAGAATCTACCAAATTTGGGAGGGGCTGACAAGCTGCTCAATCCACCTATTCCTGCATTAACTGCAGAATTCAAAATTGGATACATGAAAACATCCAATGATACACAAAGCCAATGCAAGTCCAGAATTAACAATTCATTGCCTGCGCACCACTTCTAATTCCCCTCCCAAAAGGGAATTCCAGACAACATCAAGTGTTTGGGGTTCCCTGTCCAGTGTTTTACTCTATTCATGCCACCACAATGATGATAGTATATAATAAAGCCAATTCACTTGATGATAGTTTGTGCTATCATTGAGTGAAATTACCCCTCCATAGTATCACATAAATCAATCAGAACTTTACCCTACAAGAAAGTTTAAGACACTAAGCTTTGTCTGCCCTTTCCCAGGACCAGAAAATGAACCATTTAATCTTCTCAGCTGTTCTCACACCCTTCTTAGGGATTTAGGGCCACCAAAACAATCATCAGCATGGGCTGTTCAATAAACCACTTGGTGAGTACATCTACAAGGAGCCAGTGCAGCTAAACTCCTCTGAGCAGTACTCCTGGCCCACGCTGGTGTTGCCTCACTCCACCCAGTCTGTAGCTATATACACCTGTGTATACTATGTACTTACATATTTTGCTAGTAATTTTGGACGTTATAACGTACACACCTAGGTCTTCAGATGGATGATGACGGTCTATCCCATTGTGACAGCGCTCACAGGTTTCCAAGTTGCCAACTTGGTATCCTATTTTGCTAAAATACTCCCCCAATTGTTGGGTCTTTACAGTGGCTTGCCTAAGTACTCCCCTGAGCTTTTCCCTCCTCATTGATATCTTCAGTGCTTGCCTGGTTGGCATATGCAGTCTGATTCCCAGTTTGAGGATGGGTGTTATTGGCTCAGTTGTTTTGCTTGTTGGGTTGAGGATTCTTCTTGGCTGAAGGGCTCTCTTTGCGCTTGTTGGTTGCGTGTAGATTGTCAGATTTTTGGGCTGTGTGTTTGCCTTCCAAGAATACTTCTTCAAGGTTCTTGCAGTGGATCATGTCAAACTGATATCTAATGTGTGTGGGAAGACCATTGTAGAAGTCCAAGTGTGGCCCAGGTTCATCAAAGTTGATGATGTTGGGTGCGCAGTCATGTAGGTCTTTGTATGCAGCAATGTACTCCTCAATTGCTCCTGTCATCTTGAAGGTTTGAAGTTCTGTCATGATTACTATGTTGGAATCTTTCATGGAGAACCTTTTGAGGAATGCACTCTTGAATAGTTCCCAGTCTCCATTTTGATTGGGGTGTTAGGCTATTCATCCACTTACAAAATGTGATGTGTTTCCTGTAACGCGGAGGGCAATTTCACTGACCCAGAGTCTTTGGGGGTATTACACTTGCTCAAACTTGCTTTGTATACTGTTAATCCAAAGAGAGGTGTTTTATTGGCGTAGTTCCGCAAAGGCACCAATTTCAGCTGTGCACAGGCGCTGAAATACAATATTGGGTATCTCATGCTGCTGTGGTACTGTTGTGGTTGGCGCTGTGGGTAACAGTCTTTGGGCTTTGAGAATGTTGTATTATTTGATGGGTACAAGGAAGCTGTTGTAGATAACAAAACCTGCAGGAATGTCTTGTTTTTCTTTGTAGTCTCTCCAGCCATTAGGGAGTACCATTAATTGGGTCTTTTTCTCAGGAGGAATTTTTCCTTTGAGTTGGGTAGGTATGGATAACCTACCTAGGCTACCACTGTTGAGTTTATACTTCTGGGAAGTATAATAAATGGAAAAATGGGAAGATTCAAGAAGAGAATGATACTTTATTGGATATAAATATAGAATAATATATAGTATCATGACAAGCCACATGCTGTCCATGTACATCATGGGGGTCATGGGGCTTATCTAAGTAATGTTCCTCTTGGGTCACAAGGCTTACTCAAGTTGTGTTCCATTTAGGATCTGGATTGGGAGATCCCAGTCATAGATGGCTTGACTGATAGTGATGCCACCAGTTTACTGGCTGGCTGGTGAACCATTTGGTGATCTGCTTGGGGCGTTAATTCCCCAAGAGGGAGTAATTAAAGATGTTGCAACAACATAAAAGTATAATTTATTATTTGATTCCAGATGCCGTCATTCTAGATGCTATATTTCTAGATGGTGTATTTTAGGGTATTTATTAAGTGTTTTCATACTCAAAAAATATTATTTGGATAAAACTCTTTTTATTTTAATTTGTGATAGAGTTTTCTAGATGCCGTATTAGAAACCAATATGTAAAAAATTCACAATTAATATTTTTAAAAATTTTTTAAAATTTTTGCTGATGTAAATCCTGACTCTATCGCAAATTTTTTTCTAGATGGTGTTTTCTAGATGGTGTATTGCACCTCTATTTATTAGTCAAAGCTTAAATTGTTTTATTTTTTCATTTAAGATGTTTAATTTTAAAAATGTACACTTTTAAAAGCCAATTAAATTAAATTTCACTAGTAAGAAAACAGTATGAAAATTCTAAAGATTTTTTAAAAAAATATTTATAAATGTAGTTTTATTGCTTTTTTGTAAACCTAAGAAATTTACACGGAGAAAATTATAGCCGGATCAAAATCGACTGGAAATCCGTTGTAGGAAATCAGTAAACTTAACATCCTCTTGCCCCTATTTTAAAAACCGCTATTATGGAAGGAGGGCTTAAATTGAGAGAGTGCTATAGCAAATGTGGCTACATCCATCAAGCTTCTAGTGATGTTTTTTGGAAAAGGCATGTCAAGTAAATGAAGCAAGCTAAAATAAAGTAAGTTGATTCATAACCGACTTCTCACATGATTACTAATCCATTCTGTACAGTCACTACAAATCAGGCCCATGCCTCTAAACAGAAGTGGTTTCCGATTACCTTGTTTGTTGCATCAGAAATGAAACCTTTGCCACTTGCTCTGGATACTTTCATCCGCTGGTATGATCGACGCATGCAACATTTGGTTGTTCAGCCCGCCAGATTCCAAATGATTTCATCTTTAAAATTGGCAATATATTAGGAATAATACAGGGTAAAAAAAAGATATCAACATTTGAGCTGTTTAATTTACAAAATTAAGCTAGAATCTTTTAAAAGAATCAGGAAACTGGATAAATAGGCTTTAAATAAGTTATATCAATTTAAATGAACTTTTTATTTACACAATTCAATGGCATCGGCTAGTACTGTAACCGCGAGCTTTAAAAATTAGTTTATTACTCAAATTTACTAAAAATATGAATTTCTTAATTTTTAGCTTCAGAACCTTGCCAATCACCCCTCTAGATATAATAGTTTAGCACAGAAGAATAAGTTCCTTGTTCCAGCTGGATTCAGGCCAATATCTTCATGGTGGCTTAGCTATTTGGGCTTTTGTTCCATCCACGAGTAAGTTATTCGGTGTGCCTCCACTGCGTGCATCACTCGAAGGATGGTGGCACAGTTCTCGGTACAGAAGCTACAATATATGGTTGATTTTAAATCAATTGCTTGAAAAAGAATTCAAATATATTTTAATAATATTTAGATGGAGAAAAAAAGCTGCCAATAATATTTTATAATATAACAATAAGTGCAAAAAGAGACACACGCAGCTTTAAAGCAGTTTGAGTTTAGACCCAAACTAATATAAATAAGCTTTGTATAGTAGCTTGATAGTCAGCAACATCATATTTTAGCTAATGATTTTAGAAATATACACTGTAGGATAATATAGACATGTCTAATAAAGTCCTTGATTGACCTACTAACCTTCTTTCTCAAAAATAGCCACTACAAAACAAGTGCATGGAAAGTTCTCATTTTCTTCTGGGATGGAAAACATCGATATATCACTTTACTTCTATATCGATAAAAATGAAACTTGGGTATTTGATGCAAATGACTTGAAACTGCAGATCTTGCTAGAACACGGTAATCAAGAATGTATTTTTATTGGCTGGGAGAATCTTAACGGGAACTTACTTTATCTTGTAACGATAGGCGTGTAAGACTATAAAATAGATTTGATGTTGTTGATTGTCAGCAATGAACAAACTCATCTTATCTTGCTTGGCTGGATTTGCCCTTTCTTCGACCTTCAGAGTCGACAATGTCACTACAGCAGAGACAACCATCTACCAGGAGATGACACTCCGTGAGAAGCTTAGCAGTTATCAATCCTTTAGAAACATTAGAGTCGAAGCTGTTTCTCCAACCAGTTTGATAAAGTCGCGCTACCTTCCAGAAGAACTCATTATGAATGGGCTTATGGAAGCTGTCCATTTGGCCTTCTCCCAGCACCATGGACTTACCTTATCTCCCGAGAAACTGTTCATAACTATTCTCCAAGGAGTGGCCATCCACATCAACCAGGATCCCAAGAAGCACCGAGCTGCTTTGGGAATCAAACACGAAGGGAAAATACGGCTCGGCATCCGCTATGACAATCATATCATGGGTAGTGATAATAACACCTGGCCTGTCATCATCGACTCCTTCACGAAGCTGCTTGGTGCCTTTCTTCCCGAGGATCTTTTCTCGCAGCTGGAAAAGCCCTTTACCACCTCCACCGACTTAAGCGTTGTTGTCACTTCTGCAACAATCATGGATTCTTACAAGGTTTACTTTGAATATCTCTATTCAACCTTATGCGGCATCCCTGAAGTAACTCTCCAAGGAACCCCTGACGACTGGATTGATCTCAAAAACCGCACCCAAAATATCCTTCAGCGTCTTGAAGGCCTTGACAAGTGGGAAGCAACTTTAGTTCCCGTTCTTGATGAATTCATCTCTACTGCCCAGGGGAATCCCAATGTAGAATTCTGGAAGAGCATTTACAAGTATAGAAGCCGGTCTGGATTTCCTGAAGTGAGTGGTTGGATCAACCTATTCTTCCCCTACTTTATGTTCACCGAGGATTATCGTATCAATGCCTGTGCCCATGGTGGTCCTGCAAACTGTCCCAAATATTCTCTGGACTTTTATCCGGTTGGGATCACGCGCACCCCTTTCAAATGGGACTACCACCATGAAGAATATAACATGG
The DNA here is from genome assembly GCA_014839935.2 of Entomophthora muscae. Classification (NCBI taxonomy): domain Eukaryota; kingdom Fungi; phylum Entomophthoromycota; class Entomophthoromycetes; order Entomophthorales; family Entomophthoraceae; genus Entomophthora; species Entomophthora muscae. Next base: position 6,470 of record QTSX02005822.1, read on the forward strand.
AGCTTGTCGCTGGCCTTGTTGGAGTTGAGAAGAATGCTACCACCAACCATGTCCAACCTGCCCTGGGCTGGGCAGTTCTTTACGCCTAAACCTTGAATAAACCCAATGTTTATCTACCAGTGTATCTTTTCCTTCATGATTATTTTAACTAAAATATAAAGTTAATAAATGTATTTAAATAACCAAAATCCTATAAAGATATGTTTGTTTGACTCCCATCTTTGTACTATGGATTTTCAGGAAATGTCATTCCTTAGTATCAACTTAGCCTTACCTGGGTAAAATAATAGGTGTCCTAGATGAGAATGACCCTTAGAAATCCTGCCAGCACACCAGGCAATCCCAAATACTTATCCAATCTTAGATGTCCCTAATATTTTGCAATTGGTCTTGATTGATCTCAGAAGCCTTCAAGGTACTATGATTTGAAATAAACACATTTGAGCAATCAAGAACATAAAATATTCATCAATAGATGCTGATCCCCAATCAGTCATATGTATTCCAAGAACCTTTATCATTCTGTCAGTTGAGTAATTAAGAAGGGTTGATACAAGAACACCAGCAATTTTTACTGAGAGCCCACCAGTGTCACAGCAAATATTGAAGTATGGAATATCCCCTGCTATATGTTATCAATGTGCTAGAGATAGTATAGTCAATTAGCACCAATGTTGCTGGCCTGCCAATTGATTTTCCATATTAATGGTTTTGATATTACCCTGAGTTGGGTAGGATGCAATTGAACCCCATGCAGTATTTTCATAGATGCCTAACTCTGGGGATTGATGCCAGAGGTCTGGGGATGAAAAGACAGGCTGAGCAAGAGTTGTAAGCGCCAGATGAATATCCTATCAAGAGGACACTAGTCCTATAAACCCCCTTCTATGAGATCAATGGAATGCAGACAAAATCAAACTTATCTATTTCAGAACATATTTTAGAAAACCAATAATCCAAGTACAAAGACCTTTGTCAGTACACTGGGATTTCCATAGGCTGCCACCAGTAGACACCATGCCGTAAAATATGCAGCCAGGGTGCTAATTCTACAAATAGTTAGTCTACTACTCATTTATCTTAATGTTATACCTATTGTGGTATAGTGACAGCCTGGGTAAGGACAGAAGAATATAAGAAGATAATAAGACAAAACTGGTGTTTATTTATATAGTATTGCACTTATATAGTGTGAGGCAGGGGAATTGCCACCAGAGGCAGGGAGGCACAGACAGGAGGACTTCCCTAATGAAGGAGAGTGGATTGGCACAGCTAAAAGTCCCACGCAAGAGAACAACCACTTCCATGTGGCTTTCCTTAAGGAGGTAGATATAAATAACTTTGTTGTTTTATTTATAATGCTGGAAGTAAAGCCTGTGCCTTGTGCGCATTTGAGAGGCAAACCAAATACCCATTTTAGAGGCGTTTTAAATGTCTTTATCACTAGTAAAATCAGGATACAATAGTGCAATTGCGCAATTTTTCTGTAGCTTAATCCCTAGGTGGACAACTTTACGTCTAATTCATTCAGGATCTGCAACATTTTCCTCCACTGGATTAGACAACAGGTTTAAAAATGGCTGGCGTCTCAAAGTGACGGCTATGGTGAACAGTCCCTCTAGAAGAGTCACAAGAAGAGTCTTAAAGAAGGTGCAAGTGATAATTCCAAAGAAGCGCAAGCATACCAGGCCATTGGAGGTGGTGAAGGCAGCAGAGAAACAGGTAGTCCTGCATGATGTGGATGGCAGTTATCTGGACTTGGGGGTTCATCTAGATCAGCTACTGGTGCCTCAGCTGGCCTTAGGGGGGACAGACACATTGTTTGTTGCGCTGTACCTAGCTTTGAGTGAGCCCAGGGAGGTGACAGAAACTGGGTTGCAAAAGGGTAACAGTACCCATTGGCAGTTCTCCATGCGGGCAACAGAAGAATAATTGAAGGCTCAGCTGAAGGAATTCCAATTTGAGGGTCAAGGGCTCTCAGTCTTGCAACAGGGGACGGTATCCAACATAGTGAAGTCAGTCCTTTGCTCTTGGGCAACACCTGGGGTTACTGAGGCTCAACCAGTCAGTTGGAAAACCTCTGACAACTATGAACAACATCTTTGGTGAGCCTTCCAGGAAGTGTTGAAGTCATACACAGTTGAGGGGACAGCTCATCTGGTACCAATGGTGATGGCTGGCAACCTTGTTCTTCGAGGAGCCAACCACTGTGATACCAAGCGGGAGGAGAACATGGGGTTCTTCCTTGAGTGGGCCTTGTCTGTATTCTACGGGGTGGGTGGTCAGGTCCCAGTAGAGTATGCTCTTTATGAGAGTCTTCTAGGGGACTGTATCTTCTTGGGGGTCACCTTTCTTGTGGACATTGGGGTCAATTGTGTGTCTCGCTTGGTGAGGGTTTGTTCCCAATCCTTGATCATTGGCTTTGTGGATCTTTAGGCAACCAGTTGTGTTTCTTGGCTATCATTCAGGTGGTAGAACAGTTGGTGTGGTACTGGAAGAGTCTTGTCAGTCTCCAATAAACACATTGTTCTTTTATTCTTATTTCTCATACTTTGGTGTAACCCTATTGCAAACAGGACAACAACCCATGGAATTTTTTAATTAGGCTTTTGTTTTTTTGGGTTATTGTCCTCATTGGGGCTTACTATTGGTCACTAGGAGCAGCACACATATACTGAGTGTGTACTCTAGTGATCAATTGCCCAGAATGGGGCTCCTTAAGGGCGTAGGAGTTGGGGCCAGTCTTCTGGATAACTTGAACTGGGCCTTGCCAAAGGGAGGCAAGTTTGGATTTGCAGCTGTACCCTCTATCGCTGAAGAAGTAGACTGAGTCTCCTACCAGGTAAGTGGGTAAGGTGGGGCATTTGGATGCAACTTGTTCTGGGTCCCGCAACTTATGGTTTAAGTTTACAGTGTAGGCCTCTGATTGTAAGCAAGTAAGAGTTTGAACCAGCTTGTTGAGGTACGCCTCTGGGGACACAGCCAGGCTGGGCTTTACCAAGGAATATAATAAAGGGGGAAGTCCTGGTTGCCAGCTGTAGAGCAGTTGGAAGGGCGGCTTACCAGTAGCACAATGGTACCCAATGTTATATGCAAAGATGACCACAGACAGGAAGGTATCCCATTCAGTCTCATGTTGGTGACTGAGCTTCTGAAGTATCTGGACCAGGCTCCCATTAGTGCGCTCTACCATGCCATTTGTCTGTGGGTGATAAGGGGTGGATAGTGTCCCAAAAATTCCCATCAGTTGGTTGAGGCAAGGGATGATATAACTAATGAAGTTGGTACCATTGTCTATCAGCAGAATCTGGGGGCAACCATGTTTGTATATGATATTCTCCAGGAGAACGTCGCTGTCACCAGTGGAGATAGGTTGGGAATTGCCTTGGACTCTACCCATTTAATCAGATGGTCAACAGCCACAATGATGAACTTGTTGCAACTGTTGGTAGCTGGCAGGGGACCTACTACATCAATGGCTACAGTGTGGAAGGCAAACCCAGGGCGTACAAGTCTATGTTAGAACTTGGTCAACTTAGGTCTCATAATGTTGCAGTCATGACAGGTGGCTAGCGTATCTACTATGTCAGTGTGCATTCTTTACCAGAAGCAGTGCTGCTGCAACAGAGCTAATGTCTTCTGTATGCCACCATTGCTAGTAGTCTTGTGATCAGCCACCACTGAGTTCATGCGTAGGGATGGGTGTATGTAGAGTAGCCAAGAGTCTCCACAAAGCTTCAGGAGTTGTCCCTTAGAGACCTTGGTATCAAGAGCTAACTTCTTGAGATCCCTCTGTATCTCTACTGGCTCCTCTCCCCACAAAGAAGGATCCTCCATAATCTTGTAATAGAGAATGTCAGCCATGGGGGATACTAAGGAAACAGTGGGAAGGCAGGAGAGACAGTCAGCATTCTGGTGGGCTGCCCCGTCTTGATGAATAATCTCATAGTCATAAGCCTGAAGTTTAATGACCCAACACGCCAGACGTCCTTTGGGGTCCTTGAGGGTCTTTAGCCATTGCAAGGAAGCATGGTCTGTTACAACTGTGAAATGTACCCCATGGAGATAGACTCTGAATTTTTGGTAGGAGTATACCACAGCCAGACACTCTTGTTTGGTGACAGTGTAGTTCCTCTTGTGAACATTAAGCATACACAAGCAGTATCCAACAGTGTGTTCAAGTCCGTTGGAGTCCAGTTGTGAGAGAACACCCCCAATTGCAGTCAGACTAGCATACATATGAACCACAAACAGCTTGGCAAAGTCAGGGTAGGCCAGTACAGGAGCTGCAGTCAGTGTTTCCTTGAGAGCAGCACTTGCTGTCTTGCAAGCCAGGCCCCAGAAGAAGCCCACATCAGCTTGAAGGAGTTGGAACAGTGTATTAACCAGCGAAGCAAGGTTGGGGATAAAGTGGCAATAATAGCCAACCAGCCCCAGTAAGAACTGGATGTTCCTCTTGCTTACAGGCACCTGCATCTTCTTAATGACCTTTACCTTGATAGTTACAGGACAGAGGCCATCACAACTGATGATGACCCAAGGAATTCCAAGTGCTCATTAAAGAAGTTGTATTTTTTGGATTCAGCTTAAGTGAGTAGCCAACAGACGTTTGAACACTTCTTTCAGGGGTTCCAGGTGTTTGTTATAGATTCAAGAGAAGACGTTAATGTCATCCAGGTAGAACAGGGAACATGAGGGCTTGAGGTTCCCCATCACAGCTTCCATAGCTTGTTAGAAGGTGGCTGGGGCATTAGAGAGACCTTGAGGCATCCTGGTAGGTTGGAACATCCTTTGGTTGGAAAGGATTGAACAATTATCTGGGTCATCTGGAGGGAGATCAATCTGCCAGTAGCCAGGTATCAGGTCCATGGCCAAGAAGAACTTGGATGTGGGGACCCAGTAGGCAAGATCTTCTTGTATTCTCACAGTGCAAGAATCCAACGTTTCTGATTGAGAGGCAAAGTCAACCAGCAGAGGGGCATCAGAAGGCTATGTTGTAAAGGAACAACAAGTGCCAGGGTCAGGAACATGCTTTTCAGGGGGGAGAGGAATAGGGGGAGAGGAGGGAGGTGAAAACACAAATGCAGCCAAGGATTTCTCCTTGTCCTGGCTGCTTAGTAGTTTTTTGAGTGATCCTCATTATACTCCTCAATGCCAGAATCATCAGTGAATTCTTCCGTGCTCTGACTATCCTGAGGTTTAGTTGCTTCAGAACTATCAGGAGTAATGAAGGGATTGCTATCAGGTTCCCAGGGAGACTCCAGGGTATCTGCTGAAGGTGCAATGAAGGAGACATCCTCTTCATTGCTTCTGTGACAGTGGTGGGAGTCAGGAAGGGGCAATGTAGTAAGGATTTTCTGAGAGGGGGATCTATCAGCTTTAGCATTACCATGCAATACCATTGGAGTATCAGGGGTACTAATTGCTGAGGCATCTTCAAGGTGCTTGCTTAGTTGACCTGAAGGGAGTCAAGGAGAGCACGTTGAGCATTTAACTCATCTAGCCACTCTTTCTTTTCCTGAAAGGCCAGAACTAATTCCTCTTCCAGAAATCCCATCTGTTTCTCTTGAGCCTTTATAGTATCCTGAAGAGAAGAGAATCCTGTGGTGCAGCTTTTATGGATGTCTTCTGGCTTAGAAGTTTTCTGTTGATGATAATAGAACTCCAGGGCAAAATGCTGATTCATCTGGGTGGGTACCAAGGAAGAAATTACATGTTCTATCTTGCACATCCATAGAGCCATTTCAGAGTGGGAGTGAACAGCTTCTGATATATTTTGAGCAAGGTTTGGGGGTCAGAGCAGGGGATAGTGCAGCAACAGTTTGGAGGGTGCCAGAATTAAAGGAAATTTTTATCAGGAGAACAACCAGAAGAAGAAGGAGGAGAATATTGACAGCATATTTCCTTCACCAAGGCAGGCTCCAAGGAGCAGGAGATGCAGTTCATGCCAGCTGCTTCAGCCATGGGGTCAGGCTAGATTGGCATCAAGGAGATAAGGGCTTTTTCAATGGAGTTCATCCAGGAGATCATACTTGACTGGGAGCTGGCAATTTCCAAAAGTTGTTGGCAGTTAGGCAACCACTGGCTTAGTCCTGGTTGACCATAGGAAGAGCCATGGAGTCTACCAGATAGAGAGCCAAAAGCAGTGAAGGTTGATCCTGGAGTGGGTTGGGCAGAAGGAGCCCCAGGTATAGGCAAGGACATCACTCCCTCCACAAAAACAGGGCTGCGGGGGTAGGAAGAGAGGAAGATGTGGTTTGTAGAAGCCATGAGCGCCAATGTCGTAAAATATGCAGCCTGTGTGCTGATTTCTACAAATAGTTAGTCTACTACTTATTTATCTTAATACTATACCTATTGTGGTATAGTGACAGCCTGGGTAAGGACAGAAGAATATAAGAAGATAATAAGACAAAACTGGTGTTTATTTAGATAGTATCACACTTATATAATGTGAGGCGGGGGGATTGCCACCAGAGGCAGGGAGGCACAGACAGGAGGACTTCCCTAATGAAGGAGAGTGGATTTGCACAGCTAAAAGTCCTGTGCAAGAGAACAACCGCTTCCATGTGGCTTTCCTTAAGGAGGTAGATATAAATAACTTTGTTGTTCTATTTATAATCCTGGAAGTAAAGCCTGTGCCTTGTGCGCATTTGAGAGGAAAACCAGATACCTGTTTCAGAGGCATTTTAAACGTCTTTATCACTAGTAAAATAGGGATGCAATAGCACAATTGCGCAATTGTTCCGTCGCTTAATTCCTAGGTGGACAACTTTACGTTTTATCCATTCAGGATCTGCAACACACCATCACTACCAGTTTTATAGCAAATTGAACATCAAACTATCTGTTGCCTCCCTTTGTACCATCCTTCTGCCTAATAAAGGATCTCTTAAGGACATTGTATATTAATTGCCTGCTATTATACAGGTCCATCAACCTACCTATGGCTAAGACCAGAACAATATCAATAATCATAAATTTACCAGAGCCTTAAGTTCAGAGAGAAGAACCACTTTTTTTGACAATATTCTTTAACCAATCACTTTAGTTCTTAACTATCTGTAATGTCTACAGAAGTCCATAACTACAAAGTTCAAACTAACACTGTAGCTTTTATACAACCAGACAAAAAATAAATCCAGTGTTATGAAAATTCACCCTAATTATACCTTTGGAGGAAATTTTGGGGGTCTTTTATTTATTAATATTATAACTGTGCTGTTTTAGCAAAGTTACAAGGGGAAAATATTTAGAAACTAGATAACATTCTTTATTGGGAGATAATGATCATATAGTTAATGTGAGTCATGGATAACAGGAACATGATAGGGCTGATCATACAGTGGGATGATGAAGGGGGTGGCTTGATCCTGGTAATGAGTCAAGCGCTAAAACAAGGTATCCACTGTAGGGGATCAGCATTTGTTCATGTTGTTGGATTTGGCAATTTGAGTTGACTTCTTAGTGGCTTTGAGTGGCCGGGTAATTGGATTACGGATCACAAACCCGCTTACTTGGAACCTTGCTGGTGGTTCAAGCCTGCTGTTTTGACATTAAGCTACATTGAAGCTGAGGCCAAGCTTTGCTGCTTTGCTGCTTATCTGCTGAAATTTACTAAAAACTTTAATATGGCCTCAGATTTAAAGATTTTAAAAATAAAATACAGGAAAAAATTAGATTGGGTTTAATAGAGCAAGTAACAGAAGAACTATCTGTAGTAACTAATTAAAAAGAAAACCTTAAAGACTTTTTTTGAAGCATAATTATATCTAGCTCTATAAATGGTATCATTTTTATACTACTAAAAGGCATAAAAAACAATAGGACAAGAAAGAATAATAATGGATCAATTTATTTACTCAGATAGAATAGCTTTATCAAGCTATTTTTATACCACATAGTGTTCATGTAGCTCATGACAGCCATGAGGCCTTTTCAATTAGTGATCTTCTTAGAATTTTAAATATATGATCCTTGCACAATTAGGATGTGTGGCAATAGTGCTACCCACTATTTTGCAGTTGAGCCATTTTCTGTGGAAATTAGCTCTCAGGAGCTAGAAACCAAAGATGTTGCAACACCTCCCCCTGGTGTCACGGAACCAACCCTGATTGGCCAGCTTGCTAGCATTTGGGAACTGGCAGGTTGCAGACTGGGTGAGCAAGGCCCACCAAAGGATTGGTGCTAACTTAATGAGGTAGGACATTGACTTGCCCACCCATGACCACAGACCGGCGGCAGGGACAATAGTATCTATTACCCCTGTGAGAGTAATATAAACAGCTCTAAAAATCTTGTTGGTATGGTCTAGCGGGAGCTTGGCAGCAGAGGCAGGCATTGGTTTGGGGGTGACAGGTGGTTCCATGTCCATTTGGTAGGCAGGAAGGAGGCTGTATTTATCTCTGAACAGGCAGGGCTTGGTAACGTACCAAGGGCCTTCTTGGTTGTATCTGATTAACGCTGTAGTTCTGGCCAAGGGATCCTGGGCTAGCATATTGTTGGCAATGTAGTCCTTGTACTCAGGCTTTAAAGGGTACTCTGTGAAATTGACAGGACCAAAGGGAGCACCTGGTGGGCAGTACGTAGCTGGCAGGCTGGCAGAGGGGTCAGATGATCTTTGAGTTAACTGGCAGATGACAAGAATAAAATACGGCAATAATTGGGAAACCAATATCTCATAACCTTTATTTAAAAATGACAATGGGGTTGATATTGGCCTGGCAGGTATTTATACCACACTGCCAGGCTTCACTACCTGGTCAGATTTTCTGGGCTCAGGCGGGTTTGCATCAGGGGTCTCAGATGGCAGTGTGGCGCTTGGCACTGGTGGTTTACCACTGGCCGCTTTTGGATGAGAAGACTTCAAATCCTTCTGTTTGTCAATTTGGGTATTGGGTGCCTCTTTTGGTTCAGTGCCTCCCACGGGACTTTGGGGGAGTTTGAAATAATTTTCATGGAGAAACTTGCGTATTTCACGGAGAAACTGCCAGTGTCAAGCGTTGGCACCTTGGGGAAATTCTCGGCATCTTGCACTGGCAGTTTGCTTGCAGAATCCTGCGGGATGGCTAAGGGTTTGGGTCCTGGCAGGCTGTTAACAACTTTATTGATCAGTAGTGATTTATTGGGTTCCCAGCCCATGGGTCTGGCGTTCTGTGAAGGGTTTTGTCCTGGGTTTGACTCTGGTTTTGTATTTTGAGATTTAGGAGCATCCCAATTGTCTTTCCTGACACCTGAGGTGCTGAAAATAGGAGCTTTGGGAATTCTCTTATGGGTATTTTAAAAAGTGATCCCAATATCAATCCAGTTTGGTCTTGGATACAGATAGTTGAACATCTCTTTGGCCATGACTTTGTTTGCATAAGTGGAGGCAATTGTGATGCATGTGTTTTAGTTCTGTGTGAGCGCTGATTCCCTTGATAAGTTATGAGCTGTTTGGTCTGACTTTCATGACAATGCCAGGTCCTTTCACCCAGGATCCAACATGTGTTGACTGTGGTTGATCACCCAGTTATCATTTTCTTTTTAGAAAATTTTCTCTTATAGAGTTATAGTCTCTCTTTCAGATTGTTTTTTAATGCCAAGTGGCAGGCTGCACTATTCAAGGAAAGCAATATGAATATAGTAAACAATCATTTGCTTGAGGAGCAGCAGCCAAATCAGGACTGGGGCGCAATAATTCAAGAACCTCTGGAAGTGTAGCAGAAGAGAGAGGTTAAAGTTGAATCCAGGAAAACTTTTCTAAGAGAAAAATCAGAATAATAATTAGATGTGTGAGATATATAAAAGGCAGGCCAAGGAATGGCCAAGGAATCAGTTGGTAACTGAAATACTGCAGTGGCAAAATTATCAAACACTAGACCAGGAGGCCCAAATGTTCAAGCATTTTTAATATCCTCCTTTATTTCTCAGTCTGAGTAAGGTATATAGAAACAAGTTTCTAGAGGGGAATAGGAAAGCTTTAAGGGATTTCATGATAGAAGAGGTGGGAACTTTGCAACATCTGATTGATTGTCACAAATATTTTCAGCAGTTGTAAAGCTTGCATTGGAATTTAATTTGATGAAATCATAATTTGGGAAAAACTGGCAACAAGCAGGTTGAGCACTACCTTCTTTAAACAGTGTATACTATGTAACTTTATTATCATAACTAATTGGCGCAAAGCAGGGTAGGCCCAGATTTTCATGGGCTATCTGAGCCACTCCAGCTTTAACCTGTTTTTTGTCAATAAAAAACATTAAAAATGTTTCAACATTTTCAGGGGTTCATCAGAGGTTCTACATTATTTTTTTATCCTCCAAGGTTGTACATCCCTTTAATTTGGCATTCTACTGTAACATTGCTATTTTATATACTTTATTGTTTTTTGGGCTTGTTGTACACTGGGGTCATCATCTTTAGGCTCCTTGTTAGACAGAGTGTGTCAGAGATCCAGTATTGGGCGACCAGCCCATTGTTTTCAGGGGTGACTTGGGCTAGGTTTTTTAAAGATAAAGCCCACCACAAGAGAGATGCTAACTTAAAAAGGTAGGAGAAGGTCTTTCCCATCTAGGACCATGGGCCATCGGCCAGGATTATAGTGTCAATCACCCCTGTGAGGATGATATACACAATCCTAAGCATCTTGCCAGTGTAGTCAGTTAGGAGTTCTGGTGAGGAGGCAGGCATAGGCTTAGGGGTCACAGGCGGTTCCATGTGGAGTTCATAGGCAGGCAGGTAGTTGAATTTTCCTCTAAACAACTTGGGTGTTGAGAATATCCAGGGGCCTTGATGGTTGTATCTAACTGTAGATTTTATGCAGGACAAAGGATCTAGTTTGATTATCTTTCTGGGGTGTAGTCCTTATATTCAGGTTTCAAAGGATATTCTGTGAAGTAGATGGGGCCAAAGGGAGCACCTGGAGTAAGAGAATATGTGGGTAGAGGGGCATGAGGGCCAGGGTTCTTGTACTGATTTGATAGATGGCAAATGCAAAATAAGGCAGTAGCTGTGTAAGCCAAAATAACATAACCTTTATTCAAAAATGGCAATAAGTTTGAAGCGCGGGGTCCTTTGGTCTATATAGCACCCCACTTCCAAACTTAATATTTTACATGAGGGTTCATCAGGGCATTGGGAAAAGCAGGCCTGGGGGTTCTGGGTGCTCTGGTTCAAAGGAGGAAAAATAGCGCCCAGGCTGGGAGTTCTTTCATTGGTCAGAGATCTCAAATTGACTACTTGATTATCTTGCTCTAAAGTCGTGGTCATGGGGTTGGTCCATGGGTCTGTGCCTCTTCTTGAGGACAGCTCTTGATTGGCCACTGGTGTAGACTTCAAATTCATGAAGCTAATAGTTGCCGCTTCAGTACCTCCATTAGGCGCTGTGATCAGTCTTCCATTTGGTGCAATAATTTCCTTGGTTTAGCCTGTTTCACTGCATGGGCCAACATTCTCGGCCTCAGCTTGCAGAGGCTCAATCCCAGAAATAGGAAGGTGGGCAGTCCTTTGGTCCACAGGCCCAGCGGCCCAAGGGGATCTAGGTTTGGGGTTTGATTCCTGCTCCTGGGCCTGGGTTTTCAGGTGGAAAGAATTGTCAATCCTGATACCATCCCCTTTTTCCCCCCAAGAGCCCTCCCTTCTGATTCTTCTTGTTCAGGTAGTGTTGGAAAGCTTCTTGGGCATTAGCTAGGTTGCTCAGCAGTTCCCAAGTACTTTCCTCTAGCAGGTATCCTTTCTATTTGACGTAGTACTGAGGTTTTTGGTAGTGAATGCTGTTGTTGTATATGTATTTGACTTCATATTCCTCAGAGCAGCCTGTTTGGATTAGTGGAGGGCTGTCTTGGGTCATTGGTGGGGAAGCAAATTTTCATCTTTTTTAAATAACAGGGAGCAGTGGAACACATCATGAATCTTCCAGGAGGGGGATAGGTCCAGTTTGGAGACAACCTCTCCAACTAGTTTGGTGATCTTGTGGGGGACACTTCTGTGAGCTAACTTCCTACAGGGCACATGTAGAGGCACATTCCAGGAATCCAGGTATACTTCATCTCAAAATTGCAAGGGTTGGCCTGGAGTTTTTTTACAGTTGGCAAAGGCTTTTTAGGTTTGTACTGCATGGTTCAGGTTGGTTTAGCATGTTTTTTGTGTGTCATGGATCTTCTCAATCCAGGAGCATCCAGTAATGTTAGTTTCCTTCTCGCCAATCTTGGGGTCCCAGGTGGGATCAAACCTATAGTTGGCTTTGAACAGGGACATTCTAGTGGTGTGTGGTCTTTACTATAGTAGAGGAACTGGGCCATGGGAAGCATGTTGGCCCAATTTTCCTGGTTGGTGTTGGCGTAGCATCAAAGGTATTATTCAAGGATCTGGTTCACTCTTTTGGTTTGGCTGTCTGTCTGTGGGTGGTAGGAGGTAGATACACACTTCTTGATTCCCAAGTCTTTCATCACCTGTGTCCATTAGTTTGAGGTGATTTGGGGTCTTCTGTCTGTGATGCTTTCTTCAGTTGTTCTGTGAAGAGTGAGGATCCAGTCATGGAAGTGTTGTGCTGTCTCAGCGGCTGTGCAATGAGTGGTGGTCAGTACAAAATAGGCATCTTGGTGAAAAAGTCTAACATGACCAGAATTGCATTAAAGGAGAGGAATAAAGAAGTTCTACAATGTAATCCATGAAAACATATCTCCAGGGTCCATTGAGTATATCCAAGGGTCTTAGAAGCCCTTCAGGATTGTTTCTGCAAGTTTTGATACGTTCACAGGTCTCACATCCCTTCAGGTATGTGCTTACTTCTTGCTCCATTTTTGGCCAGAAAAAATTTCTTCTGATGCTCCAGAGGGTCTTGAGTATCCCTGGTTGTCCAGCCATTTTGGAATTGTGATATTCTCTCAAGATGTTGGTCTCAATGTCTCCTTCAGGTACAAAGATCCTGTTGTGGAGCATTAGTGTTGTTTCTTTCAATGAGTAGCCTTTTTGGTAGTGGGTGCTATCCAGGGATTTGGAGAGGTTAGAGATTGTGATTTTGGTGAAAATTTAGAATTCTTGGGCCTTTAGTACTTCTGATCTTTTGGCTCTAATTCTCATTAATCCCAGGTAAATACCTAGGCTCCCTGGGTCTAGGAGGACTTGGGTGTTGTGGTTATAAGTTTCTATATGGGTAGGCACCAGATCAGTTCTTCTTCTTAGGGCGTCAGGTACCATATTCATCTTTTCTGGCTTATAGTCTATGGCCATCATGTAGTTGGCTAGTTTGAAGGCCCATCTTGCTTGTTGTTGGTTAAGCTGGCGTAGTTTGAAGTAGTAAACCAAGTTCTTGTGGTCTGTCAGGACCTTTACCGGATGTTCAGCACCACATAGGTATCTGAGCCAATGCTTAAATGTCTTTATTATAGCTAGCATCTCTTTGTCATATATTGGGTAGTTTCTTTTGGCAGGCAGCATCTTCTTGGAGTAATATGCTAAAGGATGTAGCATAATATCACCTCCCCCTTGAAAAAGGACCCCACCCACTGCAAAGTTGGACACATCTGTCTCAAGAACAAAATGTTTAGATGGGTCAGGAATGGCAAGGATAGGGGCAGATGTGAAGGCCTTCTTCAGGGTTTCAAACGCAAAGGTGTATTCATTGGTCCAGAAAAACAGGACTTTGTCAGAGCAGAGCCTGATCAGTGGCAGCGTAATAGAGGGAAAAAACTTTTATGAAGTCTCTGCAATAGTTTTCTAACCCCAGGAAGCTTCTGATATTTTTCCAGCATGTGGGGATAGGCCAGGATATTATGGTGTCCACTTTATCCTGGGCCATTGCAAATCCTCCATTATTCACAATGTAACTCAGTAATTCCACCTCTGGTTAGAAGAATTCACATTTTCTGAGTTTTGCATGTAGGTTGGCTTGTGAGAGTTTGCTCAAGATTAGTTCCAGGTGGAGTAGGTGCTCTTTGTGGGTCTTAATATAGACAAGGATATTGTTGAGGTAGGCCACACAGAACTTTTTAATTTATTTGCCCAGGACTTTATTGATCATGCACTGGAAGTTGCTGGGGGCATTACATAGTCCAAACAGCATCACCAGGTATCCATAAAGTCCATACCTGGTCTTGAATGCCATTTTATACTTGTTTCCTTCCTTGATTTGGATTTGATTGAAAGTGTCTTGGAGGTCAATCTTAGAGTATACCTGGGCGCCTTTCAACACATCACACAAGTCATCAGCATTAGGAATGGGTTAGCAGTTCTTTATGGTTATACCATTCAACGTCTGATAGTTAAATACATATGCGCATACCACCATCATTCTTGCCCACAAACAGCATTGGTGACAAGCAAAGGCTCTTGGACACATGGATGAAACCTTTCTTGTACATGTCTTTGATGTACACTTTCAGTGCCAACTACTCTTTTTGATTGCAGATATAGATGGTACCATGTTTGGGCTTGATGGCAGGCAAGAGGTTGATGGTGTGGTCATACTTTGTGTGTTCAGGAAGTTGGGATGCTGCTTCCTGGCTGAAAGCATGGTTCCTTTTTTCTAGAGAAGCAGGTAGGACCCCCACACTGGGTTCTACTTGTATGGTCATGAGTCTTTGGGTGAATCACTCTGTGTTGGTGCAAAAGAGTATTGTGTCAAGGTTTTCTTTGTCTCCCAAGGTGACTTTCTGTTCCCAGTAGTTGAGGATGAGGCCATGTCTGTCAGACCAGGTTTCCTAAGGATGAGGGGGTATGGTAGGACTTTTAAAAGGATAAGAGATGATGGGTATGTGTTGTTTCTTATCACCAAGGGCAGTTCTTGTTTGCATTTGTACCCTATATCTGTTGTACTATTTCCCATCATAATCTGAAGGCAGTTATCAGATGCAGACAGGCCTAGTTCTTGGGCTAGTTCTGCATCAATAAAACTCTCATCTGCTCCAGTGTCAATGAACGCCTTCAGTTTCTGGGTTGTTCCTCTGATGTTAACAGATACTAGGATGAACTTGTGAGACTGGGAAGTAGTGTTTATTTGGGCCAACAAGATAGGAGCTGGACTTTTCTTAGGGTAGGCTCTGGTCAAGTGCCCTGCTTTGTGACAATGAAAGCAGAGTCCTTCTCTGTAGTGTCTTTAAGGCTCCTAAGGGGTCATTCTCCCTCTTTTAGGTGTGGGGGCTTGGGTCTGGCAGTGTTGGGTAGTACCAGTGCTTTCTTGGTTCATGCTGAGGCCTTTGCACAAGGGGACCAGGTCTTCCAAGCCAAGGGTGGGAGGGTGGTGTTTCAGTAGGTTCTTCATGGCTGTGTTTACTACTTTTTGGAATATGATGGCTGACAATTTGTCCTCAAGTTGGGTATGGGTCTTCAGTTTGAGGAATTTGGCAATATACGCTTGAATGGGTCAGGAGCCTTGTTGGATTTCTAGCAAGGGGTTCAGGGCGTAGTATCTAGTGTCATAATCCTCCCCGGTAGCCATTAGTTCTGCCTTAAACTTGGCATAGTCCAAGCATAATTCAACATCTTCTGCTGTGGCCTTGCCAAATCAGCCCAGGGCGTCTCCTGGGAGCATGGAAGCAACCCCAAGTACCTTTTTGGTGTCACTGGAGTAAGATGGGGTGTTTGCTTGGAAGTGCAGGCAGAGGACTGGCATAGCGTGTCAAGCTTCCTCAAGTGTAAGCTCCCCCATCTGGGGCATTTCCACCTTTTAGAGGGATTGGTTGACAATCACATTATGCACTTGAGAAGAGAGAATCTTGGCTGTGTCAGTGGCAGCAATGTTGGGTTCCTTGGTGTCATTCAGGTTTGCATTCTTCCACATGGAAGAGGTCAGGTTCATGGTCATCTTATAGGTGTAATAAGTTATTATCAATAACAAAAGCATACAAGATGCCCCAAGAAATAACAACATCTTGGGGCCCAGGGTACCAGGTTTAAAAAAGATTGCCATAATGTCAGAGATCCAGTCTTGGGCAGCCAGCCCATTGTTTTCATGTGTGACTTGGGCCAGGTTTTTTTCAGATAAAGCCCACCACAAGAGAGGAGCTAACTTAAAAAGGTAAGAGAAGGTCTTTCCCACCCAGGACCACAGGCCAGCAGCTGGGATTATAGTGTCAATCACCCCTGTGAGGGTGATGCATACAATCCCAAGCAGCTTGCCAGTGTGGTCAGTTGGGAGGTCTGATGAGGAGGCAGGCATAGGCTTAGGGGTCACAGGCAGTTCCATGTGGAAGTTGTAGGCAGGGAGATGTTGAAATTCCCTCTAAAAAATTTGGGTGTTGAGAATATCTACAGGCCTTGACAGTTTTATCTAACTGCAGATGGTATTTGGGCCAAAGGATCTAGTTCAAGTATCTTTTCTGGGGTGTAGTCCTTATATTCAGGTTTCAAAGGGTATTCTGTGAAGTGGACAGGGCCAAAGGGAGCACCTGGAGGAAGAGAATCTGCAGTTAGAGGGGCAGAAGAGCCAGGTTTCTTGTACTGATTTGATAGATGATCAATAGAAAATAAGGCAGTAGCTGTGTAAGTCAAAATGACATAACCTTTATTTAAAAATGGCAATAAGTTTGAAGCGTGGGGTCCTTTGGTCTATATAGCACCCCACTTCCAAACTTAATATTTTCCATGGGGGGTTCATCAGGGCATTGGGAAAAGCAGGCCTGGGGGTTCTGGGTGCTCTGGTTCAAAGGCAGAAAAATAGCGCCCAGGCTGGGAGTTCTTTCATTGGTCAGAGATCTCAAATTGGCTACTTGATTATATTGCTCTAGAGTTGTGGTCATGGGGTTGGTCCATGGGTCTGTGCCTCTTCTTGAGGATGGCTCTTTATTGGTCACTGGTGTAGACTTTAAGCTAATGAAGCTAATGGTTGAAATTTCATTGCCTCCATTAGGCGCCTTAATTGCTACTCCATTTGGTGCACTAATTCCTTTGGTTTGACTTGCTTTACCATATGGATCATCATTCTTGGCTTCAGCTTGCAGGGGATTGACCTCAGGAATACGCGGGCAGGCAGCCTGGGGGATTCAGGATCAGGGTTCAAATCCCACTCTTGGGCCCAGGTTTCCAGGAGGAAAGAATTGTCAATCCTGACAGGGTGTCAGGATATCAATTTTCGGTGGGAACACTGTTTGAAACAGGCAGAGGGACTGCCAGGCTAGAGGGTAAATCCCATCATAGAATGGGAGCCAACTTGATAACATAGGATAAGGATTGATTAAGCAAGGAGCTGGGGCCAGTATTTGGTACCATGAAATCCATCAAGCCTGTAAGAGTAATATAGAGTACTCTAAACATCTGGGTGGAAGTGTTGTCAGCATCAATAGCCATCTCTTGTAATTGGTTATCCCAGGGGTGATGGAAGCTGTCATTGGTACTAGATAGGCAGGCAGATAGTTGTATTTATTGTAGAATAGTTTGGTCAGGATGGTGTACCATTTATCTTCATGGCTGATTGTTCATGTGACTCTAGTTCTTGCCAAGGGGTTAGCAATAAGTATATTATATGTATATAACTTGGAGTAGACTGGTTTTGGAGGGTAATTGGTAAAATGCACAGGTCAAAGAGTTATCAAGATGTACAGAATAAAGCGGGCAAGGCACCTGCAGATTTTTTGGTAGAAGTGGTGGGGGCCTTTGAGTTTGCAGGTTTGGAGTTAAGGCAATATAATACTAAAACTAGATAAGATATAATTCATGTGAAACAAAGATTTATTGAAAAATTATTATCATAATGACAAAACTGCCATTCTCAACATAGATGGGGTCTTTATATTATCAATTTTTGTGTCTCCAAAATTTGCAGGCTTCAGGCCCAGGCATTTTTCCAACGGGACTTTGGCACTTGGGAGAGGCTTCACAGGCAGCTAATTCTGTGTTGACTGGCTTAAATCTTAGAAGTAATGATGCTTGATTTCTCTTTCTCTATTCTCTGCATCACGTGGCCTGGCCAAATACACCATTGATTTGGCGCTGGGGACTAACATTGACTGAAGATTATTAGAGGGTTTAATTTCAGGTTTAATCTTAACCTTCTTTAGGCAAGCAGCTACTTCTGCGTAGTTCTGAGTCTTAAGTGGTGTGAATTTGACTGTGGCCAATGCTCTAATAGAAAAAATTCTTGGCTTTTCATGTGGGTCATTAAACAGCCTTAAGATTTGAGCCCAAAAAATGCATGTAGACGGCCCTTTGGCCATCTTGGCTAGTGGGCCTTATTTTCTGGGGACCAGGGTTTGATTTTGGTTTTAACTTGTTCTTAATATTAGAATTTAAATGTCACTTATGACACAAGGGGAGTGTGTGGTTCCAGATTACTACTGAAAATAGATGGTTTATGTCATTACACAAGTTCATACAGGCTTTTTCCTATACTAAAGTTTATTTAGGTGCAATAAACTAAGATTAGCAATTATGCAATTCAAATATGATTATTGTGTAATTAACATCATTTTAACCTTGCCTTAAATCTATGTTTCCTTTCAGAAACCCTCATGTGCATCTGGAAATACATTGATTCTTTTATGTTTTACAATTTTCTTATAAGGCTATCTTTTAATGTTCAATAAATTATTTTTTCTGCTCCATTTCTATCATAATTGACATTTTAATCTCATTTTAAATCAAAGCCAAAATCAAATATAACCCCCAGAACCCCACACTCTATGGCCAGGAGCCCAGCCTGCGTTTTTTGGGATTGAATCTTAGGATTGTTTTATTAGAAGTCCGCACATTTAATAAGTTTTAAAAAGTTCTTAAAGAATTGAAGCCAATAGGGCACTACCTGAATTCTGCTCCTACACAGAAGCAGCTTTTTGTAAAATGGAGATTTTAGCTAAATCAAAGAAGAACCCACCAATAGAAGTCAGCAGTATTGTCCCCAACATTGAGACTAGCACACAATCAATCAAAGTGTCTAACTTTGATAATAAGTTTTGTAAGCAGAAAGTTTCCTGCATCTATTTACAAGTAGTAGTCAATCATGATCTGTCCAAAAATTAGGATCTTCTGATGCCCTCAGTTTTCTGATGTCATACTTCACAATATCCAGATTCCTTCCCCAGATAAATCCTGAGAATTTATTATATATCTTCAAGTTTGAATAAGGTTATAATGTCATTATGATAAAAAAAGTTGTGATGAAACTTTTGTTCAGCCATATTTTATCATATAACTCCTTGTTTTTTATCTTTTCAACACTTACCAGCAGGCCCTTCTGCTCCTCTCCTTCCACCTGCTGAATATGCAGTACCCAATCTAAATTATTTTGTCTCCCTAGTTCTCCCTTTGACCCTGTGAATTTCATTAAATATATATCAATATGGACTTATTCAGAGTTTAATCTTCAAAACATCCTTCTATATGACCCTCTTACCAGAACTAGAGTACCTGAAAACATCATCCTGAGGAAATCTGGTACATCATTCAGCTGCAACTATTTTTAATAAGTACAACTACTTGCCTGCCTATCTATTACCAATGACATCTTCCATCACCCCCATGCCAACCAACCACAAGATTATGTTATTGCTAATGGGATCACATCTACCCAACTGTTTGAAGTACTATAAATTACTCTTACTGTTCTGATGGACTCCATGGTGCCCAATTTTGATCCCTGTTCTATGCTTTGGTGCTCTCTATTATATTATCAAGTTGATCCCAGTCTTGTGGTTTGCACTACCATCTGAGATAGCAGCCCAGCCCTCAGCCACATATGCTATCATGTCCGGTGGCTAGTATCCTGACACTTTCTAATTTTACCACAGCATTGCCTTGTCAAAACCATGATTGATGTTGGTAACATATCTTCTCAGAGGTAGGTGTTTTTTTCAAATAGTTTGCTTAACGTCTCCACAAGTGATCTTTTTAGAAATTTAAACCTGTTGTTTTTTGAAGGTGATATGGGTTACTGGCAGATGCTTAATGTTTCCTGGTGGGGTAGATGTTAATATTTTGGCATTAATTCTGTTCTTTTTATAATCAGAGGCTTTGTTTTTAAACTTATAGATTCTTTTCTTGCCTATGAAATATCTCATGTTGTTGCCTTTATTTTCTTCTGTTTTTTTGACACAGACAATCAGTTAGCATATTTAATGGCTGTGATGATGTATTTCTTGCTTTTTATCTCCTGAAATAGTTCCCACAATTCCTAATGATCATAAATTGAGCAGTTGATTTATTGAGACTGGTATTATGGACTTGAAAGGTGCCTTAGAGCAAGAATATTTCTCATACACTTCACATGATTGAGGATTTCCTTGATGTTTTCCGGCATTTTTGGACACCATTAGAAGATTTTAGGTACTTGTGTAAATTAATGATACATATATTTCTTGAGTCTCTATTATAAAAAAGGATTGTGAAAATCTTTTGTGTTGATATTAAATATAGTACAGTGTCTTTCTTTTAAAGCATTATGTAAAGAGTACCATAGACGTTTTTGAACGGATTTTTGCTCCTGTGGTCTTTCTCTTGTTTGTACATTAGATTACCAGGCAGGAAGTTCTATGAAATATTCTCCATTATTAACATGGACCAATAAGGTTCTTTGACATTGGTGTAGAGTAGATTTTTATGTTACAACCATAAAAGGATAACTGCTGTGAATAGCTCTTGGCCTGGTTTATAGTCAATAATCATGAGATACCTTTGGTAAGGCTCATCTATTAAACTTATCTTCTTGATAGCTGTTGTTATATTTTGAAGAACACTAACAGCTTTTGGTTGGATAGCACTTTAGATATATATGTGCCTTCTAGATAGCAGCATCATTTCATTAGACAATAGACAATTGCTATTAATTCTTTATCATAAATGTATATCTTTTTTTCACTATCTGAGAGCTTTCTTGGCTTGTATGAAACTTGGAGAAAATCTTTTCTGCTGTCTTTATTTTAAGTAAACCACCAATAGTGTAGTACAAGGCATTTATTTCTAGCTCTTAGACTGTCATAATTTGGGTACTGGAGTATGGGTGCTGTGACTATGTGCTCTTTAAGTTGACAGAGGTTCTTTTATATATGATAGTCCAGACAAACTTCATTGTCTTGCTGATGATTGTAAGTAACAGGGAAGCTAACACTTCCCATTCCGGGATAAAATTTATAACATCACAACCATTCTCAAGAAGCTCCAAAGTTCACTACATTTTTCTGGTACTGGCATATCAGTTATTGCTCTTTCTTTTTCAGGATCTAGTTTTATCTCATCCTTGCTGATTATGTGACCTAGGAAGAATATTTTATTGGATTGAAACTAACATTTGATGGATTAAAAGCTATTTGGCTATCCTGGAGGGTGATGAGCACTACAGAAATCATTCTGGTATTGTTATTTATTTAGGCTATATATGGGTATATCACGTCAATAGACTATGAAAAAGTTTCCAATAAACTCCTTGACACTTGATTCATAAGTTTGAAAAGATAATGGGAGCATTGGTCATACCAAATCTTAGAGCTATATACTCAAAGGAGCTGTATTTGGCTATCAATGCTGATTTATGATAGCTTTGGGGTTGACTCAGATTTAATGATAACCTGCAGTTGGGTCAATCTTGATGAAGAATTGTGACCTCCCAAGGCAACAAAGGGATTATAAATTAGGGACAGGAGAAACCCTATTAATTGTGGCTTTATTTAAGTGTCCATTAGTAGGTGAAAAGTATGAGGCCACTATTCCTGTGTTACAAACAAGACAGTTGCAGCAAAGGGAGATATTTATGGTCTTATAAGATCTTTTTCTAATGCTTCATTTGGGTATTCCTCTATGTGAGGGATCCAGGTCAAACCAGTCAAACTTACCATTATCATTTCCTGACTGACTCTTGCTACCAGAAACTTCATGGGATAAAGCTTAGATGAGCTTTACCTCCAAGAAAGAAATTTTCTGTGACAACACTTTATTGTCATCACGCCATCTGACCATAATATCACATCTTTTCTCTCCCCTTTCCTTGAGAGCTTCAATATCTCTATTTTCTACATGTTTCAACTATTGCAGAATCTCATTGAATCCTACCAGCAAGTTCCATAAATCCCAAGCATAAATTCAATTTCATTGCGCAAGGGTTCCTTCCTTATCAAAATAGTCTGTATATAATTCTTCAAAAAGCTGCTTTTATCTCTACTAATGACTCCTTGGGAAAAATCTTTGTAACCTCCAGAATCTCCCAGGCCTCTTTGAGAGATCCTTCAGGAATTTCTTTTCTAGCAGCAGCAGTTTCTACTCAGAGAACTCCATTTTTAGCTTTTTCAAATGAAAATAATGTCAAGGATCTGGATATACAAGCATTCTGGCTACTGCTAACTTACTTAACATCCAGTCATTGCCTGATTTGGTGCCTTTTCAATATATAGTTTTACATGCCAGTAATGGCAATCAAGCAAAATCACATGACTGTCCAAGTATCCAGTGGCTCAAAACCATTACGCACATGACCAACCCCTAGGTTTGATCCAACTAAATCCCCACCATAGTCAAGTCTATATAAGTCTAAAGTATTATCCAATAAAATATACTTCTCTTCTTCTTAATTCAATATTCAAAGCTTCCCCAAAAGGTACTCCTCATCACTGGTAGCAGCTACGGTTTTTTGACCACTCCAATGAAAGAGACAATGACTGAATAGAACCTGCCCACCTTTGCTCATGTACTCAACCAGGCAACATCTCAGGATACCTGGAAGACTTACTTTTGTGCCCACAATATCAACAAAGATATATCTAGTGGATGCACTGTATTCAAAGGTCTGGTCATGCCCAAAGCATGTGCCAAGATAATTCAACACAGTTGCTCTCTCTAACCACAAACAAACACACAACTGCCTATCACAGGCAAAGTTACCAACACCAAGTACATTGGTATTGACAATTTCTTTGGTAAAAACAAAGAAAATGTCATCAACTGGCTAGACCACTCAGCTGAAAACTCTGCGCCAGCCACATCCCCCACAAAAAATGGGTCCAAGAAGCAGCAAGCGCCTATATGAGGCTGCAGCTAACTGGTTCACCACCTGGGTTAGCTCACAAACTGAAAACCATCTTGACAAATAGGAAGAGTTCAAAGCCAACATCACCCACAATTTCTGCGTCACTGAATCTCTTCAAGACATCAGAATACAGCTCAGCAATCTTCCTCAGAAGACCACTATCACAGCTTACGCCAATGAATTTGAGGAAATACACTGTAAAATTCAAAACCCAGCAAAAGATGACAACATACACACTAGAGCCTCATTCATCAATAGAATGAAACACTCTGTTGCTGCCCTCATCTGCCCAGAGGCTAACATCTCCATGCCCACGCTCATTGTTGAAGCCAAGCATGCGGAAAAACATGCAAACATGGAATATGCTGCATGCAACGGCAACTGCTCCTCAAACGGCAATGACAGAAAACTCTAATGGCAACAAACGCCAAAATGCCAATCATAGCAACAGCAACTCCAATTGTAACAATGGCATTTGAAGCCAAAGCACAAACTGCTCCTGTCCCAAGAAGGAGGACATTGCCAAAGTTAATAATGCTGAAGTAGCAACCCGCTATGAATCTGACCCCACATTCTCTGACCTCAAAGGTCTCAAAACAGAGGAACATGGAAAAGAGGCGGGGGAACAGGCTTAAGTGCCCCTGTCTCCCCCCAAACCAATAAGAAATTGTACCAAGGCACAAACTTTGTTGCTTGCATCCCACATTTCCTGCAATCCTCTATTTTTATGAACACAAAAATTAAAGATTGCTCAAAACTTTGTATCTACCCATGCACTTAAAAATCTCATACACATAAAATTTTATTTGACTCTGGTACACAACACACCATGGTAAGCAAACCATTTGTAACCAAGTACAGAATACCAGTTGTCAAATCCAACTTCAAATATGTCAGAATGGCATACAAATCAAAGGTTATACTCAACGGCAAATCAACTCCCTTCAGAATTGACCTCCAAGACATTCAAACGTCCATCAAAGGACTTGTCATGAACAACATAAACTACAACATTGTAGCAGGCATGAACTGGTTCACCTGAGTGAACCCCAGCGTATGTTGGAAAACAAAAACCATGACAATCAAACGCAACAGAGTCAATTTCAATATTATCAAAGAACCCAAAAATCTTATCCTAAGAGACACAGTATTTGTCTAAGTGATAAATCAGGACAGCTCAGAACATCTAGCCAAAGACAGTACCCTCCACATAATGAGGCACACCAAGTTCAATAGCATGCAAACAACCAAGATTCAATGCCCAGAACTTGCAGCACTCCTAAACAAATATGCTCATGTATTTAAGGAAGAGCTCACAGAGCTACCCCCTGAACAGGAGTTCAAAAACAACATTGACCTATGCAAAGCCATTCCTAAATCTTCACCCCTCTAAAGACTCTCCCCTTTAGAGACCCAAACTCTCAAGACCCATATTGAGGACAACCTAGCCAAAGGTTTCATTTGCCTGTCTGAATTCCTGTGGAGGCAGCAATGTTCTTTGTAAAGAAAAAGGAAGGCACTCTTTGCCTAGTAACTGACTACAGAGCACTAAACACAAACAAAGTAAAAAATAAATATCCCCTAGCACCCATAGAGGATCTATTTGCAAGGCTCTCCAGAGCCAAATTCTTTTCCAAAATTGACCTCATCTCAGGATATAACCAAGTCAAAGTAAAAGAAAAAGACATACCAAAAACCATGTTCTGTACACAATTTGGATCTTCTAAATGTAGGGTAATAAAGTTTGGGATGACCAATGCTCCTGCAGCATTTATCACAATGATGAACCAAGAGCTAAATGGCCTCTCAAATACATTATTTTACCTCAACAATATCATTATATTCTCAAAAACAAAAAAGAACACCTCACGCATGTCCGCAAGACACTCAATTGACTTGCAAAGCACAAACTCTATGCAAGGCCTAGCAAGTGCCAATTTATGGAAAAGGAACTCTTGTTATTGGGCCACATTATCTCTGAAGTTGGCATCAAAGCAGATCCAGATAAAATTAAAGCCATAAATAACATACAACACCCCACCTCCGTTAAACAAGTTAGATGCTTTCTCGGAATGATAGCTTACCTAAGAAAATGCATCAAAGACTGCAGAAAGCTCACCACACCCATCAATAACTTAACCAAGGGTAATGCCAAAAAGAAATTCATCTGGACACCAGAATGTGACAAGAATTTCCAATTATTAAAAAAAGCTTTGATTAAAGCACCAATCTTGCAATACCCTAATAACAACAGTTGCTACAAGCTCAAGTCAGATGCCAGCAACACTGCCATTGGTGCAGTCCTGCGCATCCACCAGCCAAGGCAGCAAGACTTCCTGCCAGTATGTTAAAAAAAGTAGGAAACTAACTAACACTGAGCAGAGATACCCAATAAACAACAAGGAATTTCTAGCAATATATCACGCATGCAAGAAATGGAGATGTTACTTAGAAGGACATTTAAACGGCCAAGTACTAACTGACCATAAATCCTTAATCTATTTCAAAACTCAGAACGCACTTGAACAACAACAAGCCAAATGGATGTCCCTGCTAGAGAAGCTCAATTTGGACATCCAATACAAAAAGGGGGCAGAGCTGGTCACAGCTGATGCTCTCTCTAGGCTATGCCAGCCAAGAGAGGATCACCCTGACCACCTAGACCCTGAATGGCCAAACCTATACAATACTGAGTATAAAACCAAAGGGAAAGACCCCTCAACACACCAACTGACCCACAATACATTAGTAAGGAACAGAATCATTTTCATGTATCAAATGGCACTGTATACCAAATCATTAATGATAAACATGTCCCCTACATCACACTTGTACAAAGAGTTGACACCATATTAGTACATCACCGCCTACTAGGACATACAAAGGCTAACAACTTATACCTCACACTAAAAGAGATAGTATGATGGCCCAATCTCAAACAAGATATAATTGATGTTCTGAAAAAGTGCACAGTGTGCAAGAAATACACTAGCACAAAGGCTCCCCAGCCAACAGTCAATCCAGTACCTGACCCTGAACCATTCAAGGTTTGGGGGCTAGACGTAGTGGGCCCCTTCCCAGAAATAAAGACAAACCAACATTTCTTAATTTTAGCCATTGACTTTGCCACATGATGGCCCATCTTCTGAGCGCCAAGAGGACCACAAAGAAGAAACCATAAACTGATTCATTAAAAAAGAAATCATAGCTATCTAAGGCACCCCAGACTACATCATAACTGATGGAGCAACCAAGCTATCAGGTCACGCAGTAAATGATAATCTAAAATCCAAAAACATTAAGCATTCCACAACCTCGCCCTACAGGCCACAGGCCAACAGCAGAGTTGAATGCCTAAACAGCAGCCTTATCAGGACCCTAGAGAAAATAATGGATGGCAAAGCCAAAGACACATGGCCACTATATGTGAAACATGTATTACTAGTATCCCATGTCTGCACCAATCAAGGGACAAGCTATTCACTGCTTGAACTAACATACAGATACAAACCAGAAATAATTAACCACAACAAGCAGTCATACATAAAGATCCCCCCAGGGAAATCCCCCACAGTAGAACAAGTACTAAATCTACAACACATACGCCTCAAAGCTAAAATAGAAGAAATAAAAAGGCTCAAAACACAAAAGGTAACCTCCACAGAGGAACCACTTCCCATCAACTCCCCCGTCTGGGTCCTAGCTGGCAACAGAAAGAAAATAGACTAAGTACACAGAGGACCAGGAAGAGTCATTAAGTAAAGACCACAGCACAACACCTATCTAGTGAAGTCCAAGGTGCCAAAACCCCTATTGTCAAGAAATACCACAGAACCTATCTCCACCTTAGTAAAGGAGAACACTTGACCAGACTGGTTCCAACTAGTAAACAGCTCCAGGAGCATCAGGCGGCAGCTGTGAAAACAAAGCCCCCTCCCGATGCACCAGAGTAGCCCCTTAAGGGGGGTGTCAAGGGTCTGGATGTACAAGCATTCTGGCTACTGCTAACTTAATTAACATCCAGTCATTTCCCAATTTGGTGCCATTCAAATATACAGTTTGACATACCAATAATGGTAACCAAGCAATATCACCTGATTGTCCTATTATCCAGGTGCTCAAACCCATCCCACACATGAACAACCCCTAGGTTCAATTCAACTAAATCTCTGCCACAGCCAAATCTATATAAATCTAAAATATTATCCAATAAAATATACTTCTCTCCTTTCCTAATTCCATATTTGAAGCTTCCCCAAAAGGCACACTTTATCAGTGTCAAGCCATATATATGTATTTCTTGGATATACTTCCCTTGAGGTTGATTGCATTTCAAATGTATCAGTCAGGGGAAGGCCTAATAACTCCTCTGAAAGATGAAGAGAGATTCTTAGACTAGCTGTTGGCGTATGGGATATTGCTCTTGTGAGAACTCTATATTCTTGAAGTGGACAAACTTGCAAGTGCAAGCATCCCAATCAATTTGTTGGAATTTTTGTTGGTCTTGGTAATCTTGACAAATACATGGTCTCTCATGAGAGTGCTAAATTGTGTGGGATAGAAATGGATATGGACTTTATTGTTTTGGATGATTATGGTGTGACAAATGGGGTTGATGCTCCACCTTGCCACAAAGGCATTGGGCAAGATGGACCAGGCCAGGCCCCAAACCACAGAGACCATTATTGGCAGGAACCAGTTTCAGGCGGGCGTCAACTGCAGACTCTGGTAACTATTAAATATGGTCAGAAGGATTGAAAAAGTGAGCAATAAAATTTAGGAAAAGCTTAGATGAAGCATTTCCTCAAGCAACAAGAGAAAATGATTCTGCATAGATTTTATTTTTTCAAAATTTAAAATCAATTTCAAAATGTTGATTTTTATGCTGATCAGTTGTTTTTGTTGTTTTTACTCTTATTTTATTATAATTTTTAAGAAACCAAGATAACTCCTAGTGAGCTATCATGGTAGGTATTTAAGGGAAAATATAAAAATTCCATAATGAATATGGAAGGAGAGATATGATTGGATGAATAACAGAAAAGGGAAAATCTGTTATCCAATAGTGGGTTTTTGGAATCCAATTTTGTCAGTTGGGTTTGTTACAGAGGGTGGAGATTTTCAAATCAATATGTGGCTTTATTTTTCTATCCAGTTGAGTCCTAGCGCTACATTGCATTTATGTAATATGTATTTGGGTCACTTAGGGTGGTTGAGACGTTCCCTACCTGTGCTATAAAGGTTTTGGCTTCTCTGATGACTGGGGCTTTTGATTGTCTGCCATTCTCACATAATTTAAGCTGCTTTTATAAGTAAGTGATTTAATAAAATAAACAAATTTCTTGTTGATAGGGTATTTATCTGCTCTAGTGTTAAATGTGCTATGCCTTAATATTATTGAAAACTGCCAGGAATATTTCTGAAACCAAGAAGGGACCAAACCTTTTTACCCTCATCTGGGCCACAAACAACTACACAGACAACCAACATTATCCTCATTATGGGCAAAAGTTCCCTCTTATTAGGTAAACTTCCTCCCAAACCCAAAGCTCAAACTTTGGATCCCTGAGCTCCTCTGTGTGCCCTGTCATCCAGGCTGCACCTGCCCACTCCTGCTTCTCAGCTATCTATGGTCCAGCTGACTGCCCCTAGGCTATCCTGGGTCCCACCTCCAACACAGAAGTTTTCCTAATGCGGCTTTGAAATGAAAAGATTTCATGAGAATCTAAAATTAGATTTACCCCCCCCCCAAAAAAAAAGTATATAACCCAAAAATTTCAAGCTCTCAGATAAAGATTCACTTTGTTGGAGCTTCCTGAAAATTTTTTTGTAAGCCCAAGGGTAAGAGATGTATCCTTATTCCTGCCAAAGGGCCTATGCTTGCATAACAACTATTGAAACTATAAGGACAACCCTGTCAGATTTCTGCACAAGAGATTACACAGCTTGAACTCCCTGGCACTTGAAGATAAGTGCATAAGCCAGCTTGAATTACTAAACAAGAAAGCAGGAACCAATAACCATCTTAACCCGGTGCAACTCAATTTAGCGCTCCACTTCTTAGTGAGATCAAGTCACTCCTGTCTATACAGACAACTGGTCAGAACAATCCTGTCTCTTCTGAAATGCTTCATCACAGCTATATAATCTCCCATATCTCAATAAAGGCACAATCCAGCCCCCAGATATTTTTCTCATGTAAATCTGCAATCACATCACAGCTATAGCATGACCTTGATCTAGTATTATCTCAAAAAAGTGTACAGCACCTGGTTAAGCAGCTGCCCAGAAAGGCAATCCAAGTCTAGCCCAAGATGCTGGGTACCTCACTCATGTAGTTTATGTCTCCCCTTCTACATCTGAAGGCAGCTATAAAATAAACCCAACCTTCTGACAATAGGCTGTGCTATTGCTGAGACAGTGCCCTCTTCTTTGCATCATGCAGAAAGACCACCAATCCCCAGTCAGAATCAAGCCCTGCTGAAGCAAACCATCCACCTGTTCAGGACCAGGATGAGCTGTCCTGCACTCTCTGCCGCCCTTATATCATGCCAGGGCTTGGGGCCCAGCAATATACCGCTGCCAGCCCCAGACCCAGGTCTGGCAATGCCAATGGTGGGCACTTGGAACAGCCACCATAAGCCAATCCTCAGGCAGACATGTCCAGCCCCCGCCTCAACGGTGCCAGCTACTGGACAGGGGTATTTGACGCAAGCAGCTGGGCTGCCAAGTCCAAACTCAGCCCAGGGCCAACCAGAAAATTTAGAGGGTGGGTCAGCCCAGACCCGCCAAGAAGCAGATTGAGGGCTTCATTTTCCACCAAGCCGGCTAGAGCTATAAATCCCCCTCAAAGGGCTGGGTAGGAGTGGCAGCAACCAGAGCTTCTCTCAGCCAGGGGGAGGGGAGAGATAGGGGTACTAAGCATGCCCCAATAACTTTACCCACCCCAGAAGAGCCTGGCTGGCCACCAAGACCCAAATGGCGGGACACTTCTGGATCCCCTGCCCTCACCAAGGGGCCAGCAGCTAGGGTCTCCTTGGGGGTGGATCTCACACCAGCAGGATCTGGAGGGTAGCCGGTGAACAGACAGGTCTGACAGGCACTATAGCGGGCAGAACACCAGGGGCAGAGGGGGCAGAAGGAGGGCTGGAGGGGGTTGTGGAGCCTTCAGGGACTTTAGGGAGATGGTAGAAGACAGGGGCTGGGCATGACATTACCTGTTAGAACCCAAGGTCCTTTAGACCTTGCTATCAGAACAGCAACATCACCCCTTTCTGCTCTGACAGGATGTATACTACCTTCCCAGGCTTCATTGGGAAGGGCGTGGATTTGGGCTTAAGGAAGCCTGGCCCAGGAGGCTGGAGCACTGGGCGGGCTTCCAGTCTTACAGCTCATGGTTGGCAGATACTAGGAGACAGATCAGGAAGCTTCCAAGCTCTGTTCCCAAGGTCTGATAGCCTCAACAGTGTAGGCTAGCCTTGACGCTGAGAGATGATACCTGATGGCTGCCGTTGGCGGATGTAAGCTTTGATCTCTCTGAGGCCCTGGCTTGGCAGGCAGTGTCTTTGTGTAGGTACCAGCTTTAGGGGGCCAGCCTTGTCCCTGATCCTCCTTGCTTGGGTGACCCCCCTGCTTTTCCGGCTACTAATGGCAAAGCTGACTGGCCTGGTCCCAGAAGGACCTGGGCAGGTGGGCCTCAGGGTGAGGGGTCCAAGTTCAGTCCTTAGTCCCTTCCCTGGTTCCGCTTAAGGTGCATAATGCCATCCCTGACACACACCCCAGCCTCCCCTTGGCCCTGTACACTTCCTGGCACGGCATCCAGAGTACTTTACCCGGTTATTGGCTGGTTTACCCCCATGCTAAAGCCTTTCCTTGGCCTCCAGTAGCCTATCTAACTGCCACCCCCTTCACAGAAACTGGCTAACCAACCCTGTTTCTTATACCCAAAGTTACTTCATACAGTTTTAGGGTATTGCAAACCCAGGAAGGGATAAGTAAGGGACACATCATAGCATGGGTGGCCAACCATATAGGACTTTTTGGGGGGGTTGGATCCTAGCATCTGGATCTTGCTTGCTGTATTTGTCCTGCTGTGAGGGAGGAGGCAACTAGCCTGAGAGCTCTCAAACAGTCACCCTGTGGCAGGGGACTTTAAATGCTCAGCATATGGTTGGTTTGAGGGTTGCTGGTTATCCCTGTGTGGTAGGGATATTGGGGCACATGGCTTGCTCATTGGGACAGGTAACCTTGCTAGGGGCACCCTCCCAGGGTTCCGCTTCCAGATACCAGGTACTAGCTTTCTGAACAGCAGGCTCCCCCTCCCAGAAGGTTTTTTCAGGGTTGGTGCACTTTCTCAGGTTGAACTGCTGCCCTGGGTAGGGTAGCAGCGGGTGTAGGAGTTATACTGAGCTGAGGGGTCATTGGAGTTAGGGCTGCTGAGGGCTTGTGCTTGATGTCCTGGTACACTGGGATGCAAACGTGGGTGGCTCTGGCCATCCTGAGCCTGTGAGCTCTTGAGCAACCAAGGGGTTGGTGCCCCTGGGATAAATTTCTTGAGTGAGGCTGGGTTGAAACCCTTCTTCACTTTGACTCCAGGTGAGACTTTTCTTGAACCCCCTGGGGGTGAGTTGAGAGGCTATTTGGGCAGCGTGGAGGGAGGTCTTGCTTGCTAGAGTTTCTTAGGATAGCCAGCAGGGGCAACCGTCTGGATTTAACTTGCCTACATACAGCATCCTCCATGCTGGTGGGCCCAGATCCTGTTTAGGCTTTACTCTTTTCAATTCTACTTGGAGCTTGAAGATCTAGATTGAAATTCACTTTTAATATAAGGAGTCTTTATTCAAGGTGAAAAGGTCAATAGACATACAATGGAAACACAAAAATGTTTTTGAGGGTTTTGACTTGAAGGATGTTACGCATAGACAGTTTAAATTCTGATGGTTGCCCCAGCTTGGGTAGGTTTATTGGGTATGCTTTGGATCTAGAGGAGTGTAGTTACTGATGCAACCCTGGAAAAGGTCCTGGTTTCTTCCAAACAAAGGTATTGGAATATCATGATTGGTACTTTGGGATCAGCTGCTTCTTTTTGGGGGGGTTAGGGCTCCCTGTGTACTGAGAAAGTTGGGTTGTTTGGTAGGTACAAGTATGCTATTGAAGACAGGGTATCATGCTGAGATATCTTCCTTGTATCTTCCCCAGTTGATAGTTATTGCCATCTCTTGGACTCTTATTCTTGAAGGGATTTCTTTTACTGTAAGTAGGTTTGGGTAACCTACTCTGCTACCACTTTCAAGCATTACTTTTTGGGAGTATATATAGCAAGATAAAGGGTAAGATCTTGATAAGAAATGGAATAGCTCTGTTGATTAAGGAGTGAAGAGTTATATAGCGTTTTTGATAGGTGGCATGCTTTCCTTTGTAGGTCTTGGCAGACATGGGGCCAGAGTAGAGTGTTTCTCTAGGGATCTGTTCCAGGTAATGTTTGGCTTGGTAATTGAGATCTTATCTTTACTTGGCAATCAAGTTATTTCTTGGGGAAATGATTTCCCAAGCTGGGATTGATCTTTTTGGGGATGAGTTCTCATTGAAGTAGGGGGTCTATGTTGATGCTGTTGTTTGTAAAGTTGAGGTTGGGGATTTGTGGATGGGTTTGAATTTTGAGAAGAAGAAAAAAGGTTTAAGGAATACGTTAACCGGTTTATAAGTCTAAGGGATTAGAGGTGCTTATTGTAGTGGGGTACAGATAACATCGAGGTCAGCGGGGGCGCATAGACCAACTTTGTTAGTGATAAGTCCATTCTTGTGGATGGAGTCGGCGGGGAGGCTGAGGCGGAACTTTTGCAACATTACGGCAAGCATCACCTTTTGCATCACCAGGGCAAAGGTAGCTCCGATGCACAGACGAGGACCGCCGCCGAAGACGGTCAGCTTCTTGATGCGTTCCTTGTCAATCTCGCTGGTGGCGATGCCATCGACGAGGCTGCGCTTGATGAAACGCTCGGGGTTGAATTCTTGGGGATCTTTCCATTGCTTGGGGTCGTTCATTGAGGCGTAATACTGCAAGAGCACCTTGGTTCCCTTGGGGATAACGACGCCGTTGCCAATGTCCCAGTCACGGCCCATGATGCGGGGGACTTCGGGGGTGGTGGGGGCGAGGCGCATCGACTCGTGGATAACGGCAGTGAGGTAAACGAATTGCCGGACTTGAGCCTGGGAGGGGGTGACTTCTTCTTGGAGGCCGAGAGTCTCGCGGTTGATGCAGAGGACTTCGCATAGCTCCTCGCGGATCTTCTCTTGCACTTCGGGATGGGTAGCCAGGAAGTAGAAGATGAAGCTCATGGTGTTGGAGGAGGTATCGTGGCCGGCGGCAAAGAAGATGAGGGAGTTGTTGACGAGCTCGGCATCGGTGAGGATCGACTTGCCGGTATCTTCGCTGCGAGTGGACTTGATCATAAGGCTGAGGACATCTGACTTGTTGTCGTCGGTGGTGTGCTCGCCAGCATCGATCTTGGCCCGCATCTCGTGAAGCATGTCGATGATAAGACCACGCAGGGTGATGGCGGCTTCCTTGGCTTCGAGGCGGTAGGGGAAGGGGATGCGCTCAAGGAAGGGGAACAGAACAAACCAGGGATTCCATAGGCAAGTCAGAGCCTTGTGGTAGAGACGCAAGAAGAGACCCTTTCCGTCGTTCATGGCGTCAAAGTCGTAGTTGAACCCGATCTTGCCAAGAGCATCCAAAGTACCCTTCTCAAACAGGGACAACACGCGGACGGGAGTTCCTTGGGAAGCAGCAAGACGACGGTTGATCAGAGTGGCGGAGCAGGAGAAGACCTCGGTGGGCCAGTCACGGCGGAAAGCGGGGGCAACCACTTTGCGATGGCGACGCCATTCCTAAACATTAGCGAGTATTCAAGGAAGCCTCTTACGTCAACTTTGGAGAAGATGATGTTGGTGCCGTAGTAGTGACGCTCGAGCGAGTGGGGATTCTCATCAAAAGTAACCTTCTCGCCAAGTTCTGACTGTTAACCTTGTCCAATGCAATGGTTACCTTGATCAAGGAAGACTTGTTGCAACAACTCAGGATCGCTGATAATCACTGACCAGGAGCCCTGGAACCAGAACTAAACATTAGTCAAAGCACACTATGGGACTTACTCTCATCAAGCCATACTTGTGCAAAAGAGGGAAGTAGTAGTTGCGGACACGGGTCAAGTTGGGCTGAGTGATGAACGAGTACAGGGATGCCAAGGCAGGAGGAGCAGGCAGGTTGCTTATGCTAGCAGGGACCTTGAAGTAGCGAACATAGACATAGTAGCAAAGGGCCACTGCACCTGCAAGGAGCATATGGTTGGAAATACTCATTATCCGATTCTCTTTTCCAAAAAGCAATGTTTGAGAAGGCCGGCAACTCGGATACGCAACTTGGTCTACCATCCTCCCCTTTTATAGCCAAGCTGTCTCTCACTCCCGTGGTCGAGAACATCTTTCAGTTTCATCTTGTCAACTGCTTAATCCATCTCCTCATCCAGATGCCCTACCAGCTTCTTCCACACCGACGAACCAATGCTAATCCATCCGTTCCTTCTCCAAAAGGCAAATGGTTTGAGCAAGGGTTTGATTCCTTGTCGATCGTGCAAGGAAAAGATCGCTTGCCGTTCAATCTCAAACACTGTTCATCCATGGCTATCCCTTAATAAATCTTTACTTTAAAAAACAGCACTCTTTATTAATCACTCAGCTTCAACTAGGCTTTTAAATTGTCTTTCGAATCACTTTTCGCATCTGTTTTAAATAAGTTTTAGATTAAATCATCTTTCGATAGCCATTCGACTGGATTTAGTAACATATCCAAGCATCACGGATACCACTAGGCTGCCGTTTGCTTGCTTCGAAACCGCCCTCTAAGAGCGAGACGTTTCTACGGTCTGGAGGATCGGAATTAGTCCAACCCAAGTTTCCGTGCTTGAACCAGCACCTTGCCCAAATCTTTCCTAAGACCTTTGGCCAGATGCCTAATTAATTTTAATACTCTTCCCATTGAACATTCCACTCTGTTTAAACTACTGATTTATATAAACTCTAACATTGGCGTACTTATCCCATAATCATCTTACTAATCTGTCTATACCATCCTCAGCTCCAACCAGAATCAATCCTAAATAAAATAATTTAATTCTAAGATTTTATATATAAATTATTTCATTCTCAATCACCAAATAAAGCTATCTATTATGATACTTCCGTAACAAGTATACATACAAGCATCAAATAGTTGACCCCCTGAATCATACCCATCTGCCAATATCCCAATTAAAAAAGAAACTATACGTATCCTTAATCACACAACAAAAGGGAACTCAATTCACTCCCATCCGTGTATTAAACCACCTACCAAATTATATAACCAAGCTGGTTAAGCAACGGCCATCCTCGGACCAAACCCAATCCCCTTTACTGATCTTTAAGCCAAGAATCGTTCTGATATCATCCCCGCTACATTCGGCAAACCGCCGCCCACATATTAAAGCACTTCAAACCCCCTTCCACGCTCCATATATTAAATAAACCAACTCTCGTCAGATGGAGTACATGAGACATTGATAAAGTACTGGCTTACAAATCCCCTTTCCTCAATGCCAACCTGTTAAATAAACGATTTAGAATAAGAATATATACAAGCTTCCGAGTAAATTCAAGCCCTTTCCTCAATGCCAACCTGCTAAATAAACGATTTAGAATATAAATATATACAAGCTTCCAAGTAAACCCAAGCCCTTTCCTCAATGCCAACCGGTTAAATAAACGATTTAGAATATAAATATATACAAGCTTCCAAGTAAACCCAAGGGATCTATCTTACCCACATAATAAGGTATAAACCACTGTACCTATCCCATCCTAAATAGGGCTGCGTCGTCCCACCCCCGGACAAAGATCTTCTTTTTTCCGGCATTCTGGAAGATCGGATTTAAAATCAGCTTTAAATAGAAAATATATTACCTTCCACTTTTTCAGAAATTTCCGACAGAATCCGGGTTTTGTCCGGGGGTAGGACGACACAGCCCTAATCCTAAATAAACTTGGACAAGGGAAGCATAAGTACCATAACTCCTTCAATCACTCCCCATGAGAAACTGTTTCCCCAAAACTAAATCACTCGACCTACTGATAAGAAGGTGGCCCAAGGCTCGATCAAGATACCTTACCAGGATCAACATCTATCCCCCAAGGAACCTTTCTTACCAAACCAATCAACCTACATGATCACCATGTGGTATATTTCCGCTTGGTAAAGCTATCCTCCTGGTTTATAAAGATATCAAGCTCCTCTAGATCTTCCCCCAGTCCCATACCATATACTTCAAACAAGCGTATGCACAGCAGTGGTATAATGAGTAGCTTACATGTCCCAACCTACCTTGAGAGAAAATACCTCCAGAGAAGAAACCATAGAGCCACTGCACCTACAGCTACTCCCTCTCTGGAAAACAATACCCAAGAACCCCCTCAATCAATGAATAATCAGTAGCACTCTTATTGCACTTCCAGGTTGTATGGGGATCAAACATTTCAAATCCTAAACAGAGCATTACCTGGACAAGCTCCCTGGCTGCCCTGAAGTACATGGACAGTATGTGGCTTCCCATGGTACTATTGTTTCAAAATATTTGAATACTCCCTCTCAGAGAAGTAATTCCACACTTAATTATAAAGTTGGTGGCACTCTTATCAATCACCCATCTAATACAGAATCACCCCTTCTGAGTCCTAAGTGGAACATTGCCTAGACAAGCCTCATGACTACCACGACGTACAAGGGCATTATGTGGCTTATCATTATACTATATAACACTCAACATTCATGTCAAATGATCACCATTCTCTTATTAAACTTTCCCTTTATTTTGTTCTATATACACCCAGAAGTATATACTTGACAGCAGTAGCACATGTAGGTTATCCCACCCTTATGACTTAAAAGAAAACTTCTTCCAAAAGAAGGAAACCAACATATGGCGCTTTCCACTGGCAGGTGAAGATACAAAGAAGGTCAGGATGTTCCTACAGTATACACTGCCTTCAATGATATTATGGTACCTACCAAGCAGTACAACTCTTTCAGTAGGCAAGGAGTTTTGAGCCTGCCTCCAATCTCTGAAACATTTGAAATACCCAGCATCATATTTTGGCCCCTCTGCTCAGCAGAGATTAGAACGCTCTCAGGTCTATGCCATGAAAACACCAATCTCTGTATCCAAATCACCCAAAATACATCTACACAAGCCGGCTACCCCCCAAAAGACTCTGATCCAGTGGAATTGCTTTATCAGTTACCCAGGCCATCTCCTGATTTGTGAGTAAATGGTTTAAACAGCACCCTGATCATAATGAAGACTGGAACTTTTAAAGAAGGCTTTCCTGAAAAAGTTTGCCATAAAGGGCTCTAATGCTGTGATCATGACAGAACTCAGGACCTTTAATATGGCAGGAACTGTTGAAGAGTAAATTGTGGCATACAAAGGCATACATAGTCAAGCTCCTGACTCCATCAACTTTGATGAGGACAGATAACAGCTGGAGCTCTACAATGGTCCCCCATACACATCAGACTCTGATTTTATATGAGTTGCTGCAGGGACCTCCATGATATGTTCTTGGAAGAGTGGCAAGCTGTTCAGAAATCTGATAACCTGCATGCAACCAACAAGCAGAAAGAGATTCCTTTATGCAAGAAGCATACTTGTCCCAATAAACAAACCAACCAAGCCAATAATCCTTGTTCTCAGGGCAGAAATTGTATAACACAGGTGGACCAGATGAGTACTTGTGACCGTATGACAGTCACTGTTGAGTATTTAGCCAAATAAATACTCCAAAATATAAAGTTGCTCTGGTTTTGCTGTTTATTTTATGTAGATAGGTTTGGCTGGAATTCTTCAGATAAATATCCCTGGAAGCTTAGTATCTATATTTAATAAAAGAACAGAAGGTAGTTTTGTTAGTTAGGCTGTACTAACCAACAAGATTAAGGCAAGATTGGCCAAATCAATCTGGGAGACTGGGCATCTCAAAAACAATTGAATTAACTGGGAAGGTTAATTAATAAATACATGAGGATATAATTAATGAGGATTTAATTATATTATTTAGATGCATTGACTGTGTCAAGAGGTTTGGTTAAGGCTAACCATAGACAAACCCCTGAATGTGGGTTAAAAGCACAGTGGTAGTGCCTCATTCAAGTTTCAAAGCGTTTTAACGGGTTTTTAAAACACAAGAAAATCATTAAGTCAACAATAACTAAATAAAGGCAAGGATGTCTAGGGATTTTAGGTTTGATCAGCTGATTCCCAGTTGTAAAATTGATGGCTGAGTTTTGGAATGTGTATATTCCACAGGGTTTTGGCGCTGGGAGCTGAGGAAGCTCCATGCCAAATTAATACATTGAGATGAATGGCGTCAGGTGCCTCCTTCTTATTGTAGGTTAATTCTCATAGGCTGAGAATTACAGGTGATCTTTTAGGTAAAGTTCTAGGCTTGGATGACTCAAATTTCATAGACCAGTGATATGAATCATAAGTTGATTCAAGAACCGGAGGGTTTTTTAGCCAAATATGCCCTGAAGGGTATATAAGCAAAAACAGCTAAATCTTAATAAAGATATATTGCTGATTTCAACGCTTTCCCCTCAACTACTTTTCAATTATTATGTCTTCTTTGCTATCATTTGAAAGAGCAAAATTTGGAGTAACTTGCGTAGAAACTGCTGCTGCTAGGAAAGAAGCTTCTACAAGTTTGCTTGAGGAAGCTTGGGCAAGTCTGGAGGTCTCCAAGGTAGCGCCTGAGGAGTCTTTGGTGGAAGTAAAAGCTGCCTTCAAAAAACTGTATTCTGATTACTTTACCAAAGAAGGGACTCCTGCACAAGGAAATAGAATTTATGCATGGGATTCTTGGAACTTGCTGGTAGGATTTGATGAAATTTTACAACAAGTGAAGGACAGGGCCAATTGTGAAATTGAGGTGTTAATGTGAGAATTGGGGAGCAGGTTAAGAGGAAATAAAACCAAGCTCTCAACCACAATAAAATTGCAGTTTCAGCAACAACCAAAAGATTGCTACCAAAAATTCCTGGGAGGCCAAGGGGGAGAAGGAATCAACTGAACACCAAAAGCAACAGGCAAAACCAGAAGGCCAAATTAAACTAACAAATTTCAAACTTTATTAGAGTAGAGAATTATGAAGCAAGGTCTTTTACAACTCTTGCATTCATTTAAGGGATGTGATAGGATTGGGGTGATAGATTAAATATCACAAACCAATTGACCAATGATATGAGCGGATACAAATGAATTTATTGAGGCAGGAAGATCTTGACAAATTTTGAACGGACATAGTCAAAAGGAAAACTGAACCAACTAACATCAGGAATATGCTTTGGATGTAATTACCACTGCTCCTGGACACTCTTGCACATAATATTTAACCAGAGGTGTCTCTTGGGTGGGTTAGGTGGAGGCATCTTCTGAATAATTCCAAAATATTAAATTGATGGCTTTTCTTGGGCTTTTTCAGTAACCTTTTAGATAAATATTCAAACATAATTTGGTAGAAATTTCCAAGCATTTGGCAGGAATTGAAGTTGAGGCCCAAGGGGGAGGCGTAACTTTACAGTTAAGAAGTCAGGAGGAAAAGAGTGTCAAGATTACGGCTTGTTGGCAGGATGACAACAAAGAGTGTTCTCATAAAATTGCCTCCCTGGAGGCAAAGCTCCTTGAAGCTTTGTCACAGGAAGGTAACGGTAATATGAGTCAAGGGCAGGATAATTGTAAGTTGGACTGGTTGAACTTGGATCTGTCACAGTACTGATAATGCATCTGAGGAGAGAAAAGCTCAGGGGAGTGCTTAGGCAAGCTTCCCCACTTTACAGGACCAGTAGAGGGACCAAGATATGAACTCAATCATCATGATCCAAGTACCCTCCAGCAATCCTATACTGTTTGCCACCCAAGCTGGAAATAAACTCCTCACTTGACCTTTCTGCTTTTGCAGATATCAGGGCACAGCACTATTTGATACTGCAGAAGACCAATTCCTCATTGAAAATTTTTTTTGAGCCTCATAAAACTACTCCCAGCTCAAAGTAATTTAAAAAGGGTTATCATGGCAGACAACAGGAGCACACCAGTCTCCAGGGAGGCAAAAGCTTTCTGGACACAAATAGGGGACATATAAACTATTCTTGATGACCCCATCATACCAATCCCTAAGTATGATGTTATAATTGGCCTGGATTGGATGAGAAAGACAAAACCTCATATTGAATGGGATAGTGCTACCCTTACCATACAACAAGGCAAGATGCATCACCATGTTTACTCAACTCATCTTGATACACTCATGAAGGACCATGTATTTGTGAAGATTATGAAGACAGAAGAGGAAAATTATCCTAGCAAAATCAATTGGGACACCTGCATGTATGAAGCTATCCACTTTAAAAGTACATAAAACAGACATTAGAGAGACCCAATCCAAGCACAGTTAGTCATTGAATTCCCCTCTGTCTTCCAAGAAACTTTACAAGGGTTATCACCCAGCTGAGGCATACAAAAAATTGACCTCAAGGGAAATTTATTAAATGCACATCCCATTTACCGCCTAATGCCACAAGAAGATGACGCCCCAAAATCCTATCTTGACAAAGCCCTTGAGAAATGCCTCATTCAACCTTCAAAACTGCCTTTTAGTGCTGTTGTCTTCTTTATAGCAAAGAAGAATGGAGGAATCTGCCTAGTCACAGACTACAAGGTGCTCAATGAGGTTAAAATTAAGAACAAGTACCCCCTGCCCCTGATTGATGACCTTTTTGATGCCCTGGGGGGTCCCAAGTCTTCACAAAAATTGACTTGACATCAGATTACACCAGATTTGCGTGAGACCAGAAGATATACCAAAGACTGCACTCTGGATAAAATATAGATTGTTGGGATGTGTTGTACTTAACTTTGATATGGAAATTGCTCCCAGTGTCTTTGTGACAATTATGAATGGAGTGTTCAAAGAAAATATTGGGGAGTGTGATATAGTTGACCTGGGGGTATAACCATCTATAATCCCAGCAAGGAACAGCACTGAGAGGCGTTTGTATGGTACTCAACACCCTACAGGACACAAAACTAGTAGCCAAACCATCTGCAATGGTGGAGCTGCTGCAAATTTGGCAGTGTTCACAAAATGAGGTATGAAAGACCAAATGCCCAAAGAATTGAGACTGGGTAAAAATGGTAAAGTTGAATTTTCAGGAAAAGATCTCCAAGCAAAGGAATTGGTAAAGTGTGGCCTAAGAAAACTATAACATACAACAACAAAATCAGATATTGGGAAATGATCCCTGGTTTTTTCAAGTAGAGAATCTCACAAATTGGTTCAACAATTTCTTCAATTTTGAGATTGGGAGCATCAAAGAACAGAGAAGATGCCGTGGACACTGAAAAATTGACACTACAGCAAGCAATATATCTCACAGGAATGTACACCAGGAGAATCTCCATATTCTGTAAACCTTAAAACTGTAAAACCAGTGGTAAGTTATGATGTTTATTGAACTACTGCAGTAGTTCTGGTAAATTTTCAAGTGATATTGGGTCTGGGAATAATGCTGATATGGCAGGGGGAAATTTTTGTCACCAGGCCTCCAGGATTGATCAGAAAAAATGAAGTCATGAATCAATTTTTGGGCTGAAAAACACCAAATTACCTGATTTTTGGGTTTTCAGGCATTAAACAGTAGATTTTTGGGTCCTGTTTGAAGGTGCACCTGCTTGGTTACCACCCACTTCTTGTCAATTTCTTGATTCAGGTCAGTGTAAGTCTTAATTGATGTTTTCTGACTGGCAGCTCCTTTTTGTTAGGTTTTCTTGGGGCAAGTGATGCCAACCAAGATGCCTTTATCAATGACACCATCCAAATACAAGTTTTCCCCCACAGAACTACCCTTCCTGGGACACATTATTAGCAAAGACAGAATCAAACCAGACCCTGAAAATTTAAGGGTCATAACTGATATGCAAGCACCACAAAATAATAGCAAACACAACACCTTCTTGGGGATGATTGTGTACATCAGAACGTTCATCCCTGACTGGGGAGCTTGGAATGCCCCACTATCTGCAATTACTTGCAAGACCACTAAGTTTATATGGACCCTTCCAAAAGAAAAAAACTTCCGCCAATTGAAAGAACAAATTGTTACAGCACCTATCTTACAATATCTCAATCAGGAAGGGATCTATGAGCTAGAGACAAATGCTCTCAATTATGTTATTAGAGGAGTACTCAGGATTCAAACCATATAAAAAAATTACTCCCTGCTGCTTATAAATCAATTAAATTATCTGATAATGAACAGAGTGCTGCAACTGAGCCAATGAGGATTCAGTATTTAGAATTGTGGAAGACAACAGTCCAATAGAAAGGACAGAATAATAAGAATAAGGTATTGTTTATTGTGGAACATTGTTATTAATATACCATATGGGGAAAGCCACAAGGCCACAAGGGGGTGGTATAGTGGGAAGTTCCATTTAAGGTTTGAAGCCAAGGAATAACTTGTGTGGGGATCAGCAGGTCAAATTGGTAGCACTCCTAATTAGGATGAAGTACCTGCCATTTGATATTGCCATCAGATTAATCCATGTTGTTAGACACATCAAGGGGCAACTCATTGAGCGCCCCCTGTGTATTGTAAGATACATTAGCAGGCCAGTCTGGAAGCTCAGTTGCAACACCCCCTTGCCCCCTGCTTGTTGTCATACACCAAGACTAGAGTCTGCGGAAGGTCTGGGAAGGTCCGCACAAACAGCCTTTGTGTGGGGATGGCGCGGCAGGGGCGCAAGCAATCATGGTGAAGCTTCTTGGTGTTTCCTTGGGCATATTCAAGTTGATAAGTATGATTGTCATAGACAGCGGCTATCTTGAAGGGCCCTAGGTGATTGGGCTCTAACTTGGCAGAATTGGGATTGAGGGTGTAGACGGGGTCACCTATGGCGTATTTAGCTTTGAGATGCTTTGTCCCCCCTTCAACCTGCTTGTGTTTGATTTCCCAGGCTTTGGCACGCCATTGATCTAAGGATGGGGTTGTTACTAGGGGAGGCTATTTGGGAACCTTGGACTGTAGCTTTCCCTGTTCAACTCCTGTCAGACTGTCAGGCTTCCCAAAGGCCAGGGTGCTGGGGCTGAACCCTGTGCCCCTGTTGATTCTTGCTTGCAGGATAAGTAGAGCAGTGGGCAGGTGTTCAGTCCATGCGGTGTTGGGGTGCTCTTGTGAGAGCTTGGCAATCAGTTGAACCAATGAACCATTTAATTGTTCCACCTGTCCATTGGCTTGAGGATGGTAGGGGGTCATAACTATACACTGGAGTGTGTTCTTGGCGCAGTATGCCTTCATGACATGCCCAACAAGTTTGGGGCCGCCATCTGTGATGAGACGTTTGGGTTGCCCAAAGCGGGCCACAATTTCCTTGCCAATGAAGCGGGTGATGATAGTGACGGTGTGGTTAGTTGTTGCCCAGGTCACTGGCCAGCAAGTGAAGTAGTTGATGTAAGTGATAAAGTACTTCTTTCCCAGTCTGTCTTTGGGGAGTGGCCCCATAACGTCAAGGGCCACTGCTTGAAGGGTTCCATGGCCTTGATGGGCAGGACAGACTTGGGGGGTGCAGGTTTGGATGTGTTCTTTTTGCACAGCACACATTTTTCAAGGAGATCCAAGATATCTTGGTGTATACGCGGCAACCAAACCTTTTGTTTCATGATCTCAAAAAGGTTACACCCTCTGATGTGACGCAGGGTTTGGTGGTAGTGCAACATTGTGTCACCTTGTTGTGTGGTGGGAATGTAAGGCGTCTTTTCATCTGTCTCTGCCCGGCGGCAGACGTTACCAGTATTAGTGATGAACTGACTTTTGTTGTCCTTCAGCTTGGAGATGGTTACCAAGTTAAGGCCCTTGTAGTGAGTTGCCTCAGGACAGAGGTAGAGCATGGGCTAATCTAGATCCAAACCATTGTCCCCAGTGATGGACGCTACATAGAGTCGCAAAAGGGCATCATCTGTGACAAGTTCCTTCCCAGACTTGTACTTGATGCAAAACTGGTAAGGGGATAGAAGCTCAACCTATCCTGCTTGGTGGCGTGTCAAGTGGGACTGCATGTTAAAGTACTGAAGTGACTTGTGGTCCAAAGCCAAGGAATAACTTGTGCAGGGATCAGCAGGTCAAATTGGTAGCGCTCCTAATTAGGATGAAGTACCCGTCATTTGGTATTTCCATCAGATTAATACATGTTGTTAAACATGTCAAGGGGCGACTCATTGAGTGCCCCCTGTGTATTGTAAGATATGTTAGCAGGCAAGTCT
Source organism: Entomophthora muscae (assembly GCA_014839935.2). NCBI lineage: Eukaryota > Fungi > Entomophthoromycota > Entomophthoromycetes > Entomophthorales > Entomophthoraceae > Entomophthora > Entomophthora muscae. Next base: position 50,802 of record QTSX02005822.1, read on the forward strand.
GGTCTCTCAGTTGCAATAAGAGATATCCTATTCATTACAAGGAGCTTATAGCTATTTTGCATTGTCTAATGTAAAGGGTTGCTATTTGGGTGGCACAGAAATATTCAAACTGCTGACCAACAACAAGTCACTGGTGTTATTTAAGACACAACAACATCTATCTAGACAATAAGCTGAATGGATGAGCCTCATACACAGAAACCCCATGATATGTCAGGGACCCACTTGATAGAAATAATTTCCCTACCTGGTGGACCAAAGCCCCTAAGTTGAGCCCTGCAATTACTGATCCAATAGGTATTGTAATCATGGCAAGATGGCCCAAGTGGCCCAAATAAGCAAATCTTCCCATCATGGAGCTTAACTGGCCCAATAGGTAATACCCTACCAAATATGTCAACAGGTAGAAAGATGTGTTGGGTCTAACCAGCAAGGGTTCTACTGGAGGAGGAGTGGTGTTGCAACCATAATGTAACTTTCTTCCCCAGTGGTCAGAGGGATACTTGAACCACCCATTGGCCAGAGACTCCTTCTGGTGGGCCTCATTGGGGGAGGAGTTATGCCAGCCAGTGGTGGGAGTAGGGTTTTCAAGACCTAGTACAACTGTAAGCAGGAGGACTAGATACCAGAACAGGAATAAGATTCCATTCATGGTTTCAAAATAAGATATCAAAAGATGAGTGTGAGCAGGAGTAGAGTAGAATAATTCTTTATTTTTGGAACAAGTATAAAGGATAAAAGCTGATAGCTTAAATACTCAAACTGGACTGGAAAAATTTAAGAGGGCTATGAAATTTGAGAGGATTTTCTAATGATTTTCATGAAGATAATGTTTGAGAGTAATACCTTTAGCATATGTAATTTGATTTGGGACTGGAGGATATGTATAATTTCATAATTCAAAGAAAAGAAGAAGAAAAAACCAGCCACAAGATCAAGGACAATTAAGCGGAGTCTATCCTGGAACTTAATGAAGGTAAAGTACGGAGTTGTATCTGCCACTAATAATGGTGGATTAAAGAATGGCAAGCAAACTGGAGGCAGCCAATCAGCTTTCAAGCGTATAGTGACGTCTCTTATTGAGTTAATCTCAAAAGTGGATGCAGAACCAAGGTTGGGTGTCCGTTTGAAAGCTTGAAATCAATATAAAAAGGTACTATAAGTTGATATTCTGGCTGTAAGTTAATATTTGGCTTGTTTTTAGGGTTCTGGGTTCCATCCCCGTCCTGATTAATAACCATGTTAACCTTATTATCCAAAGAATTGGTTTCAACTGTTTATGCTGAAGAATAACCCTTTGAGTACTCCATATAATTAATGTAGTCAGGGTAAAATTCCCTGACACTGTCCTCCCCAGGAAGGCCCCTCTCTTCCAAAGTACACTTGTAGTGTGAGAGGACTTCAGTTTGTTTGCTAGGTTTTCTTCTAGTTCCCAGGAGTTTGATTCTACCTCATAGCCCTTCCATTTTACCAGATATTGATGTTGGTCTCAAGAGATCTGGTGATTGAGGATGTCTTCTACTTCCCACTCAGGAGTATGGTTCAATATGACAGGAGGATAATCCTTGTGGCTCATGTCAGATGATGAACCCTTGTATTTAGACAGAAGGCTGATGTGGAAGACATCATGGGCGGAGGAGCCTTTGAAGATTTGAGTCAGAAGTTAACATCAGAACGTTGCTCAATGACCAAAAGGGGTCCAATCTTCTTTGGTCCTAGCTTTTGTCCAGGAATATCCAGTTTAAGATTCTTGGCATTGAGGAACACATAGTCTACCACTTGGATGTATTCAGGAGTTCTTTGATGTCTATCCTCTTGGGTCTTATACTGAAGGATGGTCTTCTCCAGTTATGTCTTGAGGTATTGATGATTCTTGAGTAACAAGGCCGCCCATTGGTGCACAGAGTGTCATAACTGTGCTGCTTTAGCAGAGTTACAAGGGGAAAAATATTTAGAAAATAAATAAACATCTTTATTTTGAGATAGTGATTATATAGTCAATGTGAATCAAGGATAACAGGAACATGATTATTAATCACACGGTTGGATGGCAGAGGGGGGTGGCTTGATCCAGATAATGAGTCAAGCGCCAAAACAAGGTATCCACCATAAAGGATCATCATCTGTTCATGTTGTTGGATTTGATAATTTGAGTTGACTTCCTAGTCTGGCTTTGCATGACCAGGTAATTGGATTGTGGGTCACAAACCTGCTTGGTTGGAACCTTGCTGGCGGGTTGAGCCTGCAGTTTTGACACCCCCCTCCCAACTGAAGGTTGGCCTCCTCTGGGGACAGGTTGTCAAGGAGGTTGTCAAGAACTTGGGCGCCATATTGGAATAATTGTTGTTCTGTGGCGGGCAGGGCGGTTTCTTGTTGTTTCTGTCTTGCTTTGCAGGGTTGTAGGCAATCATGGTGTAGGGTCTTGTCTTGTTTACATTTTCCAAGCCCTTGCACAAGGTAAGTGTTATTGTTGTTTACCTTTAGAATGATTGCTGGCCATACTTTTTCAGGTTGTAACTTGCTCTTGTCAACATTCATGACCCATACTTTGTCCCCAACTTCATGTCTATTGTGGATGGGGACAAAGGTTTTTTGTAGACACTCATTCTCCTTCACTGTTTGTTCACTGTTAGCTCTTACAACATGAGGGTCTGAGAGTGGAGGGACTTCACTTGGAATTTCCAGTTTAGGTCCTGTCAATGCTTTAATGATATTTGGCTGTGTGCTGTATACCAGTTCAAATGGGATTTTCCTGGTGGATCTGTTCACTTGGGTTTGACACACAAGTAGTGCAGTTAGTAGCTGCTTGTACCAGTCTTCAGGTCTCCCGGCAATGAGTTTGGCTAAGGCTTGCACAGGGCTACCATTAAGCTGCTCTACACGTCCATTGGCCTGTGGGTGATATGGTGTTGTTACGGTGTATTTGACCCCATTTTTGTGAGGTATACGTTGGTGGTTTCAGAGGTCAATTATTTCTCTCCATTGGTTATCAGGAGTTCTGGCTTTCCAAACTGGCTGATTATCTCTTTGTCAATAAATTGCCGTACATCATTACCAGTGTGTGCCTTTACTGCTTGGGCTACTGGCTATCTTATAGCAAAGTCAATGGCAGTGATGATATATTTCTTGTCATTGTGTTTTCCTGGCATGGGGCCAACAATGTCAAGAGCCCATACTTTGAAAGGTAGTTGTGTGCAGATGGGAAGTACTAACTTTGGAGGGGTTTTGCTTTAGGTAAATTTTTTGCATACTTCACATTAGTCCAGCACTTCTTAAACATTGCAATATAGAATTGGCCAACAGGCCTTGTGCTTGAGGAACTCATATAGGTTTTGGCTCTTGGTATGTCTAAGGTCTCTGTGATAGTGTAGGATGGTGTCTACTCACTGATGCTTGGGGATGTAGGGAATGGTTGTGCTGTCAGAAATTTTTCTGTGTAGGGTCTCATATATGTCAGCAAATAGGTGTTCATTTTTGATGACTGTTTCTTTTGTTATGTTGGTTGTGCCAGGGGGAAACCTTTGTCCTTTGTTTGAAGTACTAGGAGAGAACAGTCTGGGTTGAACCTATTTTCTCCTCTAAAAGCACGGACATACAGGCAGGACAGGGCATCTGCCATGGCAAGCTCGGCCCCATGTTTGTACTGGATGAGCATGTTAAACCTCTCCAATAGCTCCATCCAGCAAGCTTGGCGGCGCAACAGATTTGCTTGAGTTTTGAAATAGATGAGCAACTTGTGATTGGTTAATGCTGTGAATTCTTCCTGTTGTTCTAGGTAACAGCGCAGTTTGACTAGGCAGTGTACAATGGCCAGCAGTTCCTTGTCGTGGATAGGGTATCAACACTCACCATCTGTCAATTTTTGTGATTCATAAGCTACAGGCAGGAAGTCACTGTCCTTATTTTTGATTTGTAGTACTCCCTCAATAGATGCATCTGAGGCGTCGGTTTCCATTTGGTATTCCCCGTCACATTTGGGGTATTGCAGGATGGAAGCTGTTCTGAGTTTCTCCTTGAGGCATCTAAAACAGAGGTCACATAGGGGGGTCCACACAAACTTGGACTTGGCGCCTGTTATGTCAGATAAGGGGGCAGTCAAAACACCACAGTCAGGTATGAAGCCGCGTACATAGGCCACCATTCCCAAGAAGGTGCAGAGTTCTGACTTATCCTTGGGTGGTGGCATCTTGAAGATGGCATGTATCTTTTGACTGTTGGGTTTAATACCGTCTTTTGAGACTATGTGTCCCAGGAAGGGTAGTTGCTTGTTGAAGAACTAGCACTTGGAGGGCTTGGCCAACAGTTTGTGTTGTGCCAAGGTAGTAAAGACTGCCTTGAGGTCCTTGTGGTGTTGTTCCACCAAGGGGCTGTAGACAATAATGTTGTCCAGGTACACTAGGGCGTGCTTGCCTGTGTGGGGTGCAAATACTTTGTTCATGAAGGTTACAAAGGTGGACGGGGCATTTGTCATTCCAAAGTTGAGCACCACACATTTGTAGGAGCCATATTTAGTGTGGAAGGCTGTTTTGGGAATGTCTTCCTCTTTGATGTGAATCTGGTTGTAGCCTGCTGTTATATTGATCTTGGAGAAGACTGTGGCTCCTCCTAAGGTATCAAAGAGGTTGTCAATCAGTGGTAGTGGGTAACAATTCTTGATGGTAACTTTGTTTAGGGCTTGGTAGTCTTTGATCAGACGTAAGGTACCGTCCTTCTTGGCCACAAAAAATATGGTGGCCCCAAAGGGAAACTGTGAGGGGCAGTAAGTTCTTTTTCCAATGCCTCCTTGAGGTAGACATACAAGGTGTTGTCTTCATTTGGGGTCAGCCAGTAGATAGGGCGCGCCTTGGGTACAACCCCCTTGAATTGGATGAAGTGCTGAATGTGCTTCTCAGGGGGCAGCCCGGGGAGTGCTTCCTTGAAAATTTCTGGATGGCGGGCCGCAATTTTGCAATCCTGAGGCGTGGAGGTATCCTCGTGATATTTGAAGTGTATGATCTTGTACTGGCAGGAGTCCCAGTCAATTGCCTTCAGGTTTTCCTTCTTGTCCAAGGTCTCTGTGATGCATACAAAGACGTGGTCCCGTAGGAGTTGGTCCACAGAGTCAGGGTAGATCTGGTGGTTGACACCTTCACGCTTGATGGTCAACACTGAGGTTGCCCAGTCTACGTGAGGGTTGTTCTTTTGTAACCAGTCTAGCCCCAGCACAATGTCAAACTTTGGGAAGTCAATGACAGGACCTTGGATAGTGGAGTGAAGGTTCTCAGGCATGACAGAGAAGGGGGCAGTTTCCTTTATCATGACAATGTGGTGTTTGTCAGCCAGGACCACAATTTTAATCTGCAAAGGATTAGTGGCCAGCTTGAACTTATCCACAAAGCTACTGTTGACTAGGGTTTGATCTGCGCCTGAATCCAGGAGTGCTGAGCCTGTGTAACTGTGAAAGCAGAAAGGATAGCACATCAATTTATTGAGATGTCTGGCAATGGTGTACAGTACTGGGTCCTCTGAGGGCACTTGGATCATTGGGCATTGATCCACATCCTTGGGTTGGTACTCATCATTGGGCAAGTCAGGAGTTGCGTGAGGAGAGCATGGCTTGCTTAATGCTCTCCCCGGGCTTTTCCCTTGTCTTGGTTGCCTTGCATGGCGGTGGCACAGAAATGGGTATGATTCAACTGGCCATTGTTTCCATTTCCATGTCTGTTAGAACCTGCTGGTTTGTGGTTGGTGTTATTACCGTTGCTTCCAGGGGGTGGTCAACTGAAGCACCTGCCTGGATGGGAATCCTTGGGTCTTTCTTGTTTCCCAGTTTGTGCCTTATGAAGTGCGTTGGAGGTTTGTTCCGCTTTCTCTGCTTCACAGTACAGGCTTTGCAGGTTGGTCACCTGGTCCAGGTTTACATGTCTCAACACATGCAGCTTGAGGGCGTTGTAGTACATGAGGTGTGAGGCTGGGGTGTCAAAGGCCATGTCAAATGTTGCACAAAGTCGGAGTTCCTCATAGGCGCGGGTGAGTTCCTTCATGGTGCCTGTCTGGGTCAGATTTTTTACTTGGAAGATTATCATGAGTGCTGTGTCCTTAAGCACAAATCTTGCTAGGAAGTCCTTCTTGAAAGTATCCCAGTTCTTGTTGGTGTGTTCCTTGTGCCACTTGTTGCACCAGGTGCCAGCGTCATGGGTCAGGAAAATGATAATTTCTGCAATCCAAAATTGCTGTGGGCATTCCATCTGGGCCAGCTTGCTCTGGGAAGACTGAATCTATGCGTCAGCTTTGTTGTTGTTGGCCCCGGCAAAAGGTTCCAAGGCGGCACTTTGTAGTCTTTGGGCAACGTAGGCGGGCATGGTGCTTTTGCCAGCTGGTTGCAGCATCAAGGAAGGAGCCTGAAAGAAGCCCTGTCCGGACATGGCGTTGAAGGCGGGTAGTGGGATCACAGTGTTCTGGTACAGGACAAAGCCATTGGGTATCTTGGCACCAGGGGTGTACAGAGTCCAGTCAGGCAGGAGGCCAGACATAATTCTGTCAAGGATTTTTTGGCCGTGGCGTGTGCAGGCAACAGGCGGAATTTTTCAAGATAAGGTAGGATGGAGAGCCTACCTGTGCTCCAATGTCCTAACTGTGCTGTTTTAGCAGAGTTACAAGGGGAAAATATTTATAAACTAGATAATAATCTTTATTGTGAGATAGTGATTATATATTTCATGTGAATCAAGGATAACAGGAACATGATTAGTGATCACACAGCTGGATGAAAGAAGGGGGTGACTTGATCCTGGTAATGAGTCAAGCGCCAAAACAAGGTATCCACCATAAAGGATCATCATCTGTTCATGTTGTAGGATTTGGTAATTCAAGTTGACTTCCTAGTCTGGCTTTGAGTGACCGGGTAATTGGATTGCAGGTCACAAACCTGCTTAGTTGGAACCTTGCTGGCGGATTGAGCCTGCGTTTTTGACAGACACACACACACCCAAATGAAGGTTGGCCTCCTCTGGGGGCAGGTTGTCAGGGAGGTTGTCAGGATTATATCCATAGTTGGCAAAGAAGGGGGATACTCCAATAGAATCATGATGATTGGTGTTGTAGCATAATTGGGCAAGTGGGAGTAGAGTTACCCAATCATCCTGTTGTAAGTTTACATAATTCCTGAGAAAGCCTTCCAAAACTTGATTAACCCTTTCTGTTTGTCTGTCAGTCTGAGGGTGAAAGTAGGTGGACATAAGAGTTTTAACATGTAACACCTTTGTCAAGTTTATACTTCTGGGAAGTATAATAAACAAAATAAGGGGAAGATTTAAGAAGATAATGATACTTTATTGAATATGAATATAGGCTAATATATAGTATCATGACAAGCCACATGCTGTCCATGTACATTATGGAGGTCATGGGGCTTATCTGAGTAATTTTCCTCTTGAGTCATGAGGCTTAATCAGGTTGTGTTCCATTTAGGACCTGGATTGAGTGATCCCTGTCATAGATAGTTAGCTGATAATGGTGACACCCATTTATTGGCTGGACAGTGAACCATTTGGTGATTTAATCAGGGCATTAATTCCCCAAGAGGGAATAATCAAAGATTTTGCAGCACCTTCATTAAGAACTTCCAGAACTTGGATGTTAATTGTGTACCTCAATCTGAGATGATGTTTTTGGGAATTTTGTGATTGGCAATTACATGAGTAAAGTGCATGTTGGTAGTGTCTTTTGCTGTTGCGTGCTTGAAAGGCGTAAAGATTGCATATTTTGTTAGCTGATCCACTACCACAAAGATGCTGGTCATGTTGTTGCTCTCTGGAAGGTCCATAATAAAATCTATGGAGATGGAGTGCCAAGGGCGCAGAGGAATAGGCAGTGGTTTGAGTAATCCTTGGGGCTTCATGGTGGAGGGTTTGTTGCAGCCACAAAACACGTATGTGGAAATGTATTAGGCAACTAATTTCTTCATATTAGGCCACCAGTATCTTCGTTGGATTCTCTTTATTGTCTTGTGTATGTCTCCATGTCCTGTGAGGGGGGAATTATGGAAACTTTCCAAGATTGTTTGTCAATGTTTGTTGGTTGGTCATAGAGGCTTCCATTCTTCCCCCAAGATCTGTTGCTTAGTGTAAGGTCAGTAGGAGTGTTCTCCTTGTCAAGGAGTTGAGATGCTATGATGTCCTGGTCCAAGGTGGACAGATAAGATAAGTTCATGATGTGAGAGAGGAACTGGTCTTCAGAGAGTATGGCATGTTCATTGTGCTTCCCGTAGGACTGGCTTTGGTCATCCAAATCCTCTTGTCTACTGATGACGTCTGGTACTATGCTCTGGTGTCCTGGGGTGTAACTGATCTTGAAGTCAAAGGCAAGTAGATCAATAGCCCATTGAGCCAGGCATGGGCTAACTTTTCTCTTTTCAGTGAAGTAAAGGAGATTTTTATAATTGGTTCTGATTTGCACAGGGAATTTACTTCCTTCCAAATAGTGACGCCAGTGGTCTAAGGATTTGACAATGACAAATAATTACTTCTTGTAAATGTGGTAATTTCTCTCTTGGTCAAGCAGCTTTTAGGAGTAGAATGCCACAGGGTGGAGTTCACTATTCTCCCCAAGCTGCAGTAACACCCCTCCTAGGGCAAAGTCAGAGGCATCCATGTCCAAAAACAATTTGGTGTTCAGGGTCTGGGCAGAGAAGGTCAGGAGCCAAGGTGAACAGCTTCTTGAGGGTCTCAAACGCCTGGTCAGCTTCCAACAACCAGATAAAGGGAATTTTTTTTGGAGTTAAGGTGAGTGAGAGGGAGAGCAGTAGAGGAGAAATCCTTGATAAACTTGCGGCAAAATTTTCTAGGCCTAAGAATCCACAAAGCTTGGTGCATGTTGTAGGTCTAGGTCAGTCCAAGACTTCCTGTACCTTGGAGGGAGCAACCAAAAACCCACCTGGGTTAATCTTGTATCTAAGGAACTTAATTTTGGTGACAAAAAATTTGCATTTTTCAAGCTTACAGAACAATTGGTTGTCAATGAGCAATTGGAGAACCTCTTGTAGGTATATAGTGTGGGCCTCCTTGTTCTGTGAGTATACCAGGATGTTGTCAAGATAGGCGACCCCGCAGACATCAAGTAGAGGGAAGAGTACCCTACTCATTAGACCTTGAAAGGCTGCAGGGGCGTTACTCAAACCAAAGGTCATTACAAGGTATTCATAAAGCCCAAAGGGAGTGTGAACCGCTGTCTTCCACTAATGACCTTCAGCAATACATAATTTGGTTATATGCACTGCAGAGATCTAGCTTAGAAAACACCTTGGCGTGAGTAAGTTGATTAGTCAAGGACTCAGCAGATGGTAAGGGATTTTGATTCTTAATGGTTATGGCATTCAGCTTGGTGAAGTCCACAACTGGTTGAAAGGTGCCATCAGATTTTCCTACAAAGAACATGGGTGACAAACATAGGGGATTATATTGACACATGAACCCTTTTGCTAAGTTTTTGTCAAGATATGCCTTCATTGAAATTCTCTGCACTTGGCTCATGGGATAGAGTTTTCCCTAGGTGGGGGGAGGAGCCTGGTATCAAATCAATTCTAATATTGGATGGTCTTCTCTCTGTGAGGACGGAACAGAGTTCTTTGCTGAAGGCCTCCTTTAAGTTGTGGATTTCCTCTGGTATGGAGTCATGTACTTGATCCCCCAAAAGAAGTAGAGAGTTCAGGTAGGCAGTGAAATTCTCTGGTACCTGGTGGTGAGGTCTCTTGAGATGCACTGTGGTAGGTTTCCCATGAGAATAAAGCGTGAATGAATTGATGTCCCAGTTGAGCCGCAACTTGGACTTTTGACACCAGGGAAATTCAAAGACTAACAGGAAGGCCAGATTGGAGAGAGTAGAGCTAGGTAGGTGGTATTAGTTGTTCCCTACTTGAGCATGGAGAGGTTTGACAAGAAGTTCTACTTGGGCAGATGTACCTTTGGCAAGTCTTACAGATGTTAGTACTGAGGTCTCAAAACCTAATGATGTTGAAAGATCTTGATTGATAAAGTTTCCCATTTCTCCCGTGTCAATCAGTGTGTAGCTTGCCGTAGTTCCAAATTTGTGATCTAGAAAAACTGGCAAAAGAGTGTAAGACTGGATTGAAGATTTATGACATTGGTGGTTGAAAAGAGGTGGCCTGAAGCAGATTGTACCTTGGAAAGTGCCTGGCAATCCTTGGAGGAATGATCTGCTTGCCTATAGTAGAGTCACAGTCCTTTGCAGACTCAATGTTGTTTCTCTTTGGGGGCCAACTGGTAACCTCCCCCGGGTTTTGGGACTAGTCCCTTAGGAACCTCAGCAGGGGATGATGAGTTTTGGGCGGGCAGGGTCTTGGTGTTGTTCCAAGAAGGAAGCTGTTTTACCTTGAAGGATCATTTCAAAACCTTTTTGGTAAGTTCATAGAACTTATCAGACAATACGTGATGAGACAGGAAGTTTTTGAGCTCAGGAGACAGCTTCTTCTGGAAAAGGTAGCAGGCTTTGGAATCAGTCATCCCATTTGCTTCCTTAAGGTGAGAGAATTCTTCAATATATTCCTTGGTGGCCATTCTGCCTTGGTATAAGATCATTATGCAGTCCTGAGTTCTTCTATGGTTTTTGCAGGCACTACAGTAGACAACAAGGAGTTGCAGAAAGAAGAGTAGTTATCCAATAGCTTCTCCCCTTGGAGGGGGCCTTGGCGTACCAGATGCGCCTTGCCTGTAAGACTTTTGGCCACATGGTGTACCTTCTGTGTGTTGGTCTGATATTGTGCAGGAGATGTTTCAAAAAGTGACTGTGAGAAGGCCAGGAGCATCAGAATCATGTTTTCTTGGCCTTTGTCTGGGGATACTGCTGAAATCTGGTTCAGTACCACGGTCTGGTTTTGGACCTGTTGAGGTGCCAATGCGTTGGAGGCAACAGAGGTCTTGGTATGCATAAAGAGGCAAAACAGATGATAGATGGTCAGGCTGATGATGGTGGTAATCAAGGTGACTGCCAGGCTCTTGATGAGTGTGGTGTAAAGCAGGTAACTTGAAGGGTTTGCTTTTGAGCTTCTAAGCAAGAGGCTCAAGATGGGTTCTAACAAACTTTCAGGGACCCACTTGATAAGAAATAAGTTCCCTACCTGGTGGACCAAAGCCCCTAAGTTGAGCCCTGTAATTACTGATCCAATAGGTATTGTAATCATGGCAAGATGGCCCAAGTGGCCCAAATAAGCAAATCTTCCCATCATGGAGCTGAACCGACCCAATAGGTAATACCCTACCAAGTATGTCAACAGGTAAAAAGATGTGTTGGGTCTAACCAGCGAGGGTTATACTGGAGGAGGAGTGGTGTTGCAACCATAATGTAACTTTCTTCCCCAGTGTCCAGAGGGATACTTGAACCACCCATTGGCCAGAGATTCCTTCTGGTGGGCATCATTGGGGGAGGAGTTATGCCAGTTAGTGGTGGGAGTAGGGTTTTCAAGACCTAGTACAACTGTAAGAAGAAGGACTAAAAACCAGAACAGAAATAAGATTCCTTTCATGGTTTCAAAATAAGAGATCAAAAGATGAGTGATCAGGCGTAGAGTAGAATAATTCTTTATTGTTGGAACAAGTATAAAGGATAAAAGATGATAGCTTAAATACTCAAACTGGACTGGAACAATTTAATAGGGTTATGAAATGTGAGAGGATTTCCCAATGATTTTCATGAAGATAATGTTTGAGAGTAATACCTTTAGCATATGTGATTTGATTTGGGACTGGAGGATATGTATAATTTCATAATTCAAAGAAAAGAAGAAGAAAAAACCAGCCACAAGATCAAGGACAATTAAGCGGAGTCTATCCTGAACTTAGTGAAGGTAAAGTACGGAGCCATATCTGCCACTAATAACAGTGAATTAAAGAGTGGCAAGCAAACTGGAGGCAGCCAATCAGCTTTTGAGTGTATAGTGATGTCTCTTATTGAGTTAATCTCAAAAGCAGATGCATAACCAAGGTCAGGAAGTCCGTTCAAAAGCTTGAAATCAATATAAAAAGGTACTATAAGTTGATCTGCTGACTGTAAGTTAACATTTAGCTTGTTTTTAGGGTTCTGGGTTAAATCCCTGTCCTGATTAATAACCATGTTAACCATATTATCCAAAGAATGGTTTCAACTGTTTGTGCTGAAGAATAACCCTTTGAGTACTCCATATAATTAATGTAGTCAGGGGGAAATTCCCTGACATGATAATTGAATACAAACCAGGCAAAGAAATGCTTACTGCAGATGCCCTATCAAGGCTATACCTTAAACATCTTATATGTGCTGATGAGGACCCCAATTAGCCCATGTTAATAATAGGAAATCTCCAAGAGGGGTTCAAACCTGGTACAAGAAATTTATGTACAAGAAAAGCTTCTTAAGAACAAACACCTGTTAAAAAACGGCTATGGCACTCTACACCACATATTATCAAGTGATGATACAGTTATAAGTCCCGTAAACACAAAACATTAACACAATACTTTGCTATCATTGAGACTTGGGGGAATCTTCAGCAGGCATCTACATGAGCATCTTAAGATCTGCTACTGATGGCCCAGCATGTTAGACAACATCAAAGAAGTGCACAGACAATTTGAAGTATGTGAGAAGTATGCATATTCCAAAGCACCCCAAGTCTGTGATGGCAGTATCAATGACTCCATCATTTAAGGTATGGGCATTGGACATTGTGGTAGCTATTTCAGGAGATAAAAGGCAAGAAATACATCATCACAGCAATTAAATATGCAACAAGATGGCTTGTGCCACAACCTACAAAAACTTAAAGGAAATCATGTTAGACAATTTATTGGCAAAGAAATTATAGCCAAGTTCAGAAAGCCTGAACCCCTAATTATAGACAGAGGGGGAAAACTCAACTCCATAGACACAAATTTGGTACAACACACCATTTTGAAAACAGCACTTCAATTTACGCCATCTCTGATTTAATTCAAGATGATTTTTTTTGTGTTAGTGATTTTGAATCACACAAAAATAAAATAAACAATAAAATAGTTAAAATTTACATATACCTTTATAATGTGGCATCTCAAATTTACGCCATCTCAATTCTGTCACTTTGATTCAGATTAATTAAATATTATTTTGCTAACTTTATTTACATATGAAATCACTTAGTGTGAAGCGTGTTTACACCATCTCAACTTTATGTCATTTTGAATCACGTTTTTATTTTTAACTAAAACAAGCTTATAACCAAACTAAATCAAATTATGTTGTATAGTACCAGAAGATGTTCCTATAGTATTTTTCTAAGACACTTATAATAGGAACAGCCTAAAAAGACGCCACTACAATAGTCCTTCTAGTGATTGTCATTGCTGGGTAAAAAAACCAGTTTTGTTATATGTAATTTATAACTTTATTATACATGGATATGTTAATAAGGGTTCTCTTAATAAAATATTTTAATAGTGATTTCAATATGGAAGGGGGTGATTACGCCATTTTAATGTATGTCACCTTTGAATCCCACCAAGTTTCATATTACCCAATTGATTCAATGCGCACAATAGATAGGGGAAACTACATATGATGCCAGGCTATGCTATATCAATTCCCCCACTGCAATTCTTGCTTTCCACTTTTTAAAAGTAAAGATTGGTGTTAAAACTCATATTAATAAAAAATGTAAGAAATTGCCTGAAACTTTGCAAATATATATTTTTGATCTCCTCTAAACAACTGGGTACTTTTTAACCCCAGTTGTATAAGCTAGTTTTTGAAATATTCAAGATTTACTCTTTGGCCCAGTTGAGGTAGCTCCACTGGAAATTTGTTAATTTAATATAAAAAATGATCAAAAACACTATGTTTTTGAGCTACAGTACCTCAATTATGTCACAAAAAACGCCATTTCAACTGCAAATTTTCAGTCAAAACTCAAAGTTTTGCATACTTGTGTTACTAATAAAAAATTTACAAAATAAAATCACTGAAATTTTGATATTATATATTTTAAGACTTTCTCTACAATTCTATGTAAAAAGAATTACTACTTTTATATTAAAAACATTATCAATTTTCTCTTTAAAAATAGCTACCAAATTGCTCATATTTTGATACTAACTCACTTTTAGGTGCCTCCCAAGTCCATCAATAAAGCTGCATCCAAGGCCACCAAGTCCAAGATCACTTCTCCCAAGGCCAATAAGGCCAAAACTACCCCTAAAAAAGCAGCCTGCTAAGGGTAAAGCTCTCCCCAAGACACCCACGCCTTCCCTTGTACCAGAAGGAAACAGTCCTACCCCTCCTCACTCTCCTTTTATTTACTCCCCTTCAGACCCCAAGAGAAGTTGTTCAACTTCAACTGCCACTCTGATCTCATCTTGGAGCCTGAAGAGGAAGAGAAACAGGAGCTTGAGCCTGGTTATCCTGCAGATGAGCAAATTGAGCTCTGGGATCTATACACTGTGTATAATATCTGTAATCAAAATGGCACCTATGCTGTGCCCATCACATACCCAGCCAGCTACCCCATCATGACTAAGAAAGTGGGTGCTGGTTTTGTTTGCAAGGACTACAGCTTCAGCTGTAACAATGAAAAGAAACCAGTCCACCAACATCATTATAAATGTGATAATGTTGGGTGCCCTGCTAGGCTCACTACATATGGATTCACCAGATTCAAGGCCCTGACTACTGGGCATGACTACACTAAGCTGTTTGATCCCTTGTATCAACTGATCTGCTGGTTTATTTTCCAGGTCATACCAATCACCAAAGATCAAACCAACACTGAGGCTGTCAATGATGCCCTCCTCAATTTAAATGACACCCAACTTGCCACTGTTGGTGGCAACTCAAAATTATAGAGATATCTCACTTATCAGAGATATGCTCTGAGCACTGAAGGCGTCAGTGCTTCATCAATTGAGCAATTGATCCTTACTGAGGAACAAAAACTATCTCATCATGAGGAGAGATTCCTTCTCCACAACAATAGCCAACATGCGCCTGAGCGCATTATTTGCTTTGCCACCATACAGGATCTGTGCAACCTGTTAAAATGCAAGACCTAGCTTGCAGATAGAACTTTCTCCACCTGCCTAAAGCTATTTAGCCAGCTTTGAAACATAATGGGTTGGTATCTTTCAGGGAGTACGCCGCATCAGAAAAGACAATGACTCAATCCAGTGGAACTGCTATAAGCAGGTAAAAGATGGTTTGAGCAAGACCTCCTCTTTCCTTGAAGGGTGACATAGCCTGTTTGCTACAAGGTTCAGGGTTCATAAGCCTAAATCCAACAAGATAATGGTGCATCTAAAAACCCAGCAAGCCATCTCTGCCCAGCTCTTAAAGACTGGCATGAAGTCCAAGGGTGATCCCCCCAAGCAGACTAAGGCTGTAAAGAAATATACTAAAACCAGCAAGGTAGTCCTTGCATAATATCCTAAGGATAGAAAGCTTGATTTTCTCCAAACTATCTCAGTTGCTCTTTCTACCTATGTTTGAGCCCTTTTCCAATAAACACCTCCCAATTTTCTCTCTTATTTCCTTTGATTTTACCATTCTTTGACTTTTTTTGGTATTTGGTACAATTCTATTCTTATTTTAACGTATAGTTTATAGTTATAATAGATGATAATAGTTGTTTTTAAGTATATTTTAACTTTTGGGCTTTACGCAACTTTGATGCTACTAATTGACCAATTTTTATTGCAGATTTGGAAGCCTGAGGCTTTTTTAGTCCTAGAAAATTTTTTAAATTTTATTTTTTGAGAATTTTATGGGTTATTTTTGGAGTTAAAAAATCTTAAAATTTAAAACCCATTTTTTCTTAGTCAAATTGCTGTAAATTGAAATGGCATTTTTACTATGAATTCAAGATAGCAAAAATTGAGATGGCGTATTTTGAAATAGCGTTTTTTAAGATGCCGTTTTTGAAATGGTGTGTTGTACCACAAATTTCTACCTCACTAAGAATGGAATAAAACGCAAAGTTGCCAGCTCCTATCACCCACAAGACAATGTAGAGTGGAAAGATTAAACTATGACCTTTTGGAAGCACTCAGTAAACTATCTACCAAAAATACACACCTCTGGGCTGATATGCTCCCTATAGCATTAATGGTGTTTCAAATGCAATTCAACTACAATACAGGAAAAAGCCTGTATGAAATTTTCTATGGGCATAATCCTGCCATTGTCAGCACCAAATAAGGACCATAATTACATTTACCTAAGAAAATATCAAATGTGTCAGGGCTCATAATGGGCCAGACAAAACCCTATGTTGCATAGGTTCAACACCTGCAATTGAGCAATTGTGCAATCAAACAATTGTGTTGTCAATCATGCAGATTAACCAAAAGGAAATTTTAATTCCAAGTAGAGAATCAACCCCTGGTCAAGGGGCAACTGTGGTAAGTTTGACTCCCTGGTGATTGACTCCCTTAAACTTGACTCCCTGGTAGTCAACACTATAGTAAAGTGAGAATTCAGCTTTTGCCCTGATCAACAGCTGGAAATTGAAACTTTTTTAATTAACAGATCTTGATGTACTGAAAAATTTTAATATAAAAAAAGAACCATAAAGCTATGGTATACTAAAGTGACCCCAGAGAGTTAATTAATGCACTAAAAACAGTACCTTGATTAATAAAAAATAAGGAGAAATAAGCAATTATTTCTCATTTTACTATGTAATTTACACTCTTCATTAAAAAAATATTTTTTATTACCATATAAATTAAAATTCCAATGAACCAAAAATAAACACAAACACAAAAAATAAAGTTATGAAAAATATTAAGAAATATCAAAACTTTTTTGATATGGTTCATATAAGTACAACTGTGAATATCATATGTTTTATTAGGAAATTAACAAAAATTAAGATATTTCACTTACTTTCAAATATAAATATTCATCTCAAACTTACCATGCATACATAAAACAATCACTGCTATCTAATTAAATTAAAAAACTTAAAAATTAAAAATTAAAAAACTAAAAACTAAATGATCAAAGCTAATAAGTAAAAATTAAAGTTAAAAAGTTAAAAGTTAAAAGTAAAAATCATATAACTGAGCAATTAAGTCTATTCCTCATCATTCTTTCCCTGTTTCATTTTAGCCCCTTCCAGGAGGGCAGTGGCAATAAGCTCAAGCTTCTGCTTAAGCTCAGAGGCCTTATACTTGCGCTTGGCTGCACCCTGGATGGCCTTGGTGAAGAGGGTATAGCAGGTGGTTGGCTTGATGGGGGGGGACGCGGTTGGAGAGATCTCAGAGCTTGGAGATTGTTTTCTCTTGCTCATGCTGCAGGAGAGAGAAGAACTTATTGAACTTTGGATGAAGCCCAAAGTTGGCTTTAAGATTCTTGTGATAAGCCTCTAATACCTAAGTGGTCTTCAGCTCCCCGTTGACGGCTGCCTGGTACATGTTCTAGCTGGCCTTGACGCAGGCCTTGCCTTGCCTCTGTGTGACAACCTTCCTAATCCACTGGGGCTCAAAGTACTCAAGGAAAGGCTTGAACTCTGGGTGCTTTGTTATGTAGGGATCCTTTGAGAGCACCTAAAACCCCTGTGAAGTGTGCTCTGGCTTTAAAAAAGCCAAGGCACTGAATTATGCCAGCACAAATCTGCAGGTGTCCAAAGTGTCCCTCTGGCTCAGCCCACTGAGCTCAGTGGGGTCTGCACGTTACAAGCAACTGCTTGGCGGAAGTGGAAGTGGAAGTGGCACCCCTGCACCTCCCTGCTGAACAGCTGCTCAAATGCATTGTTTTGAGCAGGCTCAAAGTCCATGATGCACATGTGAGGCCCATGAGCTCTTAGCCTTGCCTTTTCCTCTGAGTCCAGGGTGGCCTGGTCCTTGTC
Source organism: Entomophthora muscae (assembly GCA_014839935.2). NCBI lineage: Eukaryota > Fungi > Entomophthoromycota > Entomophthoromycetes > Entomophthorales > Entomophthoraceae > Entomophthora > Entomophthora muscae. The sequence continues at coordinate 68,650 of QTSX02005822.1, forward strand.
AGAGGCAGGTGGGCTTTCACAGGTGTGGGGGAGTCTTCTTGGATTTGTCATTGTTGGGGGGGAGGAAGGAGGGCAATTGCTTGGCGGAGGATTGTGAACGCACGTGTGTAAATGGCCTCAGTGGCCCCAGGAAGAAGAAAGAATGCAGGTGGAATCACCCGGATGTCAATCTGGGCATGGATCATCCAGAGCTTCTTGAACATCTGGGGAGCAAGTGGCAAAGAAACCATCAACTAGCCAGGTTGAAGCCCTTTTCAACTCCATCAGGCTCTGCTGAGTTAGGTAGCAGATTATGCGGTCTTTGGCGGCAGGCCTTTGTCCTGGAGGAGGAAGCGCTCCCCACTTGGAAGCTGCTTGAGCTTGTGGGTGAGCGTAAGCTCCAAGAGGACGTCTGAAGCCTTGGAGGGGGGATTGGTGGTGATAAGCTTATTGCTTATGAACTTAACCAACTGCTCTTGAGTTGGCACCAACTTGATATTTTTGGGTTTGATATGTTGCAAAGCCTTAATAGCCAGATCAGAAGCCCAGAGGTGAGAGGATGTTGGGATCACCTGGACCAGGTACCATTTTAACATACAGGTTATTAAATGATTGTGGGCTCATATGTGTGCTCCCCCTTCTCCACTGTTACTTGCTCCCAGCCCTCAGTATTTAGCCAGGACTGCAAGTCTTATCCTCACAGACAAAGTGCTTGCTCTTGGTTTGGCGCTTTTGATTGTTACAATTAAAATTTTAATTGTCAGCAACATAGCCAGGGCCGCCCTTTACGGACATAATTGGGAAGTACCGGGGGAAGCGCTTGGGGACTTTAAGCTCTTTGTCTACATTACAGATATTGTGGATGGCCAGTGGATCCCAAGCCACATGACCAGAAGCTTTGAACTTCTTGGAGTACTTCTCTGACTCATCTTGGGGATCAGATGAGGGAGGGGGAAGAGCCATCAAAAGGGGGAGGGGAAGGGTTCTTTGAGGCCTTCTTGGATGCCTCCTTTTTCTTACCAGAAGAAGAGGTGGGCTCCTTGGCAGCATTTGACTTCTTGGTATGATGCTCCATGGTGGGCTCAGAGTTGGCTTCTGAGTGGTAAAATGAGTGGTCAGTAAGATCACCATCAGATTTATTGGGGGAGGAATTTTTGGGGGAAGGTGAAGAGGATGTGGAAGATGAGGGTGAAGGGGGGAGGAGTAGGAGGAGATGGAGTTTGAGGAGATGGAGTGGGAGGAGATGGGATTGGATACTTTGCCTTTTCAGGCTTCTTGGCACGCTTGGGAGTGAAGGCAGCTTCTTTGGAGCCCTTGGAGGCTTGGCACTTGGGCTGTTGGCTGTTCTTGTTTGATCTTGTCAAAATTAAAAGTTTAGTTTTTTAAATAAAATAGTGTGAAAGATATGAAACACAGAGGTAAAGCAAAGTAAAAGTTAAATTAAAAGTATGCAAATAAAGTTTTATTTATCAAAAAAACATAAAAAAGTAAATAGAAGCAAAATATAAACTCAAAGTATATATAAAGGTTAAAACATAGAAAATAAGTGAATTTATGATGAAGCATCAAAGATGTTAGGTTCAGCATAATATCTTATAGATAAATCAATGTAAAAGTACAATTAAGAATAAAAAAATATATGAAAATTATATGGAGAGCAGCAGAAAAAATAGTAGATTATAATAGCAAAAAAAATAAAATAAAAATATTATGTAGAATTTTTTTATTGAGAGTTGAAAATTCAAAACATAGTAAAGTGTTGAGTTTGGCACTATCAATCAGCTGGGAAAAGCTGAATTCTCACTGTTGAGGGGGGAAAAAGCTGAATCCTTACTGTCAAGTATGCCAGAGTCAAGAAGAAAAATTTAATTTACTATGTTTTTTACATATAAAACTTGATTAAATTTAAAATGGGTTCAAAAGTTAACCCAAAAGCAAGGCAGTATCATATGCTCAAAAATTAAAAAATACAACATAAGTTAAAAAAGTAAATAAGTGGAAATGTGTTTATTAGTGATTAGGGTATGCTGTGAGAAGCTGGGAGTGAATTATTTACCATAGTGTTGGTTAAAACGTTAAGAAGCTCTCTGTACTAATCCCCAAGTTAAAGTGTTGAGTGAGTGAGTGTTGAGTGGCGCTCATAGTGCATCACATATTAATTTAGCCTTAATTCCAAGCCTTTGATTAGTTAAATCTGAAACCAATAGGGTGCCAAGTTTTTAGAGTCAAACAAAGAAGATGCCAAGTTTCAGTTTTTTATAAATTACATATGAAATCTCTTAATAAATTGGGCTTAATTTATGTGGCATCACTTAATCCAAAAACCTGGGAATGACATAATGTAAAAAAAGTGGTGTATTTGATTAATGTCTATGTCACTAAATCCAGTATAGTGGTGCTTGGGAGCCTAATCAACAACTATGGACACTAATAATAAAAATATATAATAGTAAATAATAAATTTTATATAAGCGCATATGTATTTTATTAATAAAATTAAAATTTGGCATAAAAAGTGTCAAACTGGTCACTTTTTGGTTTAGAGTGTCAAACACAGGTTTTTTAATTTCTTTTGGTAAATTTACTTATAAATTGCCCCTTAAAGTGGTATTTTAGCTAACCAAATTAGTAAACAGAGTTGAGTTCAAGTAAATTTAACCTTGGTTTTTGGTTTCAGACCCCTAAATTACTAGTAAAAATTAGCTTAAAATTGGTTAAGCCAAAAATACTAATAGATTCACATATGCAGTATTCAACTCCTTGGTACTTGAAAAAGTGTCAAGTACCAGGAAGTCAATCATCAGGGAGTCAAACTTACCACATTTTCCAGTCAAGGCCAAGCCTGGGGCAATTGGAAGCTGTCCCAAAGCCAAGTGAAAAAGATTTTAATTGGCTCACACCCTCTGAACCCCAGAATTGGGGACTTGGGTTGCCAAATGGCCCAAAATTCCCCTTCCAGCTTTCCCAGGGCAAAAATAATGAAAGGATCCATCTAACTGACAAATCAGAAGTCACAAATGGATCCCAACTTGAGAATAATTTATTGACAGCCAATAAGAAGTTGCCAGTAAGTCCAATTTCAGTTTCCCAGCAGGATATAGCTGGGAACACTGGCATCCCCTTTCTTTGTTGACATCTTCATCTAATAAACTTTTGTTGGTTAATGCACACTGAGCATTTATACTTTTCAGGGGTTTATTACATTATCACAAATTTTATACTGCTGGTGATTTCAAACAGAGAGTACCTCCAGTACCAACACCAGCGCTGAGAAACGGAGCAACTTCTAGCTGCCTCCAACCAGCCACTGCCAGCCTTTTCCCCATCTCCTAGAGTGCTGTACCAATAAATTATTGCTGCTCCTGCACCATGCTTCTCCTTTCTTGGTGTCCCTCTGCTCCAACAACTTGCCCAGTCAAGCCTGACCATGAGCGCTGCCACAGGAGAACTTTCTTTTGTTTCTTCTGCTTCATTGTATGATTGCAGTAGGCTTGGGTTTGCCTATTTGACCATGCTGGGGCTCACTTAGAAAGTGATACCTCACATGGGAGTGTGGCGTCCCTGGGCTACAGCTGCCAATTATGTGATGAAGATGGCCCCCATCATCTACTGGGCCTTCCAGGCTCAACCCTTCCCCTTGACCAAAGGTTTATCTTGAGAGTCACCTAGGACATGACAGTATGTTGACCCTATCCAAACTTGTAATCCTGAGCCCCTACATTTAATTTATAATAGGCACTTTGTATGTTTTTATGATTGCAGTTTACTACACCTACCAGTTTTGCACCCGCTGTACAATTGCTCACAACAAACCTAGACCTGAATCCCATCCAAGTACTGCACAAGTACAGAACGTCAACATATCTACCTCAAACCAGAACGCCTACCACCCACCAGCCTCCCTGACCTACCCAAGATGGACCTAGACAGCTTCAAGAAAGGCATGGTCATGATTAACACCCTGTTTAGGGCCCACCCTGAGAACTATTGTGACAACGCCCAAAAGGTGATAATGGTGGCAGCAAAGTTGAAAGACAACTCCAGAGAGGTTTTCCTCAACTTGCTGGAGGAGGATCCTAACTTGATCTTGTTGTATGAGGCCTTCCTAGAACGTATGAATAGCGCCAACACCCCTGCAGGAGCAAAAGTATAAGCCTATATGGACCTTCTTTGCCTGAGCCAAGGTAGAGATGACCTGGAAGCTTAGATCCAGAGATTCTTGAGAATTGCTGCAGCAGCTGAAGTACCTGACAACATCTCTGACCTGCACTTCAGAAATGACCTTAATAATCACCACGCCAACCTGATGCGCCATCACTGCTGTAACCTCCTTAAAGACAAACTCCTAGCCATTTCCTGCAGGATGGATTTCAGCCAGCCCCAACAGTATGGGGCCCCTTGAAACTACCAGCCACAAGGAAACCAAGCTGTTGCACGCCCTTGCCTGAACATGGCCCCAGAAAAATACCAGCACCATGTATGAGCAGGTTTATGCTTCTACTGCCATCAGAATGGCCACCTGTCCAAAGACTGCCCTACAAGAAGCTCCACTACCCAGAACCCCATCATTTCTGCAATAAACAGCTCTTCTCAGTCTTACCCTATTATTCAAGCCACCTTGTTGTATCCAGACCAGAAGTTAAAGATACCAGCTCATATAGACAGTGGAGCCACCCACAATTATATTTAACAAGGCTTAGCTGAGAAAATGGGACTATAATTGGAAGATAAACCCACCCTGGTCACCCTAGGAAATAAGTCTACTGATACCTCCTTTGAGAGTAAAGGAAGTGTTATTATGAAGCTGGGTCTTGCCCAGATCAAGATTAAATTCTTGGTAATGGACAAGTTGCCCCAACCTGTGGTGTTATGGTTCAATTAGTGGATAGAACATTGGTTTAATATTGACTATGCCAGTCAACAGATGCAATTTGTACATGCAGGTACAACCTGGAAGCTATCCTATGTGACCAACCAAACATCTCCCCTATTGAACAGCATGGTGGTGGCGCCTTGCAAAGGAGAAATACCTGCCTGCTTAGAGAGATGTAAATCAGTGTTCTCTGAGACCATGGCCACAGCCCTTCTCAAGCACACCAGGTTTTATCATGCTATTGACTTGATCCCTGGAACATAGCCCAAATATGGCCCTGTATACAGATGCAATATGAAAGAGCAGGGGGCTCTCAGGGAATACCTAGGCACCATGTTGAAGAAAGGCTATATCTGTGTATCCAAATCCCATTGTTTGTCCCTCCTGCTGTTTGTCAAGAAAAAGGGTGGAGAATTGAGGCCTTGTGTAAACTACCAAAATCTCAACAAGAGTACTGTAAAGAACTGCTATCCTGTTTCAAACGCTGAAGATCTTTCATATCAGCTCTCTGGAGAAAATGTCTTTTCCAAAGTTGACTTAAGAGACGCCTTCAACCAGATACATATCAAGCCTGGAGACAAATAGAAAACGGCCTTCAAAACCAGACAAAGGCTATTTGAATACTTGTTTATGCCATTCAGCCTCTTTAATGCACCCAGCACTTTCCAAACCATGGTAGATGTAGTGCTAGGTGACCTCAAGAACCAGTGCTACATAGCCTACCTAGACAACATCCTCATCTATATCCAAGCTCCCAAGGAACACAAAAAACACCTGCAAATGGTAATGCAGAGACTCCAGGATCATGGAATATTTGTGAAGCTACCCAAGTGTGAATTCTTTCAAGACAAAGTAGAATTCCTTGGCTACCATGTCCTGAAAGGAGGGTTTGCTATGTCACCAGAAAAAATTGAGGCTGTCACATCATGACCAGAGCCCATTAACTGTAAGGAAGTACAGAGCTTCTTGGGTCTGGAAAACTTTTGCAGATAATTTGTCCAAAATTTTTCTTCCATCTGCCTTCCTTTGACCCGCCTGAACTCAGAAAAGCATGTCTTTGTGTGGGACAATACAGCACGCACAGCCTTCAATACACTCAAGGAAGCCTTTTTTCTGCACTGTTCCTTGCTATGCCTGACTACGCTAAACCCTTTGTGGTGGAAACTGATGCCTCAGACTTTGCCTCGGGGGGTGTTGCTTCAGGAGGGGCATGATAGTAAGCTTTACCCTGTAGCTTACTACTCCAGGAAGTTCACTGCACCAGAACTTAGCTACCCAATATATGACAAAGAGATGCTGGCAGTTATCCAATCCCTGAAACATTGAAGAAGTTATCTTTGTGACGCTGCTCACCCAGTGAAAATTATGACAGGCCACAAGAATCTGAATTACTTCTTCAAACCACAACAACTCAACCAACGCCAGGCCAGATGGGCACTATTCCTAGCTGACTACAACCTGAAGATCAATTACAAACCTGGGAAGATAAATATTGTACCTGACGCCTTAAGTCAAAGAGCTGATTTCTTCCCCAGTTCTAAAGAGATAGAGGAGTTGAACACCCAATCACTACTATCCCCACACATACTGGAACTCATGCTCTTATTCCTAGGCCTGGCTATTAAGAAAGAAGAAATTCAACATGCTCAGACCCTGTACAAGCACTGTATTACTGTCATAGAAGACTTAGCTGAGAACATTGACAGCAAATATTACAGAGCAGGTTACTCACTACACGGAAGATTCCTAAAACTAAATGGACAAACCTACATACCTGAAGGTCCACTGAGATTGGAGATTCTGAAGGAGTACCACAACTCCCCCATGACTGGACACCCAGGCTGCACCAAGACCTTAAAGGGTATCCAAAGAGCGTACATGTGGCTAATAATGAAGCTGGAGATAGAGACATACATTAATGGTTGTGAAACATGTGGCCGGTTTAAGCCCAAGAGAGGAAAACCTGAAGGCTTGCTCCAACCCCTCCAAATTTCAGTAGGCCCTTGGAAGGCAGTATCAATTGACTATATAGTAGAGCTCCCAGAGTCAAAAGGATACAACGCCATACTTGTGATTGTTGACAGATTCACAAAGATGGGTTACTTTATTCCTACCACCACTTGTGTGACAGCCAAGGAGACTGCCACCCTCTTTAGGGACCACATTTTCATGAATCATGGCTTACCCAGGGAAGTTATCTCTGACTGTGGCCCCCAGTTTACGTCCAAGTTCTGGGCCCAAATCCTACAAGACCTGGGGATCAAGAGATCACTATCCGCAGTGTACCACCCCCAAAGTGACAGACAAACTGAAAGAGTTAACCAAGTATTAGAACAGTACCTCTAATGCTATGTTAACACAGAAAAAGACAACTGGACCAAACACTTACCCGTGGAGCAATTTGCATACAATAATCAATACCACAGTTCTAAAGAATTTCTCCATTCAAGGCCAACTACAGATTTGATCCTACTTAGGACCACCTTCCCACAGAAGAGTCCAGCAACCCCAAAAGACAAGATTGAGTGGCTATCATTCATACCACCCAAGAAGAGTGTGCCCAAAACCTGAAGCAAGCCGTACAGACCTACAAAGACTTTTCTGAAAAGAGGACAAGCCCTGGACCATCCATAGAAGTTAGGGAAATGGTTTACCTCAGCGCCAGGAATATCAAGACTAAAGCACCATGTGCAACCCTCAGCCCTAGGAAAACAGGACCATACAAAGTTTTGCAACACATAGGAGAAGTAGCTTACAGGTTAGAGCTCCTGTCTAACTGGAAGATCCATGACGTCTTTCACCAATTGCTATTGTCTGAGAAGAAAGGTACCTCACACCCTCATCAAGTTGTTTGTACTGCCTCTCCCCCGCTCAAAGTAGGAAGCTTTCTAGAGCATGAGGTTGAACAGATTCTAGATCACAAGATGAGATATCAATGACTACACTACTTGATCAAATGGAAAGGTTACCACCCAAAGAGAATACCTGGGAACCTGAAGATAACCTTGCTAATGCTAGTGTCTTCCTGACAATGTACAAGACTGGGCATCCAGAGTTAAGCTTTAAGAGCTCAACTATGGTGGGGGAGGATGTCAGGGCCCAGAATGGGCAAGACAAAACCCTATGTTGCATAGGTTTAACGCCAGCAATTGAGCAATTGTGCAACTGAACAATTGTGTCATTTATAACAGAGATTAACCAAAAGGAAACTTTAATTCCAAGTGAAGAATCAAACCCTGATCAAGGCCAAGCCTGGGGGCAACTGGAAACTGTCCCAAAGCCAAGTGAAAAAGATTTTAATTGGCTCACACCCTCTGAACCCCAGAATTGGGGACTTGGGTTGCCAAATGGCCCAAAATTCCCCTTCCAGCTTTCCCAGGGCAAAAATAATGAAAGGATCCATCTAACTGACAAATCAGAAGTCACAAATGGATCCCAACTTGAGAATAATTTATTGACAGCCAATAAGAAGTTGCCAGTAAGTCCAATTGCAGTTTCCCAGCAGGATATAGCTGGGAACACTGGCATCCCCTTTCTTTGTTGACATCTTCATCTAATAAACTTTTTTTGGCTAATGCACACTGAGCATTTATACTTTGCAGGGGTTTATTAAATTATCACAAATTTTATACTGCTGGTGCTTTCAAACAGAGAGTACCTCCAGTACCAACGCCAGCGCTGAGAAACAGAGCAACTTCTAGCTGCCTCCAACCAGCCACTGCCAGCCTTTTCCCCATCTCCTAGAGTGCTGTACCAATAAATTATTGCTGCTCCTGCACCATTCTTCTCCTTTCTTGGTGTCCCTCTGCTCCAACAACTTGCCCAGTCAAGCCTGACCATGAGCGCTGCCACAGGAGAACTTCCTTTTGTTCCTTCTGCTTCATCATATGATTACAGTAGGCTTGGGTTTGCCTATTTGACCATGCTAGGGCTCACTGAGCAAGTGATACCCCACATGGGAGTGTGGCGTCCCTGGGCTACTACTGCCAACTATGTGATGTGGATGGCCCCCGTCATCTACTGGGCCTTCCAGGCTTGATTCTTCCCCTTGACCAAAGGTTCCCCTGGGAGTCACCCAGGCCATGACAAAATGGCATGACCCAACGTACAATATTCCAGAAAAGACCAGGAAGCCAAAGATAAGGAAAGAGTATAGGGCAAATACCTCTTCAACAGGAGCAATTCTAATTTGGAGATGAGATCATGGTTTTCAACCACAACCTGCATAAGTTGGAACCAGGGTTGATAGGGCAGGAGCCTTCATAGAAATCAAGCCCAACAATACCTATCTCTTCCATTAAATTGGTGCCTGTACAGGCTTGAAACACATGCACCACAATTGACTCCACCTATGCAAGGCAAGGACTGCCCAACACAGCTCACACCTACCTGTTCCTGATGCAAAACTGGATTGATACCAGGCTCAAATCACCAACACTCTCAAAAAACTCACAATATTCCACCTTCTGGCACCCCATGGGGGGATGTTGCAACATCTATGTTTACTCCCTCTCAGATAAATAATCCCCCAAATTATTCCATAATTATTAATTAAGTTGGTGGCACTCTTATCAGCCGTCCATCTTATACAGAAAGCAAACCTTCTGAGTCCTAAATAGATCATTACCTGTACAAGGCTCATGACTACCATGAAATACATGGAAAGTATGTGGCTTCTTGTGATACTATATAATACTCCAAACTCATATCAATAAAATATAATTCTCTTCTTAATTTTCCCTCTTATTTTTTATATACTTCCCAGAAGTATATACTTTACAATACTTATATTTTTTATTTGGGTGAAGTAGAGAATGAGGTGGTTGTATATCTCAAGCCATATGTCTCAAATACATTTATGGTAACAACACAGAGTATTCTGGGTGCCATCTGGCTCTTATTCTAGCTATGAAGAAGACCCTGGTATAAAAGCTAAATAAATCTTATAAATTTCTGTAAAAGTATTTGATCAAGCTCTAATCCAAAGAGGGAGATTTTGAATAAATATTTGTGGTACTTACTATGCTCCACATATCAAAGTTGATTCCTTTGTCTTACCTCCCAAATTTAATATTTTTGCAACTGAGATTACCCCCTGCCTTCTAACATATCTCACAATACACAGGGGGTGTTCAAAGAGAAGCCCCACAACATAACTAACAATAAAGAGGTCCTTTGGGAAAGTTCAAATTACAGGCATTATCTCCCAATTAGGAGCAATGCCAATTTGATGCAGTGATTTCTTGCCTAAGATGTTCCCAACCCAAAACCTTATACCTAACCCCCACAGTACCACCCCCTGCTAGATCTGCAGCTTCCCAATACAATATATTAATTACACTAATCTCCAATAAAATATCATCTTATTCATATTATTGTCATTTCTATTATATTGTTGCCTTCCCCAATCTAAATAATCAAGTATAATTGGTTCAGTTGCAATAATGTGCTTTTTTTCTTGGCAATTTTATCTTATGTGAAGACAAATTTCTACAAAACTTACCCAAGATAAAGTGTGTTAAGGAGGAGCTCCATTTATTCCATCTAAAAAATCACATAATTTATTAATTGGTTGATAGCTTTAATAAAAAATTGCTTGAGCTTACTGCCGGGGTGTCCATAGCAATGACGCAAATAACAAGCACCTTTGGGAGCTTTGAGGCAACCTGGTTTAAAGAAAATACAGGGGTTCTCCCATAATGGCTGCTGCGTTTGGCTCTTGGGGACAACATCTAAGAGGAAACAGTGGGAAACCTTTATTACAAAAGGTTTGAGGCTCAAAGCTAGTCTTGGGTTAGCCTTCATGGCAAAATTAAGGGCACATACTTTAATTTCCTGGAATAAACAAAGAGAAATTCCTTTTTTAAAAAAGGAAGGAAAAGACTTGAAGGTTATAAAAGCCAACACAAATGTGGATAAACTTGTCTTTATTGGGAGAAATGATTCTACTTAAATAGTAGACTGAGAGTGTTGATCATTCACTAGGTAGACAGAGTGGCTGATGAGGCCATTCCAAACTGAACTTGTACCAGGATCAGTCAGGTGTAGGTAGGGCAATCAGGAATGGGTGGACATTGATGTCAACCCATTTGTGGAAGGTGAACAAACTTCAAAATCAAAGGCAAATCCAACCAATTTTTTGCAAATATCAATATTTGAAGACCATATCAAAATAGCTCAAATGGTGCAATTTCTGATAATGGCCAAAATTTTCAGGACAACATTGTATTAAAACAAAAACAGTAATTTATAAAAAGTATTTGAGTTTTCTCTCTATTTTCAGAGCAGAGACTCCAACTTATTGTTTACCTTGGCATTGTCATCATTATGGGTGCAAAGGCTTAGATCTAAGATTTGCTGGGGGCTACCATTAAATTGGGCAAAGCGCTCCAGTATCTAGATAGAAAAATTATTGCTCCTGGGTAGTACTCAATAGAGAATGTTATCCAGGATTCATTAATCCTGGAAGCTATCTAAAAGATGGCTGCTCCACTTGAAAAGCTTCTCTTGACCAATTGAATTATGCTACTGCCCTTCTAAAGGCACAGCGGCTTGTTTAGCAAAGAGATGCACATCACCTATGCCCTGGTCATAGGCATATACACTACACTCCAAAAAATAACTTCTTGAGTTATGTTTCTCCAATCCCTAATAAATTACTATTATTATATTAAAATGTTTTTATATTTATGTTCTTTATTTAATTATTATATGGCTTTTAAGTTTTTTAATTTAAGTATTATATATTTTTGTTAAGTTATTTAATTTTAATGTTAAATAATTTTCACTTGATTTGTTAATTCTTACTGAACTTGATGTTTGTCAAGATTTTGTATCTTGGGAAGGGTTTCTTTATTATTATGTTCCATATTGATTTAGTTGGTGGGTTTTATGAGTACAATCATATTCTACCAATCAGGGTTAAATATACAGCAGGCTGGTATTTCTTTGTCTAACCCAAGGGAGATAACATGTTTGACTATGAGTATTAATAAAGCTTTTCTCAATACTTGGATACTTCTGACCACTAACTATTACTATTAGTGATACTGGACAATATAAGATATCTACATTATATTGTAATGGGCATTATTATGCTCAACCTCTGATTAGAAGAGCTCTTTATATAAGATTTTTAGGCCCTCTTGACAGGATTATAACTGGAGCTTCTAACTCCTATTGGCTGGTCATCTATTTCCCAGACTGTCAGTTTCAACCCCCAGAGCTAGGTATTCATGCTATGCTGACATATGGTTACAATTATTTAACAGACTCTTAAATCTTATATTTGTAACATAGTCCTGATGGTATCTTTTCCAAGGTTCCTGAACCCTTAAGTAATCAGTTTCCCTTTGAATGGGTATATGCATCTTGCATTGGCATATATTTGTCCTTCTATAAGGGTGATTTGCTGGGATTTTTCCTAGATTTTGGCAAGTTTGGCAGTGGTGCATCCCAAAAGAATATTCTGGCATGTTTCTGAGTCCTCACTTCATTTTAGATTATTCTCAGCCAATCAGATGTTTGTTCTCAATATAGATCATACTTTGAGTAATGGATTATTATTGTTGCTTTTCATTTGCCTGAATCTATCAGTATAATTATATCATTGATTCTATCAAGATTGATGGCAGGATGCCTTCTAGGTATTATCAGCCTGATGGGCCAGGAGGATTATGGTTTTGTTGATCCATATAACTCAGAATTTCTGATAATTTTTGACTTCTGGTAATATAAATAGCGCATAATTATATAAAATCTATATAAAAAATAAAAATTATAAGCCTGATTATATTCATTGATTGGCTGCACTGCAAGACAGGCAGTATTACATGGTTTAGAATGAGCATAGAACTTTACCACTATCTCTTCTGGAAGGGTATGTGCACCAACCTGCAGAAAATCAAGCAAGGTCTTGGACCCAGTTAGGGTCCCTCACTTGAAAAATCACTTGAGCCATCCAAAGATCTCCTCAATTGGGTTTATGAATTGGGAATAGGCAGGAATGATTAAGTGGTGCATGGGTGCTTTAGCCAATTGCCACACCTGTCTCTATCATCCAGAACCTTTGAGAATATATACCACTTTTTAGAGCCCAATTTCATCCAATACAATACAGTAGTTTTCAAACCTGTTGATATAAATGTATATTATTCAGTTTAGAACACATGAAATCAGTCTAAAAACAAATTCACAAATCAAGGAATTTATATTGAATTACAATATATTTGGATCCACTTTGATTTTGTTTTTAGACTGAGTTCATGTGTTCCAAATTGAATAATATATGTTTATCCCAATAGGTTTAAAAACTACTGTAACATTAGTGAACCCTGAGCTTGTTTAGCTGAGGTGCTCCTGTACCAATTAAAGAAATTTGATAAAGCTCCCACTATTATGAAAACCCTTGATCATCTGGTATATTTTGACACTAAGGGGACCAAGAAAGGCTATCATTGAGTAGGCCATGGAATAAAAAGACACCTGTCAGGATAACCATCCTTAGTGCCCTTGGGAACATAACCATATTCATTGCATATGAATGACACAAACAGCAATTCATTAATGTGGTATAATTTTACTATTAGTTTTCCTTTAACACAGTAAATGTCTGGGTGTATTTGAAACAGGTCTTGATGCTCATTGGTCTATGCCAGAATTCTGTGGACTATGGTATTTTATCATCCTCTAGATAATCTTCTAAGTCTTTTAAGATTAGTAAAGTACAGAGAGCCTGTGACTTTTGTGTAAGCTGTGGTCCAGGGTATTTGTTGTCATCAGAAGTAGCAAGTCTGACAGGGCCTAAGGCCCAAAGGAGTTGGGATGGTTCTTCCTACTTCTGGATACAGGTTCATAGTTTGTTGTCTCTATATTTTACTATAGAAAGTAATGCTATATGTCAAAATTATGATATTTTTCTATCCACTTAATGAGAATTAAATTAGGAAAAGGATTTGGAATATCAACTCTTTATTAGACAACTTATATTGAGCTTGGTCTGGCAGCCTGTGTTTATCCAAGTTAGCTCACAACACTAAGAAGAGACTGAAGTAGCTTTAGGGCGTTTTCAGCAGGGGGGGACTTTGGGTGTGTTTTGTTTGTAAAGGAAGCTTAATTGTTAACTTCCACAGCTCAGTATTCTTTCTGACGCTGTACAACTATCTCTCAGCTTGAACAGAGTAGCTGTCTACCTGGGCCATATTCCAGGACTAACTAGCCTGACTGGCTACTAGTTGGTGGAGGTGATTGTTAAACTATACTGTATCTAATCAGAGCTACTCTAATACAATAGGCTCAGAGTCTTTTACATTAGAGTTTTTGGCCTGGTGGCCCAGTCCATGGTGGACTCTTCTAGATATAATGCAGATGACAGTCCATATGATGGACCTCTTGTTCTATGATATAATTAGAGTTTAGAATAGTAATTATTATGAGATGCATCTTTGAAGTTCTTGAGGAAGAGAATTCACTAATGAGCAATAATTGCATGTTCTGCTCATTAATTAAGAGCAGGGAATTCATTAATTTCAGGATATTATTTGATCCTGGAACCATTGATATTGCGCCTGGTTGCCTGTGTTATTATTTTAAAACCATTCCTAAGAGCGCTTAACTGCTGGCCTGTGTTAATTAGTTGAATCTGTTAATTAGTCAATATCCTAAATCCTGACAGGCTATTATAATTGTATGGAGATACCTCAAGTTTCTTCCTGGGAAACCTAAGCTCTCTGACCACAGAACAGTAAAACAAAATTGAGGCCTCAATACCAAAACAGATTTAACCATTACTGTAAATTCAGAACCTAAAGGTAAAAATGAGGGATTGTCAAATTCTTTTGCATGAACTCACCAACTTAATAAAGTAATTTTCATCCCAGAATAACTTACTTTTTTATATAAAAGGATGGAAAATATTCCAGTAAGTTGGTGAATTTATGCAAAAGAATTTGACAACCCCACATTTTTACATTTAGGTTCTGAGTATATAGTACCTGTATATTTTCAAGTTCATGATGGTAAATTTAGGTGATTTATTTCTTGATTACCCAGATGTGCTTCTTTTTCAGGATGATTGAACCATGCTTTTATTTTTTGTAAGAAGAACTTTTCCTGTTTTCAGGAACATATTATACAGCTTATGTGCTGATTTTTCAAAACATTAATGGTTGTTATGGGCTTCTTTAAGTTTCAAGTTTTCTTTATAAGTCTAATAAGAGTTTCATAGATAGAGTTTGGGATAGCCTCATGCTTGGGTTTTTTGTGATAGGCATTAGCTCTGTAGGTTCTGCCAAGACACAGGGCATAGACACCTGGCTATAAAATGTAGTAATCTTTTTGAGCACCTCCTGCCTATTCACAGTTTGATAATACTGTGGTTTTTTGTTGTCATCTTGCTCTTTGCCATCAATCATATAAGGCTCATAGGTGGTATCTAGAACAGGATTAATGCTCTCTATAATACTGATGAACATAGCATCTCAGTAGTATATAGGGCTGTATACAGAGGGCACCCTCTCAGTAATGATATCATTTACTGTTCTGGTGATAGTGACCTTGGTGGCCTTTCTAGATAGCTTTGATACTCTTGGGTTAATACTAGCGGCTCTTCCAGTCTGGTTGAACTGGGTTTGTTCTTGTGTTTGTGTGTTTTGGGTTTTGGGGTTTACCATCTAACTCAGAAAAACTCCCACTGTCCACCTCCTGAACAACAGCCACTCTATTCTTTGATCCACAAGGGCGTCCACACCTGCAGTGTACTCCTTTGACTTCTTAGCTCTGTCATTGCAATGTGTTCATTTTGGTATAAAAATGTATTTAATTAAATCACTTGATATTTTTATTGTAATTTTTATTTGTCTAAATTTAGTAAGATAGAAGCTTGTAGTCACTACTGTTTATTTCACATTAGGTTTTAAAACTTCTATATTAATTATTTTTGGCCGTAAATGTGCAGCTTTAACCATATGTACTGATAAATCTGATTTTTATGTTTTAATCCCAAAACAGACACTCAAAATATTTATTTACATTTTCTGTTCTAGATTGTATCTCTTAATTAGGATTAATCAATAAAAGTATTATAGATTCATTGATTTGTTTTGATATTTGGTATTTTTGCTGCCTGTTTCAGTTGCTATCAAGGCTTGTTGTTGGATCAAGTTTTCAACTTTTATGACTGGGTTAAATTTGTTCTTAAAAGTCATAGTGAACACAATAGCTTTGTTTTGTGATTGAAATTATTTTGCTTGTGTTATCAGATATGTTGTTTTCAGAACTTTTGGTTCTGCTCTCAGACCTGGCGTTCTGATTAAGATTTGCTTTATTGATTAATTGTGTTATCTTGGTCATTATGTTGATAGAATGCTTGTATTACAACAAGCCTTACTGCAACGTCTGTGGTTTACTTGGCAGGGAAACAGCCAGCAATGTTCAAGGGAGGCAACTAGCAAGCAGCTTTCTAAGCTGGCAGCTTGCTAAGGTCTTTGAGTACTGACTATGGTCTTCAAATTCATATATCTTCTTCTACTGTGAAAATGTTCTACAGTAGGATCTTCAATTTTTCTGCCTTCCATTAGTCCAATGGAAGGGCTTTTATAGAGCTTGTGCTCTCTTGCCAAAATAATATCATCTGGCGCTTCTAACTCTTGCTTGGTCAGTCTTTCCATCCCCAGACTGCCAGCATCAACCCCCAGAGTCAGGCATCCATGCAATGGCATGGGATTTGATATCATAATACCCTGTGCTGGGTACTTGTTGCCATAGATTCATGCATAATCCATTAGTGTGCTGATGGTGGCAGTGCTAATTAATGACTCTATTTTTAGCGCATAGTTTGTCATTCCTAAGCAACTTTTCTAGCAGGTTTCTGCAGTGGCACCAGCAGTTTGACAGTGCAAATTGATCAAAACCCTTTCAGATCTTTGGAAAACCCCATGATAAATAACCCGGCAGTTTGCTAGAGTATTCTGGAATAACTCTAGCCAATCAGGAATCAGTCATAATTGGAGGTCTATGATATTCCTGGTTGTTATTGCAATGTGATCCAAATCTTTTTTATGAAGGCTTCTTAGATCAATTAGCCTGCTAGTAATCTACAGAAGCTTTTACAATTAATGGCTTGGCAGGCCGCCAAGATTATTAAGGTAAAACAAAGTCAATATAAATTCCTGATGGTTGTTGTTATTTCAAAAAAAATTTGGTGTGCATATTTTGTTGTGTGTTTGGATATTTTTGCCAATTAGTGCTCATTTTCTGTGAGATTAGCTTTTATCTCTACCAAAAAGTAGATTTTTGTTTTGGACTGAACTGGTTTTGCTTTGATCTGGTATATTTTGTTTATTTAACAGGTTATAAAACTACTGGGACCCAAAAGCCCTGAAACTTTACTATGTTTTAATATGAGTGTTTAACTTTTAAAATACTAAATCTAAGCTTAAAACTCACATTAGTTAGATTATTATTGTTTATAAAATTGGAACATTGGTTTTGTAAAAATAGAAATTTGATTTCTACACTTTTTGATTATAAACACTTATCAGAGCTTAGTTGACAAAATCTTGAATTTCAATCATACTTTAAAATATTTTATTTAGCAATAAACCAGTGTATTATAAATTTTGATTGGAAGCATTTTTGATTTATACACTCTATCACTCCACAAAGTAAGCCACTAAGTGATCAGATAAAATTTGTCTCTATTATTGTTTTATTTTTTACATAATAAAAATCACTAAAGATCTGATAATAGTTTGCAGGTGATAAATTAATATTAAGTGATGTTTATAACTTTAATTTTGGGGTCTTAGATATTAAATTGAAGAGACTTCTGCACTTTAATTTTTGCACTTTCAATTATATCCCTTTTATTCAAAAGGGTGAATGACATCTATTTTAATAGCCATTCAAAATTAAGGTGTATTTTAAATTCCATCAAATTTGGCACTTCAAACTTGGTGTTTTTGATTTTAGCTTCTAGTAAAATATTTCTAAAAAAGTCAAACTTTAGAAACTATAAAAAAATGAAAATTCATTTTAGTTTATTGAAAAAAGTGCAAAAATCAAAAACCCCATTGATTCAGATATTTCAATCTCTGCACTCCAATTTTAGGCACTTACTTCTTTGGCCAAGCTCCAGGCAGCTGGGCCTGTTTTGGGTTCTGGGCCAGTCAATTCAAATATTTAATTTAAAATTTTTAAATATTAAGTAATTCTGTTTTAACTGTAGCAGCACAGAGCTGGAACTAGCCAGGGCTAAGTCAAGTATCCACCTTAGTAAGTTTTGGCATATACCTATCAACAATGAAAATTGTTTAATCTTAAAACTTCTAATGCTGCTAACAGAAAATGAATTTAGAGAAAGAAATATGTGTACCATGTACATATCCCATAACTTGTTAAGTTATCCCCCCTAACTTGGACACCTCTTCTATAGCTTAATGATTTATCTTGCACTTTGAAAGCAAAAAACTCAAAGCTATAAATACATTCAGGGGCAGGAAAATATTCCATCAAATATTTTTGTGTCAACTAATTTTCTGTCAAATTTGATCCAACCATAATTTTCTTCACAGGTACTTTTTTAACTTTATAATAAATCAAAAATTTAAAAATAATCTATTTACTAATAAAGCTATGCTTCACACAACTAATCATTTTTAATTATTATTTTTTGTATTTAAGATGCTTAATTTTAAATATTTACCTTTTTAAAGGCTAATAAAATTAAATTTCACTGCTAGAAAATAAAATACTAATATTAAAAGCTTCAAAAATAATTTTTATAGAGCAGGCTTTCCTTATTTTGTATTTTTTATCATTCCAAAGATAAAATTTTACATATGAAGAAAGTACAGTAGGATCAAATTTGACAGAAAATCAGTTGACAGAAAAATAATTGATGGAATATCTTCCTGTCCTATATTCATCACTTTTTGTATGTCAACAAGAAAATATCCGGAGTAAGTATATTGATTTAATTTGCTAGCCACTAAAAATACAAATGTTAATGATGCATCCTTTCAAACTTTCCCTATTGTCCAATAGTAGATTAAGTAAGTCTGCCTTACTAAGTAATGAATGGTGTATTTAGTTGGGGTATGAAGACCAGTGGAAATGCAAAATTAGGCAAGTTAAGGATAAATTTACTTTAGAGGTTGATTAAGTATATATTAATGATATACCAGGATATCTTCTCTATTTTAGGTTGAGTACAAAGTTCACACTAATAAAAAATAGGTAGAGAATATAAGGAATATTTCAAAATGTCAATGCTAACCTAGATTCATAATATTGTTGTTTCTTTATCTTTATAAGTAAAATAGTTATATTTTTCAAATCAGTTAAAAGCATTAAATAAATTAAAAATTTAGAAATAAGAAAACTCTTAAAGATTGATGAAAATATTAGTCACTAGCTGATAAATTAAAAATTAGTTTAGCCGATGTCGTAGTATTAAAGTTATCACTATGATGTTTGTAAACAACTTAACTCCTCTAATAAACAATATGCTATTTTGGTACAAAAATTCCTAGAGCCTTATTATAAAAAATCCTACTCTTAGAGGGTTTTAAGTATTATTCAATCCACCACACGCTTCCCACTCGGTTGCTGCTCGCTCTACAAATCTAATATTATTGCTCCAAAGACTCATTTAAATAAAATGGGTATTGATATTGTATTGGCTAAATTTTAAAAATTAGTTGTTAAATAAAATTTATTTATAACTGAGAATCTTATTGCTCTCATAAATGTACTATTATTAATACCGTACAAATTCTATACTAAATCTATTATCTCCTTACCATACAGATAGATCTTAAGTATGGGTAGATTCAATTTGAAGTATTACATTTAACATTGTCCAGCACTAAATTTTTTATGTGAAAATATCAAACGCAGCTTATGGAGAATGTGTAGCTTAATGAAATAAAAAAACGTTTTGAACATGAGAAGAACTGATTAATATAGCTTGATAGAAATAATAGCATGCAGTTACGTAACCAATGATCCTATGGAGTGAAGAATACTGTTAAATAGCAAATGCAATAGTGACACTCAAAAAATCAGAGATTTAAGTGGTGAAATGAAAAGGCTACGTACATATTTCAAATTATATGGCTCTTCAGAGATGATTTATAGAATTGTATGAGAGAACTAAGGGCAATAAATAGAGAAGATACGTGCTTTAAAGAAAAAGTGATACTGGAAATAAAACTAAGCTATGTATGTAAGTAAGGATTTTTGGAATAAATTGATTTTATGTAAAACTACTTAGATATTTTTAAATACACAGAATTCCAGAAAAATTTACAAGTACAACTACTTTTTGACACGAAATTCTAATTTGCGTCAAACTTTTGAGCTGCTAGTCCAAAGCAAAATGCAGAACAATCTAGCTTCAACTTTCGTATTCCCAATCGTTTGCTTGATTATCGAATTAAATAATATCTTTGCGCTCTCTAATTGGTCAGTCAGTGATTTTTAACTACTGGAATACCACAAGAGAATGATGATTCCCAAATTTCCTGTATCAATATTATTCTCTAACCCAACTGTTGTCGGAAGTGTTGCTAGCCTCTGTAACCACAAGCCAAGGTGGGAATATTGAAGGGATCTATTATACTCACACGATTCATCAAGGTTTTGGATCTTCACCCACACATATGAATTCAGCTCAGAGATGGGAGAAGATAAAAGAGGTAATTAAAAAGAAAGTAAAAAATATGACAGAAAATTTAAAAATATATTTAAAGAAAATTAAGAGAAGAAAATGAAATGAAAGAAATTGTAATAATAGGTATAAGATGTTGGAAAAGATTGGTTTGAAGAGTACTCCAATACTCATAACAAGATAAGGAAGGAACAGAGGAAAGAGCATTTTAACATGCACAAATGCCAAGTACACATTTCAATGCTCCATGGGGACATCTTCACGGAAGCCTTTCCAGCTTCTGAAGGGGCAAAGGTCTTGCACTGCTATGAAAAAGGCAAAGAGGGACAACATAACTATGACTACTGAGGAGGAGGAAATTAGGAAGGAAGTAGAACTTTTCTATACCTCTCTATACACCCCAGCCCAAGTGGACATGGTGACAGTGAAGAACTCTGGGCAATAGCCTTCCCATCTCTGGCAAGGTGCAGCACTGAGGCCCAAGCAGACTTGGTGTGGACATTTACCCTAAAGGAAGTTAGAGCTACCCTCAAGGAAGCCCCCAAAGGGTAGCCTGGACCTGACAATTTACCAGTGGATGTGTACAGGCTACTTCCAAGCGCCACTGGGCCCAGAAATGACCAGACTCTTCAACTGGTGCCTGAACAAAGGCCATCAGTTTCCAGGTGGAAACAAGGTGAAGATATACCTCATCTTCAAGAAGAGGGGAGCCATACAGCAACTGAAGAACTGGAGGCCCATCAGCCTCTTAAA
The DNA here is from genome assembly GCA_014839935.2 of Entomophthora muscae. NCBI lineage: Eukaryota > Fungi > Entomophthoromycota > Entomophthoromycetes > Entomophthorales > Entomophthoraceae > Entomophthora > Entomophthora muscae. Next base: position 89,925 of record QTSX02005822.1, read on the forward strand.
CGCGGACTACAAATTGCTCACCCAAATACTATCAAATAGACTGATGCCAGTGGCAGAAGCCGCCCTTCACCAATGTCAGCATGGCTTTTTACAGGGAAGATCTATATGGAATAACATGGAGTTAGTCCAGAATATAGTGCAAGGGAGAAAAGGGGTGACAGATGTTACCTGCTCTTCTTGGACATGGAGAAAGCATATGACCGGGTCTCCTGGGAGTACCTACAGTTCTCTCTGGGGGCAGTAGGCATCTCTCTCATGCTCTGCAAGTGGATCATCACGCTATATCAAGACCTGAGAGCTGAATTCATTGTCAACAATGGCACAACCAACAAGTTTGCTATAGGCCAGGGACTCCGCCAGGGCAACCCCATGTCCCCACTCCTGTTCAATTTTGCGGTGAACCTGATTTTGGTAGCATGCCAAGTTAAGCTCAAAGGTATTGCTCACCCGGGTCAGGATCCCCTGAAGGCATCAGCCTTTGCAGATGATACAGTCTGTGGGGTGGCCAACAAAGAGGACGTAGAAACATTCCTAAAACTGATAGATTTATATCAGAAAGGTTCAAATGCCAAAGCTAATATTGAAAAAACTGTAACCATGAGAATTGGCTTACCCAATTTCCCACCTCCTTAGGGAATGACACCAATTGACCTGAACCTACTTTTCAGACACCTGGGCATTCTGTTCACATCCTGTGACATTGCCCAAGATGCAATGGAACAAAGACTGCTTTCAGATCTAGTGGACAGAATAGGAAAGTGGAGGTACAAGAGGCTAGATCTAGCAGCAAAAGCACAGGCCCTAAATGTGTTTGTGTACTCAAAAATATGGTATGTTGCACATATATTACCTTTCTCTGCAGCATTTGAAAAAAAGTGGAGTCCATTACTAGGGCATTCCTGTGAAAGAAGGCAACCGCGGCACCTATAAGACTCAATTTAATCACACAAATGAAGAAGGAAGGGGGAACTGGACTTTTACCTGTGGCATATAATGCAAGACGGCTTTGGAGGAAATCTTCCCTGGCAGGCATGAACACACATACACTCAGCCCAGCAAAAGCTAGAACTTTGAACTGGCTGGATAGCCTTTTCCCTAATCCCAAAAAAGATCAATCTCTGCAAAATTATCTGATATCATACCCGGGAATGGTAATCAGGATGAATACGGAACCATACTGGCAAAGAAGCATGAGAGCCCTCAGATTAGGAGAATGGAAAGTAACAACAGCACCAAAGAACAACCCCCACTGCTTGGCAAATGAATTCATTTGCGCAAGATTGATGAACAACAAGAAGACTCAGGAAAATATTGTCTGCAAATATTTGTGGACAACACGCTCCAACCGTTGACCTGCAAAGAAATTAAAATTAATGAGCATAACTTTGACAAAGTCACTAAACGGGTGCCCAGAGCAGAGTTTTCACGCTTAATAAGTGACTGGGTGCTGGAAGGTACAGAAATTACCCTAAGCTCAAAGGAGATTGTGAACTGTATGAGGAGCAAATTCACACCAATCAAGATACGCTCAACCAGTTGGCGCATATTGAATTGTGCCTACAAATTGGGTACCCATTGTAACAAAAATTATTGGTATAGGGAATGCAAAGTATGCCCAGAACCAATTGCTGGGGTGGACTACCAGTATTTTGAATGCACTAGTAGCTCCAAATTTTAGAAAAAAATCCCAAAGGGAGCTGCTGGGCCCAAGACTCAGAAACATGCTCCCAGGAAAAGACATCTCTTTTAATTGCACTATGGGGGATGCACTGGCACACCTCAAATCACTCTACTATCATTGTGCTCTTTCTTGCATCCACTCCAACAGAAGATTGTGAATTCTGGAAAGTAAGCCTATCAATGTGGAAATAATGATCTACCAGTGGAAGCTTGAAATATCACACCACCTGGAAAGAATTAGCAAGTTTGGGATTTTAATCCCAGGAAAATTTGAAACCCAAAGCTCCACACTTGCCAACTGCCAGTACATTACATACAACACAATCAGCAAAAGGATCCAGCCTATTTGGTGTATAAAGTCTCACCAAGACTTAAACTTGGCACCCTGATTGGCATGCCGTTTTTCTGGGCAAGTCCTAGCAACGTCCCCCATTTCCCCCCAACCATTTTTGAAATAAAAATTGGTTTCTAAAAAAGTGGGACTATTGAAGGGAGTGGGTTTAGTTAAATTGGAAAAGTAGTTATTAGTATTTCTGTCCCAAGAAGCTAGATGTTAACATAGTTCTATAACTGTAAGGTATTAGAACTAGGTTATTAAAGAGAAGGATAAAGCATGAGGCTGGCAACAAAGCAGTGAAAACCTTCTGCATTTTAGCAGTCTTGGGATGGCAGAATGATAAGTACATTGTCTGATCTAGTTTAACTAGCCTGTGACTTTTTTTGCTTTTTATACTAATAACACTATTGGAGTTGAAATAAATAAGAGTTATGAAACTATTTCTCAATTTCATATTTTATGGTTATCAAAAAGAAATACCACTTTTAATACTGTCATTAAGCATTAAATTTGAAATAAAAGCATTATATCTTAAAGATTTTTAAACGGACTTTAAAATAAATTATGTCTTGTATTGTTCTAACTCTTACCATGATGATGCATATCATATCACTGTATTTTTGGTACCCATCAATATTTTTTTGATAAATTATTGAAAATCAGTGTTTTTTGAGTTGTAAATAAAAAGGAATTAAGAATACAGCGGTTTCAACCTGTTGAGATAAATATATATTATTCAGTTTAGAACACATGAACTCAGTCTAAAAACAAAATCAAAAATCAAGGAATTCATATTAAATTACAATATATTTGGATCCACTCTGATTTTGTTTTTAGACTGAGTTCATGTGTTCTAAACTGAATGATATATGTTTATCTCAACAGGTTTGAAAACTACTGTAAGAATTAATCTTAATTTTATTATTGGGATATATATGTAGTATTTCTGAAACTTATTTCATAATTATTCACTTTCTACACTATATTTGTTAAGATTAGATATATCAATTGAAATTATGACTTTTTTAATTTACTTTTACAAAGCATATGACATATATGAATCCATATTTTCAAGACTATTGTTATGAATTTAATCATTCAGGCTACAGTGGGTTTACAACCTGTTGAGGTAAACAAAGTTTGTTCAGTTCAGAACAAATGGGTTCAATAACACAATGAATTTCAACTCTTTGGATAGAAATAGAAGCTAATTCCACAGAAAGTGTGTGCTATTTGGCAAAAATGTCCAGTCACAAGACAAAGTTACTGTCGTGCCCTACCCCAAAGGGCAGGCTTCAAAACAACTTTAGAATTTGAAGTTCAAATTTATATTTGAATTAGATTTTATTAGTTTGTTTGAATTGAAGCTTACCTTGATTTTTGCTCATTTTTGGGTTGCTTTTGCTCCTTTGTGTGTGTGGATCAAATTTAATTCACTTTCATATAATTCCTATTATAAGATAGGTTTATTTTTATTTTTTAAACTCCTTGGCTTACACAACCACTGTTCTCCCCGCTGCTTCATGCAGATCTTTGGGCTCCTGTTGCCAGCTGCTTCCCCATCACCATGTGTTCTTCCCCTCTGTCTGTCAATCACATCTGTCCAGAAAACTCCCTGTTTTGCCCTGAAGATCTCCCCAAGACTTGGTTTTTCTTGCCTACAAATAAAAACACCAGAGAAGTAAGCTTTTTAAGCTGAAATTATAAGTGGTTTTTCCCCAATCACTGTTTACAGGTTTTTTTACTTCAATTATATTTTTCATTCTCCAAATTCTAACTTCAAAATTTGCTTAGGTTTTCATCTTTTAAATTAAAAAAAGCTTAGGTTTAGATTAGATACCTTGTTAGTTTTTAAATTTGCCTCATAGGCTCAAAAAGCTAGCATAATTAGAATGGAGATAGTTAGACAACAAGCATTTAGCTTGTTGTCACCATTCTTTACTTTAGGGATAATTTGACTAGTTTTATGTTGAGATATTCCCACGGGAATATCCTGACATGGATGTACCTTTGGTTACCAAAAAATCCTTGTTTAACACTTTATTTTATATAGTTTTTTAGGATTAGTTAATTCTATGACACCTTTTGTGTCTAATCATAAATTTTTGGCAGGTCTGTTAAAGGTACTCCTACAAACTGTGCCTACTTTTTTATATCTTTTAAACTTAAATCTGAACACTTTGCACAGTATAGTTTATAGTCTTGCGCCTTATTGGGCAAGACCTTACAGTTACTATGTTTACTAAGATTTTTGAGAATATTTGAACTCAGTCACAAAAATTAAAAAATTGATCCAACAACAAACCATAATAGCCGCCAAAACAGACAACAAAAATATCAAATATCAAATCAAATCAATGAATTTATAATACTTTTATTGGTTAATCCTAATTAAGAGATAAAATCTAGAACAGAAAATGTAAATAAATCTTCTAAGTGTCTGTTTTGGGATTAAAATATAAAAATCAGATTTATCAGTACATATGGTTAAAACTGCACATTTACAGCCAAAAATAATTAATATAGAAGTTTTAAAACCTAATGTGAAATAAATAGTAGTGACTACAAGCTTCTATCTTACTAAATTTAGACAAATAAAAATTACAATAAAAATATCAAGTGATTTAATTAAATACATTTTTATACCAAAATGAACACATTGCAATGACAGAGCTAAGAAGTCAAAGGAGTACACTGCAGGTGTGGACGCCCTTGTGGATCAAAGAATAGAGTGGCTGTTGTTCAGGAGGTGGACAGTGGGAGTTGTTCTGAGTTAGATGGTAAACCCCAAAACCCAAAACACACAAATACAAGAACAAACCCAGTTCAACCAGACTGGAAGAGCCGCTAGTATTAACCCAAGAGTATCAAAGCTATCTAGAAAGGCCACCAAGGTCACTATCACCAGAACAGTAAATGATATCATTACTGAGAGGATGCCCTCTGTATACAGCCCTATATACTACTGAGATGCTATGTTCATCAGTATTATAGAGAGCATTAATCATGTTCTAGATACCACCTATGAGCCTTATATGATTGATGGCAAAGAGCAAGATGACAACAAAAAACCACAGTATTATCAAACTGTGAATAGGTAGGAGGTGCTCAAAAAGATTACCACATTTTATAGCCAGGTGTCTATGCCCTGTGTCTTAGCAGAACCTACAGAGCTAATGCCTATCACAAAAAACCCAAGCATGAGGCTATCCCAAACTCTACCTATGAAGCCCTTATTAGACTTATAAAGAAAACTTGAAACTTAAAGAAGCCCATAACAACCATTAATGTTTTGAAAAATCAGCACATAAGCTGTATAATATGTTCCTAAAAACTGGAAAAGTTCTTCTTATAAAAAAATACAAGCTTGGGCAATCATCCTGAAAAAGGAGCACATCTGGGCAATCAAGCAGTGAATTATCCAAAATTGCCATCTTGAACTAGAAAATATACAGACATTAGTTAAATCTGTTTTTGTAACTGAGGCCTCAGTTTTGTTTTATTATTGTGTGATAAAGAGATTGTAATTTTATTGGAAAAAATTTGGGCTTTCTTCATATAACTGCAACAGGACAGCCAATTTTAAAACAATCAAAAATATACCAAGACATATAATGTGCTAAAGAACAAGGGTGCAGTACTGTAAATTCAGAACCTGGACGTAAAAATGCAGGATTGTCAAATCCTTGGTCCAAATTTCAAATCACTTTTTCAGGATAGCCTTTTGTAATTAAAATGAATTCTTTCTATTTTTATTTGGATTTTTAAAAATGTGGGAACTCATAGGCACTTTGCAAAGTTCAAGTCAAACTGCATATTCCAATGGATAAAATTAATTAACTGGAATCAGATTTGAAGCTTGTAAATCCATCAACCATTTTCATTAAGTTTACTATAATTTTTGGAATTGCAGGATTGTCAAATCTAAGAACCAATTTTCAAATCACTTTTGAATGGCACTAGTAAACTCAGATATTAATTGCAGGAACTGGAATCCAAATTTAATGTACAGTAAGCACACTAGGAAACACCAACCCAAATAAAGAAGCTCCACTCTGGATAAAATCAAATGAAAAATTCAATCTTGATAACCATGGTTAGACATAAAAAGTGATTAAACTCCAAATTTATCTAAACCCAGAAAGTATACAATATTATAAACTTCAAATCATGGATATAGAAATTCTGTTACTATTCAAGACTAAATCAAGAGGAAATAACTACTCACAACTAAACCAAAATTCAAATAAATACATATGTAATCTAAAATATATTTTTATTTTATTTTTATGGACCGCCAATCACATTCCCAACCTGCTCCTGCACCAGTCTGCGGGGCAGCCTGTCCATAAGGGCGTCCCAGAGGGTCCAAGAACAGACCCAGAACCCAACTCAAGGGGAGTCATGCCAATACACAGGCCTCCCAAGGTGTCAGCGTCATCCAACCACCTCCCGCATCCCAAGCCAGAACTACCAGCTTGAATCCCAGGCAGAAGCCAATTTCAAGGCCTGCTACCAAAGTCTCCTACACCAGGGTCACCAGGAACACTGAGGTTACTTACACCTCCACTGTTTACCCGTTGTCACCCGGCCCCGCACTCTTGACCCAAGAGTTGCTACTTCCTGCCCCTGCGTCTTTGACACCACCTACAAGCCATTGGTCACCACCAAGGAACCATCTGCGCCTATTGTGTATTCAACCATTGACCACACCACTGCAAGCAAGTGTGATCCCACCTTCTACACAAAGGTCCCTGTCCCCTGTGTCAATCCTGGTAGCCAGGATGCTGTGGTACCTGCCAAGGGCCGGCGTTGGTTGACGGATAGTGAGCATGAAGCTCTCCTCAACTGCTTGAATGGGGGAATGGCGGTTTGGGATATTGCGTCCCAATTTGGTGTCACAGCCAGATACATTGCCAACATCAACACCAAGTATGACAACACTGGGCAAATTGCCAAATCCACCAAGGCTAAGCGGTAGCCCAAAATCCTTCAGCCCGTTCATATTGATGCAATCAAGCAGTGGGTAGCCAAGGATTGCCACCTGGACACACTTGCTGTCCAATCAATGCTTGCCACAGAGTTTGGGCTTTCTGTTTCTAAAACCCTTGTTTATAAAGCAATGGTTGATTTGGGCTTCTTGTGGATGGTGCTCAAAGTTTCTCCATACAATAGGAACAGTGAAGACCATCAAGGATTGACGCATTTATGCCAAGACATATCTGGCACTAAAGGAGACTGGAAATGTCCAGTTCTTTTATATCAACAAATTGTTGTTTTTCTCCTCACTCAGGTCTAGGCATGGGTGGGTTGAGAAGGGGTCCAAGGACGGCGTAGCCCATCATGCAGCTGTCTGTTCTCAGACCTATTCCATGGTTGCGCTTCTTGGTCCTTGCAGGTTGGACCAGTATCAGATGATTAAAGGCTCCCATAACAGCAGGACCTTTCTCAATTTTCTCCAAGCTGTCAAGGAGTACCTTTGGATAAATTACAGCAGCACAAACAACGTCTTTGTGCTTGATAATGTTGGGCTCCACAAAGTGGATCTGGTTGTGTCCAAATCCCCCCCATCAACAAAAACAGCCACACCTCCAGCCACTGACTTACCAATTGTCCAATGAGACTTCTCTTCCTCCCGCCATATTCCCCATTCCTGAATCCAATCAAGGAGGTGTTTGGTTGGATCAAGAATAAGGTGAAACAAGGCCTTCCTCAGGACACTGAGGATCTATTCAATATTCTTGAGATCAGCCTATTTGCAATACCATCCAATGTGGTGGCGGCTTTCTATGAGCACTCAGAATCCTTCCTCCCAAAAGCCCTGGCCTCCAAGCCAATCAGATAAATGGGCGCTCTGGTTTTTATTTAGTTTTAATTTTGTTTATTTTGTTTTTATTAGTACTCAATGATTATTATTTATATATAATAATGTGACGCTTGAATGTATTATAGACATTTAAGAATACATAGAAAAGGTAAGTAAAATTAATTATACTAGGTATGAGGACAAATATTTTTATTCTAATGCACTGAATATTATATTAACTGTTGCGCTAACAAATAAATAAATTAAAAAAGATAGAAATAAATTAGTTTATTTAAATAATTGTGACTTGTTGATGGTACTTTAGCTTTTTTGAGCCACAAATTGGACCTTGCATGTCATCGTCTGATCCATGTTATTTCAGTGCCACTATAGCCACACGACACAACCACCAATGATTTTCATGTATTGCTTACTAATTAGTACTTAGGACGCAGGTCAAGTATATTGAATATGTTTACCAAATCACATTACAAGGGAAAGATAATTTGAGTTCTAAACAATCATTTGTTTAGAACAATAGTGGAGCAGGCCGCATGATGCAGATAAATTCAATTCTCAAAGTTTATCTATGTGATAAATAAACCCGTACTCAACGGGCTAATAAATAAAAACATTTTAACTTATTTTTAATATTTGACAAGGTTGCAACTTTAACTAATGTCTTGTAATATATTTAGATATATTAATATTATATTTTACATACTAAAATTTAAAATTAAAATTAAAATATTAAAAGTAAAAGTATAATTATAAATTGTAAAAGTTAAATATTAAAGTTTAAATATTTGAAATTTAACTATTTTTATTAAATTGTGATTTATTCTAATATCAAAATATTTAATATTAAAAAATTTAATATTGGAATTTGTATTATTAAAATTTTAATATTAACTTTTAGATACTAAATTTTTTAATATTTAAATATGTAACTTTTTAAATTTTTATAGTAAAATTTCAATAGTACATATTTCAGTATTAAAAAATTTAGTATTAAAATATAAAAAGTAAAAAAAATTAATTTGCAAGGGGAAAATATTTATTGGGGGATGCTAACTGCAAAGGGATGTGATTATTCCGGGGAATTATACCCCAAAATTGAATTTTTGGCTAATGCATCAAATTGGATCCACGTACTCTTCTGTACGTGGTGGACAACCCTGGATGTGAATGCTAGAGGGGTGGCGCCCTGTACCCCGGTGGTTGCTGATTGTTTGATAAAAGGCAGGCGGGTGAGCAAATTGACTAGTAGGTTTTTTTGGGGGGCACATAGTACCCGTATAGCGTTGCCAATGTAAATGAATCATAGAGGACGTGCTCAACTGTCCCGTATCCCTGTGGTGTCTTCTGGCAGTTGAGGGCTACATAGCAAATATCCATTTGAATAGGTACATCCTCCAACTTTTTGACGTTGGTATTTAATATGCAGTGGAGGATGATTCCCAGGTATACCGCAACATGGATTCTTTGCAAGGTATACTTTTCCGAGAACATGCATAATTTTTTGAATGTTTGTACTAATCTATTAATATAGGACATTTTGTTGAACTTGAAGAGGGTTCTGGGGGGCGCCTGACTTGAATCAGCCTCCCAGGCCTTGGCAGATGAAATAAATAAAGGTTTAAAATTATTCACAAGGACTGCATCCCTGACTTTATTTGATAGTGCCTTAAAAACTTCATTAAAAATTGCAGATTTCAAATATTCATTTCCTATTTGAAAGTTGGTTTTTATTAAATTCTTTTCATATTTGTTGATGTTTGTGAAGGGGAATTGTTGAATGCTTTCATATATGTATTCATCAAAGTTCAGTTTGATATCCCCACAAATTTTATTCATTTCTTTGATTTTGATAGTTGATCCTAGTTCATATGCTTTCCTTATCCATGGCAAGCACCCTGCAGGTGGTGAATATTCCCTAGCTTGAGCTTTGATATTAAAAAATTATTCATATTCTGTTGAATTATTTTATTTATTTTATTTTTATTTATTTGTTTTACATGGGCCACCAGTGACTAGTAACCCCCGTAAAACCAACTTGGTGTATAAGCCGCCACTTCCGCAACCTCATCCCCATTCCTGGTGATGACTAAAATAAATATAAGTAAAACATAAAAAGACTTACTAATTGTTTCCCCTGTGGCCCCCTCAGCCACAGGCGCCACTTTGGCAAACTTCATGAGTCTTGGCTGCTCTTCATTAATCTTTCTAGGCTTAATTTTTTCTTATATTTCTTGCAACTTGTGTTTCTTCTTGGTTTTCAGTTGATAAAGCTTCTGTATTTCTTGAAGCGCTTCTGCTTCTTGCTTGTGTTTCATTTTTCATCTGTTTCCATTTGGTTGGTTTCCTCTTCATTGGTGTTAGTTTCCTTTTGAATTTCTGTTCCTTCAATTAGTTTGATCTTATTGTTTTCTTTGGCCCCCTGCCAGAACTCCCACAAATTGTAGGCCGCGTTATTGAACTTTAGACTTGATAAATTTGTTCCCTGTAGATAAAGTAATTTTTCTTTATTCTTTTCATCTATAATATTTCCCAATTTATCCAGAGCATCTTCTTTTGACTGGATTAGTGGCTGGCCCTTGTTACCCAGCTTTCCTGTCACTATTTCCCTGATATTTCTTTCTATTTCAACAACCTTTTGCAGGTGTGCTTCTAATTTGTTGATCAAGCTATAGATTGTTGACATATTGTTTGAATTCCATCAAAAAACTGGTTTTTATAGTACTACCTTCAACGCATGACAATTTTTCATCATCATTAATAAATTAAAGACAATAAATGTAAATATTGGATTAGAATATTGCAATTAGACGTCAACTCTTGATATTTTGATATTATGTACATAACTCAAAGCATTTTGTTTGAGAAATGTCACTATAAACTAGGCCTTTTTCATTATAATTTATCTAAATGGACTGTGTTCATATTAGAGAGCCATTAACACTTAGTACAAATATTGATACATAATGCATTTTAAAGCCTGTATATTTACTTATTGTTAATAATTCTGTGAACTTTTTAGTCAGAATTGTGAGGTAATAACAATGTAATGGGTTAATAAATTAATATTTATTACCATTAATTGACTGATTTTCTTTGCTGTGGCAATTGTGCATTTTCTGATATTTACGCACTAATATCCAATTGGTTGGCTTCACACTAATTGGAAACTAGTGCGTAAATATCAGAAAATGCACAATTGCCACAGCAAAGAAAATCAACCAGTTAATGACAGTAAACTGTAATTTATTAACACATTACATTATTATTACTCACAAAATCTGACTGAAAAGTTTACAGAATTATTACCAATAGGTAAATATACAGGCTGTAAAATGCACTATGTATCAATATTTGTACTAAGCGTTAATGGCTCTCTAATATGAACACAGTCCATTTAGATAAATTATAATGAAAAAGGCCTAGTTTATAGTGACATTTCTCAAACAAAATGCTTTGAGTTATGCACATAATATCAAAATATCAAGAGTTGACGTCTAATTGTAATATTCTAATCCAATATTTACATTTATTGTCTTTAATTTATTAATGATGATGAAAAATATGTATGCTAATAATTTTAAGCTATTTGTAAAATGTACAACATTATATTAATTATGGGAAATGCTGATAATGTAAAAAGAAAATATTATTAATTATGAATTGAAAGAGAGATATCAATTTAAATAAGTTGTCACAAAGAAAAGATTTATTTACTAATCAAAGGACGGGAAGGGGAGGGAATGGGCAGAATGAACATTGCCTTCATCTGCGCCTGTGAAAGAGGCGGCATCAGAGATAGTGGGGAGGGAATGGGTGGTGGTTTGGGAGTCAGGGTTGGAAGGCAGGTGGCTTGATGGGGGGTTGGGGAGGCAGGGTTTGTTGGCTGGGAAGGGGCAGCAAGAGCCAATTGCTTCAATTGCTTGATTTTTCTTCTGTCACATATACTGGCTTGACAAAATGGATGGACTAGCGTGGGGGGAGACAGGGGTCCTTTCTGGACTTATCACTATCACTTGCATAGAAGATGATGAGATCAAATAAGTCCTGGATGGACGCGGAAGGGAAAAGCTCATACCCCTTATCAATTTGGGTGCATAGTTCTTTGTAGGTGGCAGGCTTTAGGCGCCTGAGGGTGGAACCAAAATTGTAGAGACACACATCTTCAAGATGCATGTTGGCGTGGTTGATGGGATAGGACCAACAGGTATGCCCTGCAGCCCTGATTTCTTGAGTTGCCCATTCCTGCTGCTCCATCTCAGCACTCAGTACAACTGTGTGCACAGCGTTTTTTGTGGCCCACTCCTCCAGCATGGCCTTGAGCTCTGTCTGGTAGGCATACCCATCTGCGGTGTTCAATATTGGTGAGTATAAATTGACACCCAATGGGAAAACTGCCAATAAAGCCCTGACAAAACAATACAAGATTGGGCCGCGCTTGTACACGTCAGACTGGATACGCTTCTCTCCAAAGTCCTGGATACAGGCCAAGATCTTAGCATATGATAGGAAGATGACGTCATTATGGGCCCTCATTGCCCTCCCTTTAATAAAATTGATGATGGTCAAATTGTATGGGTTGGTATCCACTAAACTGGGGCCACAAAGAACCTTTTTGGATAGGATTCTGGTGGCAACCACAACTCTGTGCATCCACAAATTCACTGTTCTTTTGTTGGTGAAGATGCCGTGGAGTCCCAGCTGGAGACGTACCTGGACCAGGGGCATCCACGGGTCACATTCCATAATGGCCACCATAAAGGGATGGGCTGTGTCACCTTTGGTTGAAGTACGGGCACCAGTTGGGGTCTTCTTGGGAGGGGGCCACAGGTGGTGTGAACTCACAGGGTTGCAGCCATAGTAGACTTTGCAAACCCCATTGCGGCTGCAATTTCCCCAAGGGACATAAGCTTCCCTTGCTTTTCAACCATTTCAAGAACAATCTCCAGAGTGATTAGTTTTCTTCTGCGTCTTGCAGGCTGATTGGCTGGGAGAGGAATATGTCCATCTTGTGAACTGGTCAATGCCATCCAATTGGCTGTTTTGGGGTCCTGGACTCTCTGAGTGACCCCATGGCTAAAATAGCTGATTCCAGATGCCATTGCTGATAAGGAATTTGGGTTGGCAACTGCCTGTGCATGGTGGGCAAACAGGGCCATGCTGGAAGTTGCAGGAGAAAGAACAGACTCCTGGGTAGTGCTTGCAGAGGGGCCTGTGGGTTGGGAGTGGTCATAGACAGAGGCTTCACTGTTAAGAGACCCAGTGTAGCCCTGCAGGATTTTGTCAAGGCCAGGGAACAGCTTGTTGACTTGGTTGTTATTGAAAGAAGACTTAATAAATTTTTATTAAAATTTTAAACTCAAGAAGATTAATGTATATTTTAGTCAATTTTATTGTTATATATGTTAACTTTGTGAATATTATGATCTAAATTTTAGCTGTCCTAAAATGGAATAGGGTGATTTTTGAGAATGCCTATGATTCCTAAAAGAATTAGCACAAATCCACTCTATATCCTTTAGCATCCTTTTTGAGATGCCCATAAATTATGTTTATTTTAAACTCCTTGCAATTATGATTTGAAATTTTGTTCTTGGATTTGAAAATCCCGCAATTTCATATCTGTTAAGTTTTACATGATGTCTATGATTTGTTTGAAATACAGGAAATCTCAAATTGTACATTAGAATCCCGCATTTCTGATTCATGTATCCCACATTTGTTTATTGTGTTTTGTCTTTTGTTAGTTGAGCTATCTGCTCAAGAGATTTGAAATTTGCCACTTTAAATAAATAAAAAAGTCAAATTAAATTGTTAATTTTATTTAATATTTTAATTTTCACTCAACTGAGTGGCCCGCAAAAGTGATTCAAAATTTGGACCAAGGATTTGACAATCCTGCATTTTTACGTTCAGGTTCTGAATTTACAGAACTCAACAAGCAACTAGATAAACGCATTTTTAAATCATATTTTATTATTTCATATGATTTCTTACTATAACTACCAAATTATAATATATTTAGATATATTACTACTATAATTTTAATATTAAAATTTAAATATTAACCTTTTATAATATTATATTTTTAATGTTTAAATTCAAATATTTAAAGTTTAATATTTAAATTTTAATATTATAAAAGGTTAATATCATAAAAAGTTAATATTTAAAATTTAATATTTAAATTAAAACTTAAAATAAAAATAAAAATAAAAAAATTAAACTTAAAATAAAAGATAAATTGCGAGGGAAGATAATTTATTAGGAGGATGCAAATTGCAAAGGGGAATGCAATTATTCCAGGGTATTATACCCCAAGATCAAATAATCAGCTAATGTGTCTAATTGGGACCACATACTCTTCTGTACATGGTGAACAACTTTGGATGCAATTGAAAGAGGGGTGGCTCTCTGCACCCTGGTGGCTGCTGAACGTCTTATAAAAGGTAGTTTCAAAAGCAAATTGATTAGGAGTTGGTTCTTGGGAGGTATAGTGTATCCGTACAACAAAGCTATTGTAAAACAGTCATATAGGACATGCTCTAAAGTTTGGTAGCTCTGTGGTGTCTTCATTTTGTCCAGTGCCAGCTGGCAGACGTCCATTTGAAGGGGGACATCCTCCAGCTTTTTCACGTTGGCTTTAATGATGCAGTGAATGGTTGCCCCAAGGTAAACAGCAAGGTGCAGTTGCTGTGAAGTATAGCTCTCTGCAAATATGCAGAATTTCTTATATATACTGACTAGTCTATTTATATAGGACATATTTAAAAATCTGAGTAAAGCAAGTCAGGCATTTTAGAGGGATTGGCCACCTGTGCCTCTGAAAAAGATATGAATAAAGGGTTCATCTTATTGACTAAGAATACTTTGCCTATTTGATTTGATATTGCTTTTATTAAATCATTGAAAATAGCTGCCTTGATTTTTTCTTGTGGAACTTGAAATTGAATTTTTATCAGGTTTATTTCATATGTGTTCATAGTTAAAATTGAAAATGTTCAAGACATTCAAAGATATATTCATCAAAATTCATGTTGACATTCAGTTTAATTTCCATCATTTCATTGAAATTGGTACTTGCGCCTACTTCATAGGATTCTCTGGCCCAAGTTGAACTTCCTTCTGATGCTTTGAATTCCTTATTCATTGCTTTTTTTGTCACATATTGATTGATGTTATTTTGAATTATTTTATTTATTTCATTTTTATTTATTTGAATTACAGGGGCTATCAGTGATTGGTAACCCCTGTAAAACCAACTGGGCGTAAAGGCTGCCACTTCAGCAACATCATCCCCATTTCTTGTTATAACTAAAGTAAATTTAAGTAAAACATAAATAAACTTACTGATTGTTTCCCCCACGGCCCCCTCAGCCACCAGTGTCCCTTCAGAAAACTTCATGGAATGTTTGCTGTTTTTCATTTGTTTTCCTGGGATTGATATTCCTTATTTTCTGTGCTACTTGTGCTTCCTCTTGATCTTTATTTGATAAATTTTCATTTTTTCTTGTGGCGCTTCTGCTTCTTGATTCTGCTTTGTTTTCATCTGTTTCTATTTGATTAGTTTCCTCTTCATTAGTGTTTATTTCCTTTGAGATTTCAGTTCCTTCAATCAGTTTGATTTTCTTGTTGTTTTCTTTGGCCAATTACCAGAACTCCCACAAATTGTAGTCTGTGTTATTGAACTTCAGACTTGATAAAATTGTTCCCTGTAGATTAAGTAACACTTATTTGTTCTTTTCATCTATAATATTTCCCAATTTATTCAGAGCATCTTCCTTTGGCTGGATCAGTGGCTGGCCCCTGTTATCCAGCTTTCCTGTTACTAGTTCTCTGATAGTTTTTCTATTTCAACAACCTTTTGCAGGTGTTCTTCTAATTTATTTATCAAGTTATAGATATTTGACATTTTGTTTGAATTACATCAAAAAACTGGTTTTTATAGTACTACCTTCAACGCATGACAATTTTCCATCATCAATAATAAAGTTTCAAGGGTCTGGATGTATGAGTATTCCAGCTATTGCCATCACACCTAACATCCAGTCATTGCCCAATTTGATGCCTTTCCAATATACTGTTCAACATACCAGAAATGGTAACAAATCAATATCACATGACTGTCCAGGTATCCAGCAACTCAAACCCATCCAGCACATGACCAGCCCCTGGGTTTGATCCAACTAAAATCCCTGCCACAGATAAAGCTATATAAGTCTAAAGTATTAACCAATAAAATATACTTCTTCTCTTCTTAATTCTCTATTCAAAGCTTCCCCAAAAGGCGCTCCTTATCACTGGTAGCACTACGGTTTTGACCACGCCAATGAAAGAGAAAATGACTGAACAGAACCTGCCCACCTTCGCCCACGTACTCAACCAGGCCACATCCCAGGATACTTGAAAGATGTACTTCTGCGCCCACAACATCAATGAAGATATTACTAGTGGATGCACCGTATTCAAAGGTCTGGTCATGCCCAAAGCATATACCAAGATAATTCAATACAGTTGCTCTCTACAACCACAAACAAACACACAATTGCCTATTGCAGGCAAAGTTACCAACATCAAATACATTGGCATTGACAAGTTCTTTGGTAAAAACAAAGAAAATGTCATCAACTGGCTAGATCACTCAGCCGCAAAACTTTGCACCAGCTGCATCCCCCACAAAAAATGGGTCCAAGAAGCAGCAAGCGCCTATATGAGGCTGCAGCTAACTGGTTCACCACCTGGGTTAGCTCACAAACTGACAACCATCTTGACAAATAGGAAGAGTTCAAAGCCAACATCACCCACAATTTCTGCATCACTGAATCTCTTCAAGACATTAGAATACAGCTCAGCAATCTTCCTCAGAAGACCACTATCACAGCTTACGCCAATGAATTTGAGGAAATACACTGTAAGATTCAAAACCCAGCAAAAGATGACAACGTACACACTAGAGCCTCATTCATCAATAGAATGAAACCCTCTGTTGCTGCCCTCATCTGCCCAGAGTCTAACATCTCCATGCCTGCGCTCATTGCTGAAGCCAAGCACGCGGAAAAACATGCAAACATGGAATATGCTGCACACAACGGCAACTGCTCCTCAAACGGCAATGGCAGAGAAAACTCCAATGGCAATAAACGCCAAAATACCAATCATAGCAACAGCAACTCCAATTGTAACAATGACAATTGAAGCCAAAGCGCAAACTGCTCCTGTTCCAAGAAAGAGGACACCGCCAAAGTTAATAATGCTGAAGTAGCAACCCGCTATGAATCTGACCCCACATTCTCTGACCTCAAAGGTCTCAAAACAGAGGAACAGGGAAAAGAGGAGGGGGAACGAGCTTAAGTGCCCCTGTCTCCCCCCAACACAACAAGAAGAAGTACCAAGGCACAAACTTTGTTGCTTGCATTCCACATGTCCTGCAATCCTCCATTTTTATGAACATAAAAATTAAAGATTGCTCACAACTTCTTTTCTATCCATGCACTTAAAAATCCCATACACATAAAATTTATTTGACTCTGGTGCACAACACACTATGGTTAACAAACCTTTTGTAACCAAGTACAAAATACCAGTTGTCAAATCCAACTTCAAATATGCCAGAATGGCGCACAAGTCAAAAGTCTTACTTGAAGGCAAAACAACGCCCTTCAGAATTGACCTACAAGGCATACAAACATCCATCAAAGGGCTTGTCATGAACAACATAAACTACAACATTGTAGCAGGCATGGACTAGTCACCCAAGTGAATCCCAGCGTATGTTGGAAAACAAAAACCTTGACAATAAAACACAATGTAGTCAATTTCAACATTCTCAAAGAACCCAATGACCTCATTCTAAGAGACACAGTATTTTTTTAAGTCATAAATCAAGATGACTCTGAACATCTAACCAAAGACAGTATCCTCTACATAATGAGGTACTCCAAATTTAATAATAAACAAACACAAAAAATCCAATGCCCAGAACTTGCGGCACTCCTAAATAAATACACTCATGTATTCAAGCAAGAACTCACAGAGTTACCCCCCAAACAAGAGGTCAAACATGGCATTGACTTATGCAAAGCCATGCCCAAACCTGCACCCCTCTACAGACTCTCTACCATGGAGACCCAAACACTTAAAGCCCACATCAAGGACAATATAGCCAAAGGATTCATTTGTCCGTCTGAATCCCTGTGGGGGGCAGCGGTCTTCTTTGTAAAGAAGAAAGAAGGATCTCTTTGCTTAGTTACTGACTATAGAGCTCTCAATGCAAGCACAGTAAAGAATAAATTCTTTTCCACTTATAAAGGATCTGTTTGCAAGACTCTCAGGTGCCAAATTTTTCTCCAAAATTGACCTCACCTCAGGTTACAACCAAGTTGAAGTAAAGGAAAAGGACATACCAAAAACTGTGTTCTGTACGCAATTTGGATCCTTTGAATGTAGAATAATGAGCTTTGGGATGACCAACACTCCTGCAACGTTTGTCACCATGATGAACCAAGCACTAAACAATCTCTCAAATACATTATGCTACCTTGATAATATCATCATATTCTCAAAAACCAAAGAGGAATACCTCACACATGTCCACAAGACACTTGATTGACTTGCAAAGCACAAAATTTACGCAAAACCAAGTAAGTGCCAATTTATGGAAAAGTAACTTCTGTTCTTGGGCCACATTGTCTCTGACAGTGGCATCAAAGCAGACCCAGATAAAATAAAAGACATAAATAACATGCAACTCCCCACCTCTGTGAAACAAGTAAGATGCTTTCTTGGTATGGTAGCTTACCTAAGTAAATACATCAAAGACTGCGGAAAGCTCACTGCACCAATCAAAGACCTAACCAAAGGTAATACCAAAAAGAAATTCATCTGGACTCCAGAATGTGAAAAGAATTTCCAGCTATTAAAACAAGCTCTGATCAAAGCACCAATCTTGCAATACCCTATTAACAACAGATGCTACAAGCTTGAGTCAGACACTAGTGATACCGCCATTGGCGCAGTCCTATGCATCTGCCAGCCAGGGCAGCAAGATTTCCTGCCAGTATGTTACAAAAGCAGAAAACTAACAAACACTGAGAAAAGGTACCCAATACACAATAAAGAATTGCTAGCAATATATCACACATTAAAGACATGAATATGTTATCTCAAAGGACACTTAAATGTCTGAGTTCTAACTGACCACAAATCCTTAATCTGTTTCAAAACTCATAACACACTTGCACGGCGCCAAGCCAAATGGATGTCCTTGCTGGAACAGCTTAACCTGGACATCCAGTACAAAAAGGGGGCAGAGCTGGTCACAGCTAATGCTCTCTCTAGGCTATGCCAGCTTAGAGAGGATCACCCTAACCACCTGGACCCTGATTGGCCCAACTTATACAACACTGAGTACAAGACAAAAGGAAAAGATCCCTCCACACACCAACTAACCCATGATACACTAGTAAGGAATGAAAAATATTTCCACATATCAAATGGCAAAGTATACCAAATCATCAAGGATAAACACATTCCATACATTCCACTCGCACAAAGATTTGACACTATACTAAGACACCACTGCCTGCTAGGACACACAAAGGCTAACAACCTATATCTCACATTAAAAGAGATAATATGGTGGCCCAACCTGAAGCAAGACATAATTTATGTTCTAAAGAAGTGCACAGTGTGTGAAAAATATGCCAGCACTAAGGCACCACAGCCAACAGTCGACCCAGTACCTGACCCCAAACCATTTAAGGTTTGGGCACTGGACTTAGTGGGACCCTTCCCGGAAACCAAAACAAATCAAAGTTTCCTAATTGTAGCCATCAACTTTGCCACACGTTGGCCCATCTGCTGGGCAACAAAAGATCACAAGGCAGAAACAATAATTTGATTCACAAATAAAGCAATCATAGCAGACTACGGCACTCCAGACTACATCATAACAGATGGAGCAAAAGAGCTAACAGGCCACATAATAAACGACAATCTAAAAACAAAGAAAATCAAACACTCCACAACCTTGCCCTACAGGCCACAGGCTAACGGCAGTGTTGAACGCCTGAACAGCAGCCTTATCAGAACCCAAGAGAAAATAATGAATGGCAAAGCCAAAGACACATGGCCACTCTATATGAAACATGAATTACTAGTATCCCAGGTTTTTACCAATCAAGGGACAGGCTACTCACTGTTTGAACTAACATACAGGTACAAGCCAGTTATAGTCACCTGCAATAACCAACCATATGTGAAGATCTCCCGGGGAAACCTCTCACAGTAGAACAGAAACCAGCTCTACAACACATACGCCTCAAATCCAAACTGGCAGAAACAAATAGACTCAAAACCCAAAAGGTAACCTCAACAGAGGACCCACTCCCCATCAACTCCCCCGTCTGGGTCCTAGCTGGGAACAGAAAAAAGCTAAACTCAGTACACAGAGGACCAGAAAGAATCATCAGATACCAACCAGACAGGAACACCTACCTGGTTAAGTTCCAGGGTGCCAAAGAGCCCATCACCAAAAAGTATCACAAATCTCACCTCTGCCCTAGCAAAGGAGAACACTTGACCCAGTTGGTGCCCACTAGTAAACAACTCCAGGAACATCAGGCAGCAGCTGTCAAGACAAAGCCCCCTCCTGATGTACCCAAGTATTCCCTTAAGGGGGGTGTCAAGGATCTTGATGTACAAGTATTCTGGCTATCTCCATCACACCTAACATCCAGTCATCACCCGCTTTGGTGCCTTTCCAATATACCATTTGACATACCAGAAATGGCAAAAAATCAATATCACATGACTGTCCAGGTATCCAGCAACTCAAAACCATCCAGCACATAACCAGCCCCTGGGTTTGATCCAACTAAAATCCCTGCCACAGCTAAATCTATATAATTCTAAAGTATTATCCAATAAAATATACTTCTTATCTTCCTAATTCTCTATTCAAAGCTTTCCCAAAAGGCGCTCCTTATCAAAAGTAGGGACCACAAATATAAATTTTGCATTAAAATAATGCAATTAGATGTAAATTCTTGATATTTTGATATTATGTACATAACTCAATGTATTTTGTTTAATAAAACTCATTGTAGACACAGCCTTTTTTATTGTAATTTATATAAATGGTCTGTGTTTATATTAGAGAGCCATTAACACTTAGTACAAATATTGATACATAGTGCATTTTAAAGCCTGTATATTTACTTATTGTTAATAATTCTGTGAACTTTTTAGTCAGAATTGTGAGGTAATAACAATGTAATGGGTTAATAAATTAATATTTATTACCATTAATTGACTGATTTTCTTTGCTGTGGCAATTGTGCATTTTCTGATATTTACACACTAGTATCCAATTAGTTGGTTTCACATCCAATTGTATAGGCAATAGGAAACATAGTTGCTACCCCAATATTGGATGTGGTTGGGGTGGCAACTTGATTTCATATCACCTATGTGATTGGATGTGAAACCAACCAATTGGATACTAGTGCGTAAATATCAGAAAATGCACAATTGCCACAGCAAAGAAAATCAGCCAATTAATAGTAATAAATATTAAATTTATTAACCTATTACATTATTATTACTCACAAAATCTGGCTAAAAAGTTTACAGAATTATTACCAATAAGTAAATATACAGGCTTTAAAATGCACTATGTATCAATATTTGTACTAAGTGTTAATGGCTTTCTAATATAAACACAGTCCATTTAAATAAATTACAATGAAAAAGTTCTTGTCTACAATGAATTTTATTAAACAAAATACATTGAGTTATTTTCAGGAATATTTATGACATAAACCTGATTCTCACCAAAGGGAAATGTTGAAAAAAATGGAGGGATTTTCCGTTAAAAATCCCCAATTTAATAGGGACTTTCCCCCTTTAATTGGGGAAAATATAAATCCAACAGAGGAAAAAACAGAACTTGATATGCACTGGAATAATTTATCATCCAGACAGGCACCCGCCAGCACTCCCTGCCAGCCCCCCAGCACCCAGATAGCCTCCCACCTGCAGCCAATCAAAAAAGTCCCTGATTGAAGGGCAGGAATTTTTCAATAATCCCTGCATTCCAGAAGAAGGGGAAATTAAGGTTTCAGACCTTAAAAAAGATTTTAACCAAAACCAATGGGATTCAGATTACCAAGTCACATGCTTGTTTCCAAACATCAACCCAACCATGAACCCCAGGACAAAAATAGATTCTAAGTGTACCTTGAGTTTTCCCCACCACATGACCTCTTGCTCACAAGAACCCATTGGCCCCAGTCAAGAACTTCCAAATCAACAACAGATTGTACAAGAGTAAGAGTTTGACCTTATTCTCAAGAACCAATTACCAGTCTCACCTTCCAATCTTTTGGGATCCCCAATCCCCTGTTTTCACTCCCACTTGCAAAACTTTGCACATAGGGGACACTATAAATAAAGAATCCCTCCTCAGTGGTAGCTTGTGCTATTATTGAGATTAATACCCTTAATAAAGCCAAATCTTACTTATAACTTAAGCTTACGTTAACTAGTTGCCTCCACCAACCACCTCCAATCCAAGGAAGATGAATCACCTCATCTTCACAGCTGTACTCACAGATTGCCTTGTGATTGGAGGATATCAACAGGGATCAGAATTCTTTGGCCCTTCACCCAAAGGATTGGGACAGGACTATTACCAAGACCCTGGGTAGCTCAACTTGTCCCACACTGGTTCCTGGGCTCCCCTGGTATTCTCGCACTCTACCCTCTCCATTGCAGTGTACACTTCCATGTACTATGTGCTAACTTACTTTGCAGGGAGCTTTGGGAGATAAAATATCCATGCCAAGGTCTTCTGTTGGTTGATGGCTGTCTACCCAATCATCACTGCATTGACTGGCTTCCAATTTGCCAACCTCCTACCATACCTGCTGCAAGTAGTACCTACCTACTTATCTGGGTATTACAGTTATACACATAATATCACAATATCAAGAGTTGACATCTAATTGCATTATTCTAATGCAAAATTTATATTTGTGGTCCTTGATTTATTATTGATGATGAAAAATATTAATGAAAATAATTATATGTTATCACATCAAATGTGCAACACATTTTTTAAATATGGGAAATGCCAACAATGTAAAAGAAATATTATTAATTTTGAATTGAAAGAAAAATATTAATTTTAATAATTTGCCACAAAGAAAAGATTTATTTTACTGATCAAAGGACAAGAAGGGGAGGGAATGAGCGGAATGAATGTCGCCTTCATCTGCGCCTGTGAAAGGGATAGCATCAGAGGTAGTGGGGAGGGAATGTGTGGTGGTTTGGGAGTCAGGGTTGGAAGCCAGGTGGCTTGAGCTTGATGGGGGTTGGGGAGGCAGGGTTTGTTGACTGGGAAGGGGCAGCAAGAGCTGATTGCTTCAATTTCTTGAATTCTTCTTCTGTCACATATGCAGACTTGACAAAACAAACAGATGAGCGTGGGGGAAGGCAGGAGTCCTTTTTGGACTTATCACTATCACTTGCATAGAATATGACAAGATCTGATAGGTCCTGGACAAATACAGAAGGAAAACGCTCATACCCCTTATCAATTTGGGAGTAAATTTCATTGTAGATGGCAGGCTTTGAACGCCTGAGAGTGGAACCAAAATTGTAGAGACATACATCTGCAAGATGCATGTCAGCGTGGTTGATATGGTAGGACCAGCAGGTATGCCCCACAGCCCTGATTTCTTGGGTTGCTCATTCCTGCTGCTCTATCTCTGCACTCAGTACAGCTGTGTACATGGTGTGTTAGTTAGCCCACTCCTCCATCATGTCCTTGAGCTCTGTCTGGTAGGCATACCAATCTGTGGTGTTTGATATTTCCAAGTAATAATTGACACCCAATGGTGAAACTGCCAATAAAACCCCAACAAATTGATACAAGATTGGCCTGCACTTGTAAATATCAGATTGAATACACTTTTCTCCATAATCTTGGATACTTGCCAAAATATTGGCATATGACAATAAGATGATGTCATTACACGCCCTCATTTCCCTTCCTTTTATAAAATTAATGCTTTTTATATTGTAGGGGTTGGTATCCATCAAACTTGGGCCACTGAGAACCTGATTGGATAAGATTCTGGCAGCAACCACAACTCTATGCATCTAAAAATTCACTGTTCTTTTATTAGTGAAAATGCTATGGAGTCCCAGCTGGAAATGTACCTGGATGAGGGGCATCTGCGGGTCACATTTCATAATAGCCATCATAATGGGATGGGCTGCATAACCTTCAGTTGAAGTACGGGCACCAGTTGGGGTCTTCTTGGGAGGAGGCCAAAGTTGGTGTGGACTCACAGGGTTGCAGCCACAGTGGACTTTGCAAACCCCATTGCGGCTTCAATTTTCTCAAGGGATATAAGCATCCCTTGTGTTTTGACCATTTTGAGCACAATCTCTGGAGTGATCAGCTTTCTTCTGCGTCTTGCAGGCTGATTGGCTGGAGGTGGGATGTGTCTGTCTTGGGAACTGAACAGTACCATCTGATTGGCTGTTTCTGGATTCTGAGTTTTCTGGGTGACCCCATGGCTCAAATGGCTGGTTCCAGATGCCATTGTTGATATGGGATTTGGGTTGGCGGCTGCCTGTGCATGATGGGCAAACAGGGCCATGCTTGAGGATGAGGGAGAAAAACACACTCCTGGGTGGTGCTTGCAGAGGGGCCTGCGGGTTGGGAGTAGCCATAGACAGAGGCTTCACTGTTAAGAGACTCAGCATAGCCCTGCATGATTTCATCAAGGCCAGGGAAAAGCTTGTTTACTTGGTTGTTATTGAACAAAGGCATAATAAATTTTTATTAAAAAATTAAACTCAATAAGTAGGAGGTATATTTTAGTCAATTTTGTTGTTAAGTATGTTAAGCTGGTGAATATTATGATCCAAATTTTAGCCGTCCTAAACTGGAATAGAGTGATTTTTGAGAATGGCTATGATTCCTAAACAAATTATCACAAATCCACTCTAAATCCTTTGTCATCCTTTTTGCAACACCCATAAATTATATTTATTTTGAATTCATCTCATTTTTGTTTTGAAATTTGGTTCTTGGATTTGACAATCCCACAATTTCAGATTCATTAATTTTTACATGATGTCTATGATTTGTTTGACATGCAGGAAATCTCAAATTGTACATTAGATCATGCATTTCTGATTCATGTATCCTGCATCTGTTTGCTGTGTTTTGTCTTTTGTTAGTTGAGTTATCTGCCCAAGAGATTCAAAGCTTGTCAATTTAAATAAACCAAAAAAATCAAATTAAATGGTTGATTTTATTAAATATTTTAATTTTCACTCAGCTGATTTGTCCGCAAAAGTGATTCAAAATTGGACCAAGGATTTGAAAATCCTGCATTTTTACATTTAGGTTCTGAATTTACAGTATTAAGCACCCACATGGTGTTCAACTTGGACTAGAGAATCATATGAAATTGGAGGAAATATTAACTTTTATCAAATGAATGAACTTTAAACAAATTTTCAAATGAATTTAACAAATATATTTTCAAATGCATTGAAAGATTTTGATTTTTAAATATGAATTCATATGAAGCAAACCTCAAAAATTGACTTTCAAATAGGAAATGAATTTATCAAATAAATTTCAAATCATTTAGGATATGCATCATTAGTCAAAAAAATAAAATCTTTATTGATTTTTTTGTGAAGCATGGGCAGCTGACGCCAGCCAAGCTGTGTACGGGTTAATTTTCAAATTTTTGAACACTGGTTTAATAAACTAATTAGTGACACCCTAAAAAAGATTGTGTATGTTTTCTAAATTATATACATATAAAAGGATACACACTTTAGTGCATTTAAGAATTTAATTACATTGCACAATGAAAGCAAACAGCAAGAAACTTGAAGAAATTCTACTACAACTCAACATGTGCTGCCTTGCACTTGGGAAAATGATAACACCAAGAGAATACAGAACAGTAGAGCATGTCCTCTAAAATTGCTTTATATTAGCATTGCTATATGGATACTGCCAGGAAACCAACCCTAATCTGCCAGCTTGCTAGCATTTGGGAACTGGCTGTTTGCATATTGGGTGATCAGAGCCCACCAAAGGATTGGTGCTAACTTAATGAGGTAGGGCATTGAATTGCTCACCCATGACCACAAGCCAGCAGCGGGAACAATAGTATCTATTGCTCCTGTGAGAGTAACATAAACAATCCAAAATAGCTTATTGATATGGTCCAGGGAAAGCTCAGCAGTGTATGCAGGCATTGGTTTGGGGGTGACAGGTGATTTCATGTCTAATTGATAGGTAGGAAGGAGGTTGTATTTTTTCTGAACAGGCAGGGCTCAGTAACGTAACAAGTCCCTTTCCAGTTGTATCTGGTTAACTCTTTAGTTCTGGCCAAGGGATCCTGGGCTAATATATTTTCTGTGGTGTAGTCCTTGTACTTGTGCTTCAAGGGGTATTCTTTAAAATGGACAGGACTAAATGGAGCACTCAGTATACAATACATAGATGGCAGATTGGAAGGAATTTGAGATGATCTTTGAGTTAACTGGCAGATGACAAGGATAAAATACAACAATGATTGGGGAAACCAATATCTCATAACCTTTATTTTAAAATGACAATGTGATTGATCTTGGCCTGGCAGGTACTTATAATACACTGCCAGATTTCATTTCCTGGTCAGTTTTCTTGAGCTTGGGCATTTTGGCATCAGGGGTCTTATATGGTGTTGTAACTGTGCTGTTTTAGTAGAGTTACAAGGGGAAAAATATTTAGAAAATAGATAATATTCTTTATTGAGAGATAATGATTATATAGTTAATGTGAGTCATGGATAACAGATACATGATTGTTTTGATCACACAGTGGGATGGTGAAGGGGGTGTCTTGATCCTAGTAATGATTCAAGTGCAAAAATAAGGTATCCACTGTGTTACAAAAGTAACAATTTTGAAGCCCCGGGCGGGAATCAAACCCACTCCTAGCCACCAGGCGGGGCTAGTGGGCAGGGGTAATTCACCCACACCTGGATTTTTGCTTTTTGAAGCAAATCCAGGTGCGGGAACCATTTCTGTCCTGGTGGTAGCTGAGGGGCCCACTTTGGGCCCTAAAAGCTACGCCCAAGCCTTGGTGGGTTTGGCTGGGCCTGGGCAGGCTATTTTTAGCTGCCCAGCAAACCCAGATCAAGCCCACCCTCCATTAAGTAATTTGGGGACCCCAAAAGGGACCCCTTTTTTAATCAAGTTCTTTGGACTCAAGAGAGCCTGTCAAGCCAGTCCAAAAATGATGATCAAATTGGGGAAAACATCAAAACCCCAGAAGCCAAACCTGCCAGAATCAATGGCCAGCCAAACCAGGATGGACCATCAAAAAGCCAAATAATTGTTCCTGAAAACCCTAAAAATAATCATGAAGCAGCCAACCAAACAGCAGAACCTGAGATGCCAAGCCTTGTCACACATATAGAACCAGAAAAATGCCCATAGGCACCTGCATGTGAGTAAGGATATAAATTAGAAGCACTTGAAAAAGTTCTGTATTGTCATTCTCACCAAATAAAGTTGTTATGAACCTTTGGTTCACCAATCTGTTTCCATACCTATTTTTAATACTCTTCCATCTGCATACACCCAAGCGTCAGTACCCATCTACTGGGATAGATAGTCAGACTCCTGTTGATAAAACTGAAGCCTTTGTCTACTACTGTCCACCCAACGCTCTGTTTGGCCCTGTGCATTTCACTGAGTATCCTGCCAATCCTGACCACAAACCCTGGACATTGGAGGACTTGCAGTGGTACACCCGCCCAAACGCTCTCAAGGAACCCTACCAAATTGTCTGTGACGGCAAAGCAATCAACATCAACCCTTTGATCTTCAACGGGAAGTACAAGAATCCTGCTGCCTACTTGGTCCCCATGGAACTGCCCCCAACACCCAAACCAGCCATTTCAACCACCCCACTTCTGATGCCACTGGCCAGAGTAGTCAATTCCTGGGAGTGCTTTACCTGGCACTCACAGGATTGATTGACTCTGCCTTGCCAGCAGCTGGACCTTGGGATGTGGCTGGGAAGGCCCTTTCCTACCTGGTAAAGTTAGGTCCCATCATCTGGTGGGCCATGCCAGTACCTGCTTTGACTCCTCCCTCACCTGCTGGAGCTCCACAGTACTCTTGGTATCCTGATACACTGTAAGGGATCATCATTTGTTCATGTTGTTGGATTTGGAAATTCAAGTTGACTTTCTAGTCTGGCTTTGAGTGACTGGATAATCAGATTGCGGGTCATAAACCCGCTTACTTGGAACCTTGCTGGCGGGTTGAGCCTGCTGTTTTGACACCCCCTGACTGAAGGTTGGTCTCCTCTGGTGAAAGGTTATCGGGGAGGTTTTTGAGAGCCCAGGCGCCATACTGGACTAACTGTTGTTCTGTGGAGGATAGGACAGTCTCTCATTATTTCTGTCTTGCCTTGCAGGGTCTCAGGCAATCATGGTGGAGGACCTTGTCTTATTTACGTTTCCCAAGTCCTTTCATGAGGTAAGTGTTGTTTTTGTTTACCTTTAGGATGATTGCTGGGCTTACTTTCTCTGGTTGTAGTTTACTTTTGTTGATGCTCATGACCCAAACTTTGTTGCCAACCTCATGTCTATTTTGATGGGGATAAATGTCTTTTGCAAATGCTTTTCTTCTCTTTCTGATTGATTGTTGTTGGCTTGCATGGCATGGGGGTCTAAATGTGGTGGAACCTTGCTTGATATTTCCAGCTTGGATCCTGATAATGCTTGGATGATATTGGGCTATATGCCATTAGCTAACTTGAAGAGACTTCTCCCAGTGGATCTGTTCACACAAGTCTGGCACACAAGCAATGCAGTTGATAGCTGTTTTTATCATTCCTCAGGTCTCCTGGCGGTGAGCTTGGCCAAGGCTTGCATGAGGCTGCTATTCAGCTGCTCCACATAATCATTGGCCTGAGTATGGTAAGGTTTTGTCACTATGTGTTGGTCCCCATTCTTGATGAGGTATATGTTGGTATCTTCTGAGGTCAATTCTTTGCCTCTGTTGGCTATCAGGAGTTTTGGTTTTCCAAACTTGCTGATGATTTCTTTCCCTATGAACTGCCGCGCGTCATTGTATGTATGTGTTTTTACTGCTTGTGCCACTGGCCATTGTGTGGCAAATTCTATTGCAGTAATAATGTACTTCTTCTCATTATATTTTTCTGGCATGGGACCCACAATGTCTAGGGCCCACACCTTGAAGGGTAGTTGGGTGCAGATAGATAGTACTGACTTAGGTGGGTTTTGCTTTTTGCAAATTTCTCACATACTTTGCATTGGTCCAAGACTTCCTGAAAGTCTCAGTACAGGGTTGTCCACCATGCTTTCTGCTTAAGGAGTTCATAGAGGTTGTAGCTTTTTGTGTGCCCTAGGTCTCTGTGGTAACGTAGGATGGTGCCAACTTGCTGATGTGTGGGAACATAAGGAATGGTGGTTCTGTTGGATATTTTTTGATGTAGGGTTCCATACACGTCTGCAAATAAGTGTTTATTCTTAATGACTGTTTCATTTGTTATGTTTGTGGTGTCAGGGTAGAAGCCCTTGTCATTTGTTTGGAGTACCAGGAGGGGTCAGTCTGGGTCAAGCCCATTCTCTCCCCTTATGACTCTGACGTACAGGCGCAAGAGTGCGTCCGCCATGGCAAGTTCTGGACCAGGATTGTACTGTATGAGCATATTGAATCTATCCAGGAGTTCCATTCAGTGGGCCTGAAGGAAGGATAGATTTACTTGGGTTTGAAATATATAAGCAACTTGTGGTCATTCAACACTGTGAATTCTTCCTGTTGTTCTAGATAGTAACGCCATTTTGCTAGGCAGTGCACAATTGCCAACAACTCCTTGTTGTGTATAGGGTGTTTACACTTGCTGTCTGTCCGTTTCTGTGATTTTTATGCTACCATCGGGAATTTACCATCATTGTTTTTGATTTGTAGTACCCCCCAATGGATGCGTCTGAGGCGTTAGTTTCCATTTGGTATTCCCCATTGTGTTTGGGTACTATAGGATAAATGCTTTTGTGAGTTTCTCTTTGAGACGTCTAAAGCAAAGGTCTTGTTGGGGGTCCATATAAACTTGGATTTGGCGCCAGTTATGGCGGACAGGGGTGCAGTCAGGATGCTACAGTTGGGTATAAAACAACATACATAGGCAACCATTCCTAAGAATGTGCAGAGTTCCAACTTGTCTTTGGAAGGTGGCATTTTGCAGACGGTCTGGATCTTCTGACTTTCAGGTTTAATGCCATCTTTTGAGACTATATGTCCTAAGAAGGGCAGTTGCTCACAGAAGAAATGGCATTTGGAGGGATTGGCTAGCAGCTTGTGTTGTGCCAAGGTAGCAAAGACTACCTTGAGGTCTTTGTGGTGTTGTTCCAACAAGGGGCTGTAGACAATAATGTTGTCCAGGTACACTAGGGCGTGTTTGCCTATGTGGGGTGCAAATACTTTGTTCATGAAGGTTACAAAGGTGGACGGGGCATTTTTCATGCCAAAGTTGAGCACCACACATTTGTAGGAGTCGTATTTAGTGCAGAAGGCCGTTTTGGGAATGTCTTTCTCCTTGATACAAATCTGATTGTATCCTGCAGTTAGATCAATCTTGGAGAAGACAGTGGCTCCTCCTAAGGCATCAAAGAGGTTGTCAATCAGTGGTAGAGGGTAACAATTCTTAATGGTAACTTTGTTTAGGGCACAGTTGTCTGTGACCAGGAGTAAGGTACCGTCTTTCTTAGCCACAAAGAACACAGCAGCCCCAAAAGGAGACTGTGAGGGGCAGATAATTCCTTTCTCTAACGCCTCTTTGAGTTAAGCACATAGGGTGTTGTCTTTGTTTGGAGTCAGATAGTAGATGGGCTGTGCCTTAGGAACAGCTTCCTTGAGTTAGATGGAGTGTTGGATATGTTTTTCCAGAGGCAACCCAAGTAAAGCCTCATTTAAGATTCCAGGATGGAGGGCTACAATTTTGCAATCCTGAGGTATAAAGATGCCCTGGTGGTCTTTGAAATGTATGATCTTGTACTGGCAGGAATTTAAGTCAATTGCCTTGAGGTTTTTTTCAGGGTCTCTGTGATGCGCACAAAGACGTGGTTGCATAGGAGCTGATCTACCAAGTCAGGGTAGATCTGGTGATTGACGCCTTCACGCTTGATGGTCAATACTGAGGTTGCCCAGTCTATGAGGGGGTTGTTCCTTTGCAACCAGTTCAGACCCAGTACAATGTTAAACTTAGGAAAGTTAATGATGGGACCTTGGATGGTTGAGTGAAGGTTCTTGAGCATGACAGAGAAGGGGGCAATTTCTCTTGTCACAGCATTGTGATGTTCATCAGCTAAGACCATGTTTTTAATCCGCAAAGGATTAGTGGGTAGCTTGAATTTGTCTACAAAGCTGCTGTTGACTAAGGTTTGGTCTGCGCCCAATTCCAGAAGTGCTGAGCCTGTGTAACTGCAAAAGCAGAAATGATAAGACATCAGTTTATTGGGATGTCTGGCAATAATTTACAGTACCAGGTCCTCTGAGGGCACTTGGATCATTAGATCATTAGACACTGGTCCACATCCTCTGGTTGATATTCATCATTGGGCAAATCAGGAGTTGTGCAGGGAGAGCTTGGATTGTTTAATGCTCTCCCTGGGATTTCCCCTTGTCTTGGTTGCCTTTTGTGGCAGTGATACAAAAATGGGTACAGTTTGACTGACTGTTGTTCCTGTTTCTGTGTCCATTGGAGCCCATGGGCTTATGGTTTGCACTGTTGTTATTGTTCCAGAGGGTGGTCAACTTGAACATATGGCTGAGTGAGAGTCTTTGGGTCTCTCTTGTTTTCCAGTTTGCACCTTGTGGAGAGAGTTGGATATTTGTTCTGCTTTCTTGGCCTCACAGTACAGACTTTGCAGATTTGTCACTTGGTCCAGGTTTACATGCCTCATTACATGCAGCTTGAGCGCGTCATAGTACATGAGTTGGGTAGCTGGAGTGTCAAAGGCCATGTCAGATGGGGCATATAGTTGGAGTTCCTTGTAGGCGCGGATGAGATCCTTCACTGTGCCTGTTTGGATTAAGTTCTTCACTTGGCGTATAATCATGAGTATGGTGTCCTTAAGCAAAAACCTTTCCAAGAAGTCTTGCTTGAAGGTATCTCAGTTCTTGTTGGTGTGTTCCTTGTGCCACTTGTCACACCAAGTGGCAGCGTTGTGGGTTAGTTGGATAGTTATATCTGATATCCAGAATTGTTGCAGGCATTCCATTTGGGCCAGTTTTCTTTAGGCAGATTTGATCCATGCAGTGGCGTTGTTATTGTTGGCCCCAGAAAAGAATTCCAGGGCCTCACTTCAAAGTCTCTGGGCTACGCAGGCTGGCATAGTGTTTTTTCAGTTTATTGAGGCATAACAGAGGGAGCCTGGAAGAACCTTTGTGCTGAAAGGGCATTGAACGCGGGGAGTGATATCACCATGTTCTGGTAGAAGACAACCCCATCAGGTATCTCGGCATCAGGTGCGTACAGTGTCCAGTCTACCGGGAGGCCAGACATGATTCTATTGAGGATTTGTTGGCCGCAGTAAGTACAGACAACAGGCAGAATTTTGGGGGTAAAGTAGGATGGAAAACCTACCTGTGCTACCAATGTTGTAACTATGCTGTTTTAGCAGAGTTACAAGGGGGAAAACATTTTGAGACTAGATAATATTCTTTATTGAGAGATAATGATTATATAGTTAATGTGGGTCAGGGATAACAGGAATATGATTGTGTAGATCACACAGTGAGATGGTGAAGGGGGTGGCTTAATACTAATAATGTGTCAAGAGCTAAAACAAGGTATCCACTGTAAGGGATCATCATTTGTTCATGTTGTTGGATTTGGAAATGTGAGTTGACTTCCTAGTCTGGCTTTGAGTGACTGGATAATTGGATTGCGGGTCACAAACCTGCTTACTTGGAACCTTGCTGGCAGGTTGAGCCTGCTGTTTTGACAATGGCAGTGTGGCTCTCAGCACTGGAAGGTTATCACTGGCTGCTTTGGGATGAGAAGAATTGATTCCTTCTGTTTGGCAACTTGGGCGTTGGGTGCCTCTTGAGGTTCAGTGCCACTTCCTGGGCTTTGGATAAGCTTAGAATAACTCTCATTGGGGAACTAGTGCATTTTACTAAGCAAACTGCTGGTGCCAGGTATTGGCACCTCAGGAAAATTCCTGGCCTCTTGTGCTGGCAGTTTGCATGAATAATCCTGTGTGATGGTTAAGGGTTTGGGTCCTGGCGGGTTGGCAACAACTTTGTCAATTGATATTGGACTGTAGGGTTCCCAGCCTTTGGATCTGGCAGTATTCAAAGGGTTTTGTTTAGGGTTCAACTATGGTTATGCACTTTGGGATTCAGGTGCATCCAAATTGTCATTTCTGACATCACCCCTTCTTCCCCCCCCAAACCCCCCTTTCTGGGCCTTCCTGCTTAAGTAAAGTTGGATGATCTGTTTGGAATTGGTTAGGCTGCTCAAGGGTTCCCAGGTGCTTTCTTCAAGGGGGTACCCCAACCACTTAATTTAGTACTGAGAGGTCTTTTAGTAGACTTGGTTGTCATATGTAACTCAACTTCATACTCATTAGAGAGGTCCTTATTGATTGGCAGGGGGCCAGACTTAATCTTCTGGTGAGGAAGGGAGTTACCAATTCTTTTGAACAGTAGAGTACAGTGGAACACATTGTGGATCTTTCATATGGGGGCAGGTCTAACTTGAAGGCAACTTCTCTGATTAGCTTGCTGATCTTGTGTGGCCTGCTTTTTCTGTGGGCTAGTTTTCTGTAAGGCACATGTAGGGGCACGTTCTTGGAGTTCAAATAGACTTTGTCTCCAACTGGAAGGGGTTTACCTATGTCAGGGACCCACTTAGCAGGGAACCAGTTCCCTATTTGGTGGGCCAAGGCCCCTAAGTTGAGCCCTGCTATTACCAATCCAATGGGTACTGTGATCATGGCAAGATGACCTAAGTGGCCCAGGTAGGCAAATCTTCTCATCATGGAGCTAAAGCAACCCAACAGATAATACCCCACCACGTAAGATAACAGGTAGAAGGAGGCGTAGGGTCTAACCAGCAAAGGTTCAACAGGAGGAGGAGAAGGGGAAGCACAATCATAGTTGAACTTTCTGCCCCAGTGGCCTGAGAGACACTTGAACCAACCATGGGCCAGGGAATTCTTCTGGTGAGAGTTGTCTGGAGAGGAATTGTGCCAATCTGTAGTTGGAAATGTATTCTCCAAGGTCCACACCACAGATAGAAGAGATGCTAGAAACCAGAGCAGGAAGAAGTTTCCCTGCATGGCTTTAAGAAGGAAATTTAGAGTCAAGTGTAATCAAAGGTAATACAAGAAATTCTTTATTGTTGGAACAAGTGGAATTGATAATGTTTACTCACTTAAATAGCCTCAAAATGAAGGCCAAAATATTTAAGTAGTTATAAGGGGAATAAGAGGGATTTACATGACTTGATAGTTAGAAAAAGTACCTTTTTCATGTAGTGATTAAGTTGGAGCTTAATAAAAAGGTATAAGACATTTATAGTGATACCAGAGGAGCCAGGAATAAACCACAAGTTAATAATCATTGAACACCTTAATTGTTAAATCATCAAGAATATCAAGTACAGAGCCTTGCTTAAAGTTAAGTAGAGCGGGTTATCAAGTGTTACGCATTATTTGCGCAGCCAATCAGAGGTATAGCAGTAAATGACGTTGCTTGGTAAACTATTAACCTTTTTGCACTTGGTTTGAAGTTTGAAATCAAAAACCAAATTAATTGGCTTAAAATAAATAGGTAATGTATGTACTCTACATGATTTTGAACTAACGTTGTCCTGGTATTTAGGGTTCCAGGTTTGATCCCTGTCTGTGTCACTTACAAGGTTCAAATTGGTGTCTTTAACTTGGTTGTTGATTCCAATTGTTGTTTATCTTGGTTGAGTGGCTCCAAGCAATTGAGGTAGTCAGGGAAGGAATCTCTGACAACCTGGGGTTCATTTTTGATCATCAAATACCTTATACGTCTGTACTGCTTGGTTCAGGTTTTCTAGGCATACAGTTTGAGTGCTGTGGATCTGTTCAATCCAGGAGCGTCCGATGGGTTGGTTTCTTTGTTAACAATGCTAGGGTCCCATGTGGGGTCAAACCTGGAGTTGGCTTTGAAAGGGGACATTATAGTAGACACATGGCTTTTGCTGTTGTAGGCATACTGTACCATGGGTAGCATATCAGTCCAGTTATCTTGGTTGGCGTTGGCGTAGCATTGTAGGTATTTTCAAGTGTTTGGTTCAATTGTTCAGTATGGCTGTTGGACTGTGGGTAGTAGGAGGTGAATACACAGCACTTTAACCCTAAGTCCTTTATTGCCTGAGTCTAGTAGTTGGAGGTGAATTGTGGTCCCCTATCAGTGATGATTTCTGCCAGGGTGCTGTGTTGAGTGAGGATGCGGCTAAGAAAATGTCTAGCTGTCTCTGCTGCAGACAGTGGGTGGTGATAGGGACAAAGTAGGACATTTTAGTGAATGTATCTACCATGACTAGGATGGAGTTGAAAAAATAGGAAGGTGGCAGTTCTCAATATAATCCATTGAAACAGGATGGCAGGGTCCCACTGGTATGTCTAGTGATCTTAGCAGGCCTTCAGGTTTGGATCTACAGGTTTTGGTTTTTCAGCACATCTCACAACCCTCAATGTAGGTGGCCACTTCTTTGTCTATTCTTAACCAGGCGTAGATAGTTTGGATTCCTCTAAGTGTCTTGAGTCTGCCAGGGTGGCTGGCTATCTCTGAGTCATGATAGTCTATGAGTACTTTGGTCCTTGTCTCTCCTTCTTTTATGTAGATCCAGTTATGTAGTAGCAGGATAGATCCTTTTAATGAGAATCCTTTCTTGTGGTGGCGGCTCTCTGGGTCTGAGGTCAAGTTGGCAATAAGTTCTTCTGAATACTTGTCTAGTTTCTGTGCCTCAATTATGTTGAGGTTGCAGGCTATGATCTTCATGTACATCAGTTAGATGCCTAGGCTGGCAGGGTTGAGGAGTACATGGGTGTTGTGGTCCTTGGTCTCAGATGTGGCTGGAATCATATCTGCTCTTATGCTCAGTGCATCAGTTACTATGTTGACTTTCCTGGGTTTACAGTCAATTTTAAGGGTGTAGTTGGCCAGTTCTAGAGCACATCTGGCCTGTCTCCGGTTTAACTATCTGGGTTTAAAGAAGTAAACCAAGTTTTTGTGGTTGGTTAGGACCTTTAATGGGAATTCAGTGCCACATAGATACTGGGGCCAATGTTTCAGGGTCTTCATTATTGCAAGCATCTCCTTATCATGGATTGTATAGTTTCCTTTGGCAGGCAGCATCTTCTTGGAGTAATATGCTACATGATTTAGCATACTATCCCCTCATTCCTGAAGAAGCACCCCGCTCACTACAAAGTTGGATACATTGGCTTCCAGTACAAATAGCTTGGATGGATCAGGCATGGCCAGGACAGGTGCAGAGGTGAACACAAGATTTAGGGCCTCAGATGCTGATGTGCACTTGTCAGTCCAGGTGAAGATGACCTTTTTAGAGCAAAGGAGGGTCAGGGTCAGAGTAATCAGAGAATATTTTGGATGAAATCTCTGCAATAATTTGCAAGCCCAAAAAACTTCTAACGTCCTTTCTGCATTTGGGCACCGGTCAAGCTGTTACTGCTTCTACTTTGTCCTGTGTCATAGAAAAGCTTCTGGTATTCACCACATATCCCAGGAATTGACATCAGACTAAAAGAATTTGCATTTCTTAAGTTTGGTGTGTAGGTTGGCCTGGGAGAGTTTTTCCAGTATAAGGTCCAGGTATTGGAGATGCTCTTTGTGTGACTTGATGTAGATGAGAAAGTCATCTAAATATGCAACACAAAATTGGTCAAGGGATTTGCCTAGGACAGTGTTGATCATCCTTTGGAAGGTGCTGGGGGCGTTGCAGAGGCCAAAGGGCATTACCAGGTACTCATACAACCCATATTGGGTTTTGAAGGCTGTCTAGTATTTGCCTCTATCCTTGATTTGGATTTGATTGAAAGCATCTCTAAGGTCAATTTTTGAGTACACCTGGGCTCCAGTCAGTACATCACAGAGGTCATCAGCGTTAGGGATAGGATAGCGGTTTTTCACTGTAATGTTGTTCAGTTTCTGTTAGT
Organism: Entomophthora muscae; assembly: GCA_014839935.2. Classification (NCBI taxonomy): domain Eukaryota; kingdom Fungi; phylum Entomophthoromycota; class Entomophthoromycetes; order Entomophthorales; family Entomophthoraceae; genus Entomophthora; species Entomophthora muscae. The sequence continues at coordinate 127,048 of QTSX02005822.1, forward strand.
TTATGCATGGACACATTCTGCCATCTTTCTTTCCTACAAACAGCATGGGTGACAAGCAGGGGGCCTTTGACACTCAGATGAATCCCTTTTTTGTCATGTCCTCTATGTATGTTTTCAAGGCTATTTGTTTGCAGTGGTTGCAGCTGTAGATGGGGCCGTGGTGTGGTTGGGTCCCTGGTAATAGGTCTATGGCGTGATTGTAGATTGAATGGCTAGATAGTTTTATGGCTTCTTCCTTGGTAAACACATGGTCCACTTTCTGTAGGGGGTAGGCAGTATCCTGACGCTAGGCTCTATCTTTATGGTTAAGAGTTTGGATGGTGTTCTTTCAGGGCTTATACAGAATGGAACAGTCTCACAGGATTCAGGTTGTCCTAACGTAGCAGTCTGTTCACAATAGTTCAAGATCAGGCCATGTTTGTCAGACCAGGAGTTGCCCAGTATCAGGGGGTGAGGTAGTCCTGGCAAGAGGATCAAGGGGGTTGGGTATACGTTCTGTCCAATTGTCAAATGAAGTTCTTATTCACACTCATGGCCAATTTCCAAAGAGCTGTTTCCCATGATTACATGTAGGCTGCGCTCTGAAGCTGTCAAGCCTAGTTCCTTTGCCAGGTTGGCGTCAATAAAGCTTTTTTGGCTCCTGTATAAATAAAAGCTTCAATATGGCGCTTTTTCCCCAGTAGTTCTATGGTCACTTGGATGAATTTGTAAGACTAGTGTTATAAGGTGATTAGTTAAACTAGCCTTCACTGTAACAGTCATTGATCCATTGAGCTCAGTGAGCAAGAGAGCAATAGTACTTCCACTCTGGCTGAAAGATAGTCCTACTAATCAACTAAGTTGTACCTCCAAGCCATATTAACTTATGATTGTCTGATATAAAGATTAATAGCTGAAAAAGCCTTCAGAGGGATCTGGCTGTGAAGCAGAGGATCCTGGCTCTCAGCGGCTGCTATCAATATCCAACATCTATTAACTCTCTTTCTTGATAATAAATAAAGGATCAATTATTACACATTAATTATATTATGATACATACTAGGTTAAATTATCTTAACTTAGTCTTTAGTAAGTAGTAAGCTGTAGATTGAGTTAAGCAAATAGCTATAACAACCACACCCATACTTGAAAATACAACAACTGGGAAGAAATGTTTATTTGCGCCAGTGATATTGGAGCAGTATTCTTTTTAGGGCAGGCTCTGGTCAAGTGGCCCACCTTGTGGCAGTGAAAACAGAGTCCTTTGCGGTAGTGTCTTTAGAGTTCTTCAGGTGTCATTCCAGTTCTGTTTGGGGTCAGTATTTGACTTGGGCAGATCTGGGAGGTCCCAGCATTCTCTTGGTTCATTTTAAGGCCCTTGCACAGGAGAACTAGTTTATCTAGGCTGAGAGTGGGCAGGTGGTGCTTCAACAGGTCCTTCATGGCTAGGTTGACTCCCTTTTGGAAGATAATGGCTGCCAGTTTATCTTCAAGTTGGGTGCAGGTCTTCAGTTTAAGCAACTTGTCAATATATGTTTGGATGGGGCAGGCGCCCTTCCAGATTTCCAACAAGGAGTTCAGAGCTTAATACATGGTGTCACAGTCTTCCCCTGTGACCATCAACTCAGCTTCAAACTTGGCATAGTCTAGGCAGATTTCATATCTTCTGCAGTGGCCTTGCCAAACCAATCAAGGGCGTCTCCAGATAGCATTATGGCTACTCCAAGTACCTCCTTGGTGTCACTGGAATAGGACAAAGCATTGGCTTGGAAATGAAGGCAGATGACTGGCATGGATCAGCAAGCTTCTTCTAGGGTGATTTTCCCATCTGGGGCATGTCCACCTTGGTTGTGGTCTGGTTTACTATCACATTTTGTACTTGTGATGTGGTTGGCTTCTGGAGTTCTGCGCCAAGTGCAGGGTCTTTCAGTTCTTTGACAGGTCAGTTCTTTATCCATTAGAGTATCAGTGAGGTAATTGCCTTATGGGTGTAATACATGATTATCACAAAAAAGCATAAAAGTAGCTTAAGTGTTAAAAACATATTGGGGTCCAGGTTATCATGTTTGTAAAAGATTTTCATAATGTCAGGAAGCCAGGTATAGGAAGAGGCATTAGGTGACTCAGGGTGGGGTACCACCGGGCCAATGGGTAATGCCCAAAATAGAATGGGTGCTAACTTGATAACATAGGATACCAATCACCCAAGCAAGGACCAGGGCCCAGAGTTGGGCACCATATAGTCCACTAATCATGTCAAAGTAATGTAGAGTACTCCAAACAGTTGACTAGATGTGGTCTTGTCAGCAGTGGAGGGTTCCATTGGGCAGTCAGGTTGTGGGGTTAAGGGCAGAGTCATGGGGACAAAGTAGGAAGGCAGATAGTTGTACTTGTCTTTGAACAATCTTGGCAGTATCTTGTACACTTTCCTTTGCATCCTATGTATTTGGTCTCTCTTGTCCTTTTCAAGGAGTCAGTAATGAGAATGTTCTCCAAGTTAAACTCCAAGTAGGAAGAGTTGGGCGGGTATTTGGTAAAATGCAAAGGTCCAAAGGGGGCTCCAGGGGGACAGTATAATGTCTGAGGCGGCTCAGCAGGTTGATCTCTAGATGGGGCAGTTGCCTGGTTGTCTACTTGGCTGGCATTGAGATGAAAGATCACTAATACTAGATAAGTTAGGATTTGTTTGAACCAAAGGTTCATAAAACGTTATTATCAAAAATGACAATAGGGTCCTCCCCATACTGCTGGGCTTCTTATACCAGGTGATTTTGCTTCTTCTCTTTTTGAGGACTTCAGGACTGTGGACAATTTTTTGGCAGGACATGGATCTTGGCTTTGGGTTTTGAGGGCGGCAGATCCTGTTTGTGATTTATCTGATGAACAGAAGTGGTGATGCTTTTTCCTCCGCTACTGTTCATCACATCACCTTAGAAGTCAAATTGTATTACCCATTCTGGACTGGAGACTGGCGGCAGCTGGTGATCATTGGCAGGGCTAGAAGTAGGCCTTGTTTTAACCTCCTTTAGGCAAGCTACAAGTTCTGCATATGTCTGGGTCTTTGGTGGCACAAGGTTGACAGCAATCTGGTGACCATTCAGGGAATCATCCTTAAGAAGCTGGTGGGTCTCAGAGTAATTCAACAGCTTGGGTTTGTGACTCAATAAGTTGATGGGATCCTGTTCATCCTGGGTGACTTGATTTGCCTTTGGAGGGTCAGAGGTTGATTATGGGGTTTCTAATGTTGATATTGAACTTCCAGTTGTGATTCTTGACAGGCTGCCAGGATCCTATCCCCCTGGTTGGGGAAAGGCATCTCTGGTAGCCAAGGTTTGGCCCAACTGGTATTCTGGCAGGCTCCTGGCTACCCTAGTCAACACAAGGAATTTCCTGAGGGCTGGGGCTCAATCTCTGGGTTTTCAATACAAGTATTGAAATGTCATTCATGACAGTCTTATAGTTAGAATTTAAAATTTCTGTTTTAGAAAAATATCTAGCTATCACCTATCTTTTGTCAATAATTGTCATAGATTGTACTGCTGGTAGTTAATCTTAAGATAATATTTAGTTCTCAATTGTATTTTTTCACTATTCCTGAATAACAGAGTAGTGAAAACCCAAGTAAGTATTGACCAATTGAAAAAAAGTAAAAACCTCTCTTTTTAATAATATAAACCAAGTATATATAGTAGTAAAGTGAGAGTTTTTAACAATAGTGAATGGTGAATTAGAGGCCATGGAGATGTAAAACTGATTTTTTTACCATAATAGGCACCAAAAAGAAGGAATAACAATCATGGACTCATTAATGCTTAATTAATAGATTGATTATATTCTCACAGTTTATTGGATAGGGAATAATAGACTCTAACATGAATCATGCCAAGCTTTCAGAATTGATGATTCATGTGTTTGCAGAATACCAGGGGCTAATAATAATTTTTAAATTATGAGACATTTGTTGTTTAGCTGGAATGTAATAGTGTCCAATAATTGTCAGGGTCCAGAAATGCCATATCAACATTTGGTAAACATCTCCTTGACAGGCTCACAGGGACAACAGTGACAAAATTGACTGTAGGGATGTAAAAGTGAGAATTCAAAAGTGAGAATCTAAAAGTGACCATGCCAACACTTTTTAAATTTTCAAAATGGCTTTTTATAATAAAGTAATTACTTTTTCTTGACTTTTTTAGTTGAGAGAATGAATAAAAAGTATTTTATATGACCATAATAAATTTTAATTTCAGATGAGCTGTTTTAATTTAATTTTAAAATTTTAAAAGTGTCAACATGGCCACTTTTAGATTCTCACTTTTGAATTCTCACTTTTAAATCCCTACAGTTGATTTTGCCACTGTTGCCCTCACAGGTATGAAAGCCTTTAGAAAACAATCCTCCTGCTACAAAAATACCCATCAACAAGCCAAATGGCCATGGATTTGTGAGTCTTGCATGCTGGAAAGCCTGGGAATCAAACCCACAGGCAAAATCATATTTCAAAACCATCAGGAAATAGTTAATCAAGGAATAAATTTAAGCTTGCACAATTGCCCAAGTATTTGATTGCAAGTCTTGCCTATTGATGTGCCACCTTGGCAACCAAAAGCCAAGCACACCACAGCATGATCACAAGTCAGAAACAGCCCCCTTCACACACAAGCACATCCATTTTCAAAAATAAGGAGCATGCCTTTGAAGAGGATGCCAAAAGACCAATGATGCACAAAAAATGGTTGTTTCCTGAGTTAAGTATAAAGATGAGAAAGAGAAACCTTCCTTGATGTTAACATTTTCTTAATAAATCTTATATGCAACAAGAGCACTTGTAGTTTGCAGAAGTCTATTATTTTTATAAAAATCTATATCTCTTACTTTCCTCACTTAAAGAAAACTACCTACAATATTCCCTGTTGTATCAATAACCTCTGGATCTTCACCCCTTCTGTCAGTTCTTCCTGTATACATCTCAGAACAGGAGTATTATCACCCTCATCACTTGAATATCCCCTCCTTGGTTAGTTACTCAAATACTGTGACTGTACGACAGTCACTTTTAGTGTTTAGTCAAATAAATGCTCCAAGATATACAAAGTTATTCTGTTTTTGGTTGCTTGTTTAATATAGATAATTTTGTCTGAAATTCTTTAGGAAAATATTCCTAGATGGAAACTAGTATCTATATTGGATAAATGAATAGAATATAGGTTTGTTAGTTAGGCTGTACTAACTTGCAAAATTAAGGCAAAATTGATCAAATCAATCTTGAATATGGTGTCTTGAAAACGGTTTAATTAACCCCAAAGGTTGATTAAATTATACACACAGATATGAATGATGAGGATTTAATTATTGGGCCAAAATAGACTTGACTGTGTCAAGTAAAGACTTGGTGTCTTTGAATCAAATTATTACCCACATATTTTAATTAATATAATTGGCAAGGGATCTATCAACAGAAAAAAACCAAATGTAGACAATAGTGTCTGGGAATTTAGGTTTAATCAGCTGGTTCCCAGTTAGAACAATGATAGCTTGAATCAGGAGTATGAAAACCTCACAGGGATTTAGCGCCAGGATCTTGGAATGCTCCATTCCAAATCAATACAGTGAAACAAAAATAATCATTTGATTCCTTTTTATTGTGGGCATATTCTCATAGGTTGAGAAATGCAGGGGTATTTTAGGTAATGATCTGGATTGGATAAAAAAATTATGTCATAAATCACATGATAGGAATCAAGGGTTGAATCCTGAACTGGAGGGGTTTTCAGCCAAATATGCCCTTAATGAAATAAGAAAAAACAGCAATATTCTAATAAAATATATTATGTCAAATTTGACGCTTTCCCCTCATTCTTTTTCAATTATCATGTCTTCTCAATTATTACTTGAAAAAGAAAAGTTTGGAGTCCTTATAGTAGAAACTGCTGTTGCCCAAAAGGAGATCTGTCAGGATTGACAATTCTTTTCCCCTTAAACCTGGGCCCAAGGGCAGGATTCAAACCCTGAATCCCTGCAGGCTGCCAGCCCTAAGGACTGAGGGGCTGCCTGCCCGCGTTTTCCTGGGGTCAAGCCCCCGCAAGCTGAAGCCAAGAATGATGGCCAAAATGATGAAGCAAGCCAAACCAAAGGAATCATTGCACCAAATAAGGGGACAATCAAGGCGCCTAATGGAGGCAACAAAATTCTGACTATTAGCTTCATGAGTTTGAAGGCTATACCAGCAGCCAATCAAGAGTAATCCTCAGGAGAAAGAACAGACCTGCAGTCTGAACCCATGATCATAACTATAGAGCAAGATAATCAAGTATCCAATTCAAGATCTTTGATCAATAAAAGAACTCCCGGCCCAGGTGCCATTTTGCTGCCTTTGAACCTGAGCACCCAAATCCCCCAGGCCCACATTTTCCAATGCTCTGATGAACCTCCATGGAAAATGTTAAGTTTGGAGGTGGGGTACTATATAGACCCAAGAGCCCCGCGCTCCAAACTTATTGCCATTTTTGAATAAAGGTTATGTTATTTTGGCTTACACAGCTACTGCCTTATTTTGTCTTTGCTATCTATCAAATCAGTACAATATTATCTGGCCCTCCTGCCTCTCTGCCCGCAGATTCCTGTCCTCCAGTTGTTTCCTTTGGTCCCATTCACTTCACAGAGTACCCTCTGAAACCTTAACATAAGGATTATACCCCAGTAAATATCCTCAAACTAGATCCCTTGGCCTGCATACAATCTGCAGTTAGATAAAACCGTCAAGGCCCTTGGATATTCTCAACACCCAAGTTGTTTAGAGGCAAATTAAACTACCTGCCTGCCTACAAACTCCACATGGAGCCACCTGTGAACCCCAAGCCAATGCCTGCCTCCTCACCCAACCTCCTAACCAATCACACTGGCAAGATGTTTGAGATTGTGTACATCACCCTCACAGGGGTGATTGACACTATAATCCCAGCCACTGGCCTGTGGTCCTGGGTGGGGAAGTCCTTCTACTTCTTCTTTAAGTTAGCTCCTCTCTTGTGGTGGGCTTTACCCGCAAAAAACCTGGCCTTAGAGATCCCTAAAACCAACAGGCCAGCTGCCCAAGACTGGATCCCTGACAAGATCCCTGAAGGCTCCCTGGAGGAAGCCTGGGAGGGTCTTGAGGTTGCAAAGACTTTGCCTTAGAAATTGTTAGTGGAAGTGAAAGTAGTGTTTAAGAAGTTATATTCAGATTATTTTGCTAAATAGGAACTCCTGTACAAGGGAATCAGATCTAAGGCTGAGATTTGTGGAACTTTCTAGTAGGGTTTGATGATATCTTCCAGTAGGTGAAGAATACCACCAACAAGGAGATTGATGACCTCCATTTAAGAGAAGAGAAATGTGTGGAAATAATGGCCCAGTGTAGTGACAACCACAAGGTGTTTTCACAGAAAATTGCCTCCTTGGAGGTAAAGCTTTCCAAATCTTTATCCTGAGAAGGTTCTAGCAAGAAGAGTCAGCCTGGAAATGAGAATGGTAAGTTAAACTGGATTGACCTGGATCCCTCACAAATACTGTGCAAAAAACTCCAACCATCCCTCTCACTCAAGAGGTTAACCCCACCCAGGATTTTAGCAAGCTTGAGTTTGTCTATATCACAGTGCTGGGGTTAGCCAATAAGGTTGTACCCCACACTGGGACTTGGTGTCCCTGGGCTACTGCTGCCAACTACCTGGTGAGGATAATCCATGTAGTGTACATGGTCTTTCAGGCCCATCCTGTTACTCCTGCTAGAGAGCAATTGATATCTGGTGTGGGCTGTGACACCAATTATCAATTGATTGATTGCTCAATTGTGCCAAAGATAATTTAATAGTAAATCATAATTTTAACATATCTTTGTAAAATTGCAAAACATCAGCAAGTGGCAAGAAGAATGTTATTTAAATCTCTAATAAACTTATCTTGTTTGTGTTGAATTCTCAACTTCCCATTTTCTAGCGCTTTGGGCAACTTTTATCCTTGAGTTAAAAGCTACTGTGACAGCTCTTATGGTTTTCAAGGTTCACCCTTTTATGAGCAACAATAAAACCAAAAGCCTGGATTGATACACATCAACAGATTGACGTTCAACCCTAAATCACAACAAAACATCAATGAATAAATGTCTAACTTAAAATAAGAACACTTTATTGGTTTAAAACACAACAGATCATATAGTTGTGAGAACTGATAATAAAGAACAGGGAAAAACAGAAACTAACTTCAACTTAAAGGACAATCAGAACAGAATTTAATCAGTTCAGGCTAGATGATTTGATTTCTAGGATTCAAAGAGAGAAAAAGAAGCTATAAACACTCTGTAAACGCTTATCTTTTGATCTGCAGTTGTCTGTAGTGTCAGAACAGGATTTAGCTGCTTTCACTACAGTTTCTAAAATAGAAATAGTTAATAATAACTTGGTTTTAGGTTCAACCTTAATGAAAGTCTTAACAGAAGGAGTCACAATAAAAAGACCCAACATCAATGACATCAAAAAGTGCAGAAAAAATCCAAGAAGCTCTAGAAGCTTAGAAAACAACTCATAAAACAAAGATATAACTTATGTGGGTGTTTCAAAAGCCCTGTCATGGATGGCTTCATCTGATCTGGAATTGTCTGCCCTCAGAAATCCAAGCATCAAAGAGCCAGTATCAGTATAGTGGCCTTAAAACATTACAAGGACATTGATCAAGCAATTGACCAGAAGTGGGTTACAGCAAAACGTGTAAATATTTTGAAAAAAAGTTGAAAAAAGCTGTTTAAAGCCTTAAACCCAGAAATCAGGTAATTTGATGTTTTTTAATCCAAAAATCAAAATATAAATCATATTTTTTGGTCAATTCAGATATCTCTGTCTTGAAAATATCCCTTGATGATGCAAGCATTCCCTATCAAACACCCATACTAGCTAGGTTGGAGCTCAGAACCATCCCAGTAGTTCAAAAAAGCCATAAGTATTTGAAAATATCAGTATTAAGCTTTTGGAAAATGTCTCTCCACAGGAATTGAAATTTTTCTCACCTATGTGCCTGTAGGGCTTCTTGTAAGTGATGGAATCAATCTTGTGATGCATGGGGCCTCTGCGCTGCTTGCTGCAACCCCCATTCCCAAAATGAGAGGATGGTTGAACCAGTTTTCAGGACAGTTTATTTGCAGAATCCAGTTTCATTTCATAGAAAAGAGCCTTGTTTAATTTTTCCTCAATTTTTCTTGGTTTCCCTTTCCCTATGCCTCTACTTAAAGTTTGTCACCTGTGAATCTTGTTGTTGAAAATTTTGTTGTTATTGAATGTTTTCAGCATCAAGATTTTTATCCCCCATTTTATCATCACTTCAGAATTTTAGCAAGACTCCACCATTAAGAGCCATGTGTGCTGTTATCCAATTATGGGTTGCTTTCTGAAGCTGATGAGTGAATGCCAAAGAAATCTGAAAGAAGGTATGTATAGAGAGTGAATTAAAGCTTTTTAATGGGACTAATGCTCCTTGATAAACTAAATATACTTCAGGGATGATGAAATATGCAGTGTGGGGTATCTGCCTATGAGAATACCTGGTCTGATAATCTCATAGATGTATCTTTTGTAACATGTGCAGAGAGAGTTGAGAACCTTAGTAATAACAAAGTAGATCAGAGAAGCCTACTTGCGTCATGATAGATTCCATAATTCCGTGAATTATTTGCCCAAGTTGGAAATCTTGGAAAGCCAGAAAGCCATATACTAAATTGACTGAGTTGACAGGTTTAAATCAAACAGTTGATCAAAAATGGGTTACTGCTGCTCCAGTTTTCCATTTGGATTTAATTCCTCCTTACAAGCAATGCTGATGAATTAACTTAATTTGTTTATCACTTCATACAACCTTATTAATCAGCATGATTATCAGAAGTTGGTCATACAAGGGCTCTTTGCAAACTGGATCAGATACTCACTTGAAAATGTAGAAGGAATAGGAGCCCAGGATCCAGGTGGTATTGCTTAGTCAAATTTTGATATATATGGGAAATTTTCACTGTTCAACTCTTAAAAGTTGATTCCTCCCTAAAGATTTTACTCAAATAAATTTAATATTCTCCTGGTCTAACTTTATTTTATCATGCATCCTGTAGTTGGCCTGCTGCACTGAATTCCTCATAGTTTGATTCTCAGTTGAATTATTAATGGAAGATTAGGTCCTACCATTGGCACTTTGTTGTTGTCTCCTCCCAATGTTAACCTGATGTCCTAGAATCTTGGAGTTTCCACTGCTTTATCTGAACCTGAGACACTTGCTCTTTCTCAATGTCCAGAATTCTATGCAGAAGACACCTTGATTCTCTCCCAGGCAATTTGTCTAGGACTTTTTTGGTTAGGGTCAATCATTTTACTTAATCCTGTTATATCTTTTGCAAATTTTACCAAGCAGTATTTGAAGCTTTGTTGGTGGTTAATCATCAAATCCATGTGGATTTGGGTGGTGATTCCCCATCACATAGAGACTGCTTCTTACTATCCAACCATTTCCATCACATTTCTCAACTCTTCTACATCTGAGTTTTTGGAAGCAGTTTGTCACAAAATTGTGTTTCCCTTCTCTTGTTCCGCCAAGATATCCACGTTTATCATGTTCATCTGTATCAGCTCCAACTTGAGTTTTCATTTTGGGCTGTTCTTTAATTTGTGGTTTTCCTCTCCAGTGGCAGTAGTTGAGACATGTTCATATGTTCCTTATTTCCATTGTGTCATGTCATTTTGGTGTCCAGATTATTTTTCTGCTCCACTCACTGATGAAATTTTGTGTGAAATTTTGTAAGACTTATAATTCTATTCCAACTCTAGCCTTAGTCACAAATCTCACGTTTACCATGTGATGATAAAGGTTTTGTTGAATGCACGCAAATGATTGTTGTCTGTGGTAGAGCACAATCCACGTGTTTTAACTAAAAGTGCATCTTTGTACCCTTTGTTAAATACTGCATGTGTTTCTTTGAGGAGCTCAAAGTATATTGTAAGTTGTACGCCTTCCATCAGGGTACTAGCCCACTGTCAATATTTCTTTCTCAGTTTCTTGCTTATTGTTACATGATTGATGTCCCTGAATTCAATAAGCTCTCAGCGTTGTTATTAGCAGTTGACCAGACTTCCCAGGACTTGGCAGTTTGGGATTCCCTGTTAACCACAACTGAGGCCCTGGTAAGCCAAATCCTTTCTCTGGTCTCAAATCTGTCTGCTATCAATCAAGGTGTTCTGACAATTGAAGCCAAACTTGCCATGTGTTCATGGTTTCCTGGTGCACTTCCCGCATTAACTTTGTCTAGTCCTGGAAGAGAGTGTTCTTCTTGTGCATCTCCTCAGCCGCAGTTAGCAATTCTGAACAAACCTACAGATGTGGATGAAGTGGCAGTTGAAGCATCTTCCAAAAGCTCCTTGGATATGCTACAGCATGTCCTCTCCACTAAGTTGTTGGTTGTCAAATACAAAGAGTTGCCTTTAGTCCCTATTGATTGTGACTTCCCTGTTCTTCCCAAAGCAGTTCAAGAAATGATTGGGTGTTACTTTCAGGAGCACCCTGCCTCCTTGCTGCCAGCTGTACCACTGAGGAGAAGTAAGATCCTGCTGAGGTTGCTTCATTTGCAGCAAATAAATCTACTTCTGGTTACTTCTTGTTTTATGGTAGCATTGATAATGGTCAAACTATCTTATGGCCTGCAATTTGGTTGGACACTGGTGCTTCTGAAAACTTCATGAATGTATAGACTGCAGATCTTTTGCAGCTGAAGTACCATCCTGGTATGCTGGTTAGAGGAGGAAATTGCCAAACTTTTCCCTTGTTCCAGTTGAAGAAGCCTGTGACATTTGTGATTGAAGGTCAATCCCATACTGCTAGATTCTCTATATGCACTACTCTCATGTATCCCATTATATTAGGGATAGGCTGATAGTGGGATCATAATGTGTCAACTTTTTTACAGGAAAACAAGTTGCAGGTAGATCATTATTTGGGTATTAATGTTTGTATACCATTGCTGGGAATGTCAGAGTTAGAGCAGTCTTCTCAATCTATTCAGTTGATCTTGGTTCCTACATCTGGGCCATTATTTGTTAGATTAAGCCAAGGCGCCAGCTTAAGCATTTCAAAGCCTTTTAACTTCTTTGGTATCATTTAAGTCATAAACTTATGTTTTTTGAACATTAATATAATGCTTAGTTTACTGAAGAAAAGTTAAAAGAGTGTAAAATATACAAATAATAGAAACAAATCTTATTTCTATTAACTGTATTTTTTTCTAAACCCCTTTTTTCTATTCTAATAAGCCAAGAATCAAATATATGAGTTGCATGGGAGAGTAATAGCAGCCCTAAAGCTATAATTGCTATTACCCTATCTTTGGCTCATATAATTAATTTCTTAGTTATTTTTAGAAAAAAAGTTGTTGTATTTAAAAGACTATTTACCCTATGTGAAATATAAGTTTTTTTTATGTGTCTAACTTCATGAACATGTCCTACTAATCCTTTAGTAGTAAAAGCTCTCTTTATTTCTCTGTCATCTGTGCAGAACTTTGCACAATAATTTATTTTGGAGTACTCCTTAACATCCTCAAATGTCAAAGGTGAAACATACAGCTCACCATATTTCATTAAATATGAAAGATTAACATAAAATGCTGTGACTTCAAGCCAGCTTTTTTAGGCCTAGATTTTCTATCATAGATGTGAAAAAGGTTTTTGGGAAACATCTGAATTGTTTACAAGTGACTCATATAAACCCTTTCTTTCTTCCTCTCTCTCAAAAACCATTTTGAGATCATTTATATTTTTTATATAAATCTCATTTTCCTTTTGTTTAAATATTTTAGATAATACGCCAAAATGACCATCAACAATAATTTTGCCATGGCACTCAACAAATCTATTAAACTTAATTGTTTCTTTTATAATTTTAGGTAACTCTTTAAAAAGATAATATAAGAATTAATATGATCTGAAATAATTACCATTTTCAGTACAAACTTTAATATTTTTAATATTCTTAAATTTATTATTTTTAAGCAGACTTTCAAACACTGACCTGAAAACAAAGAGTCATGAGATAAAATTTCAGATAAAAAGTCATGATACTCATATTTAATTTTCTCATTTTCTTTAAAAGCAATTGCAAATCCTAATAAAGAAATAGGTATTTTCTCATAAAAACAATTATTTTTCTCTATAGGACCCCCACCTACTTTAAAGTTTTCTTTTTAGTCTATTACTATAACACATGAATTATTACCAAGATTATTTATATCACTAATATATCCTTTATTTTGATGCTTATAAAACTTTTCATGTAGGTCAATAGATTCCAAATTTTCTTTAATAGATTTAGGCAATGGCAACTTCTTTATACTCAAATCCTTTTTCTTCATTTCTAATGATTTTTTCAAGTTGCAACTGTTACACATATCAGTTTGCTTTTTGCTTTTAAATATATTATTAGGAATAAGCTTATAAAGAGTGGAAAGTGAAATAGAAATATTGTTTTTTATTTTTATATCTTCATAAATTCCTTTTTCTGTTTTCAATAATGAGCATTTTATTTTAGTTGAGTATTCACTCAATTCTTTTTGCAATTCTTCATAAATCAATCCAGGGGATTTTTTAGTGAATTGGCTAGTTGGAAATAAATTTTTTAATATATGTCTTAAAAAAAATTATGTTTTTTACTGAATCATTTTTTCCTTTTTTATTTTTTGAATTTAATGATGCTTTTTTAGCATTTTTTATTTTTTTAGGATATGAATACTCATTTTTTGTCATTTTAAATCCACAATCCCAAAGCTCTTTTAGACTGTAGCTTGATGTAACCAATGCTCTTAGGGAAGGAAGGTGCTTGGCAGGGGACTCTGACATCAATTCCTTTAGGTTGTTAAGGAAACTATCTGTCTTAGAATTTTGTATGACAGGTAAGAAGGTACTTTTTCCAAGCTCTGTTTTTAATAAGAAATGCTCAACAAAGCTGTTAAGATCACTGCCAGCAGTAAAAAGGAATGCTTGTTTAAGCATAGAGATTCTTTCTCTCTTAGTAAAAGCCCCCAGTGAGAAGAAGGGTGTCATCTGAGGTGCAAACTTGATTGGTTCCATAATGATAGTGGTTGGGTTCCTTGGCTTGGTTCAGGCAGTTCTTGCTTGGAACTAGATGTGCAGTTATCAGAGAGGAGTAAAGGTGTGGATTGTAAAGTAAATTTCTGTAAAGTTGAGCTGTTTAAATACCATGTTAGCTGAGCTTTTGAACTACAGGCATAAATCCCCAACTGACCCCCAACTGATCTCCTTAATTTATCAATATCACCCCTGAAGTCTGATATCATTGTTTATTTACCCCTTTTTATATTCTGGTTAACTGTTGATATTTCGGCAAATAGTACTTCAATCTTGCTCAAACTAGTATCATTAGAAAGCCCTTAATCTCAGCTTTTGGAATTAAGCTGCAACTTTATATTTCGATACCAATTTAGTATCTTGAAGTGGCTTTGAATGTAAGCTTATAAAATTATTATTTGAAATAAAATATGCTAATTAACTCTTAAAGTATGATATTTTAATCAGTAAACTAAATTTAAAGTATAAATCATTATTTAGCTTACTTTTAGTAACCAACTCAAAAATCTTTTTTTAAATAAACTTAAGTTTATTATAACTTATAACAGTTCTTAAAGAATGAACTTTATATATCTTAAATCTATCAAAACAAAAATATTATTTTTAATCACATATAAATATTTGCTTGTATAAATAAATTTGTATCTTATTTTTATAGATACAATGACTAAGATCATTTTCCATTTAGTTAAAATAAATTTTAACCTTTATAAAATTTAATTAAATAAAGCAAGATTTTGATACATTCTTTTTTATGTTTGAATTTTTTATACATATTATCTCTAGCATACAGTATAAAAATATAATTTTATTAAATAGTTGTATAAAGCTATTTTATTAATATTAAATACTTAAAATTTTGAAAAGAAAAACTTTTACTCTCTTATAAGTTCTTATTATATATTTTCTATAAAATCTAACTTTAGAATAAATTACTTATGCTAAATGAGATCACTGAAATTTCAATAAAAGTTCAGTTTTAATTTTAGTTTTAGTTTTTTTAACTTTTTACTAGATTTTTTTATAAAACAAATCCAAAATTATTTAATATTTATTTATTAAATACAGTAGTTTTAAAAGCCATGGCAACAAGCAAAATACTTAAGATTTAAACAAACTGATTTCAGATTTAAACAAAATCCAAGTCACGCAAGATTCAGAATTCAATTAATTTAAATATTTTCAGTTAATAAATGAACTGTCAAACCAAAAACAAAATTTCACTAACCCATTATACAAAATTAAAGCAAACATCAAGTGGTGTAGTTCAAACCACAAACAAAATGAACTGACACAACAAGTGAAATGGATGGATACTATTCCAGAGTATATTATAATCCAAGCAGGATTCATGAGGCACCAACAGAAGGGCCAAAATGAAACAAAATTTGAGCAATCTAGAATCAAGATTCCACAAGCACAAAACAAAATGAACTCACACAAAATGTGTAGTATGAGAAGCCTAAAATAGAAAAAAAACAGTATAACAGCCAATCAACAGCTATCTGATTTAGGAACATAGGCATTTTATCCATTTTCAATGCTCCAGATTTGTATGAAAAGGTTTTGAGAACCTTCCAAATATGGACTTGAGATTACAATAAAAATAAATCATTAAATTTTAAAATTTCTACTTTTAGTGATTTTATCCTAGGTTTTTTTACAATATGGTTTTTACTAGCAACATCTTCAACGGCACAAGCAGCCAAGCTAGCAGCAGCCAGACCAGCTTCAATGGAGGCAAGGCTCAGAATGTGGAGGCACCCGTTTACACCCAAGCCTTTGAGGCAGGTAACAAGGAAGCTGACCTGTTACTGTCCCCCAACCCATATGGCTTTGACTTGTTTGAGAGTCACTTAGCGTCTAGCTCTGCCCTTGCTCCCACACCCACCCCTGCACAAGCTGCCTGTCAACCAACCAATCAGGATGGCAACTTTGATTCAGAACAACTTCCTGCCACCACCCAACCTGCCCCCCCTCAGCCAATCAGGCTTCAGCTCCTGCCGCCCAGCGCCCCAAACGCAGAATAATCACTGCCCAAATTCTTCAGGAAATTGTGGCACTCAACCTGAAGAGTCTGTCCTGGGATCAGATAGTCATCCAATTACAATTCACCCAGGTTACTGTCATGCAGGAATTCAACAACCTGATGAATAAGGGAAATCTGATTGGGACAGCCAAGAAGTCAAAGAAGGCCACAGAGTCCCAGATCAATGAGGCATATCCAATCATTCTTGACCTCCTCCAGCAGGACCCCAAGATTCCCTTGGCCCAGGACCAGAAGCAACTTGTGCACTATGGCATTTGGGTTTCTGAGCGCATGGTGCAGCTCTGGATGCATGGAAAGGTGGCTTCAAATAGGGTTCTTACAAATTTTGCCGACAACCAATGTGATGGCGCTGAGGATTCCCCATATGACACCGCAATTGAATCAACCCTGGTTGGATGCTTGAAAAGTCTAACAGATGACATCATGTTTGTCTTGTACTACAAGTTATCAATTGCATTTGACAATTTTGGTGAGCAAGGAAAAGCCACCATCAATAATGGAAGGAAGAAGGTCAAAAAGGGGACAGTCATTGGTGTATTTCTGGCTGTTTCAGCCAAGGGTTTTGTCTACTATCAGAAAACCCCTGATTTCATCAATGGGTACTCATACAGTCACATCTTCTGTGGATTGCTCAACTCCTGGGATGGCTCAAATTCCAAATACCAGGTTTTCTTGAGCCACCAGATGGAGGGAAGTTCCACTGCCCTCAAGGCTATCCAGGAACCCGGGCACCAGGCCTCTGTGTACCCAGCTGGTCACACTGACGTCCATCTGGCTGATGTTGTCTTCCTTAACATTGGAGATAAACTACAGGAGCGCCACCTTCAGGCTTTCAACAACCTCTATCTTGGGGTCCTTGACCACAATTCTCTCTTTGGTCACCAAATGGTGGCTGACTTGTTTGCGTAAATGGTTTTCCATGTGAACATGGGCAACCAATCAGCAAGGATAAGTGCCTCCCACCCCGTACCACAGCCACCTACCAGCCCATCCAGCCTATGACTGATGAGGAGTACAATGAGCGGTATATGGTGGCCAACACGCGCAATCCTCCTGCCTCTACCCCCGCCACCAACACCCCACCCACAAACCCAACCCATCCAATCCCAGACCCCCCAGGCCAGCACTGCCTCTATGTCTTATTTCCTGCGCCATTATACCTACTAGACATCACTCTTCCCCGTCCCTATAAACCCCCTGTTGCCAAAAATTTTCTATTTATATTATCTTTATTTTGAATTTCAATTGTTTGTGTTCTCTTTTTTTATAGTTGGCTATATTCTTTATGTTCAGCTTATTTCTATAAAATCATATATTTACTATGTCATGTATCTAGATCCAGAACACAGTTATTTTTAGCACTTAAACACATCCCCTTGTGAAAATATTAACAACAATTTGGTGATCAACTGAATTTAAATTAGAAAATTATAGGTTAATTGTATTTAGATAAAGTTGTTACTGATCCAAATTCAAAACCTTAATAATAAACTTTAAGCCAATCAGGATCCAAGTGATAAAGTGATTGTTGTGACATAAAGGATCATTCAATAATTCTTTGATGCATGTGCGCTAATTAATATGATTGGCTGGATGGTTTGCCATTGTACACCATTGTTGCTGTAGTGGGTTATTGATGGACTAGTGCCCAATTAGCTGCTGGGTTAGCACTAGTCCATCAACAACTTGCCACAGCAGCAATGGCGTACAATGGCAAAACATCCACTCAATCATATTAATTAGCGCACATGCATCAAAGTATTATTGAATGACCCTTTATGTCACAACAATCACTTTATCACTTGGCTTCTGATTGGCTTAAAGTTATCATTAAGGTTTTGAATTTGGATCAGTAACAACTTTATCTAAAAAAAGTTAACACTATAACTTTCTAATTCAAATTTAGCTGATCACCAAATTGTTGTTAATATTTTCACAAGGGGCTATGTCAAGCGCCAAAAATAATATGGTAATCAAGGAAACAATGCCAACATAAAGCAAATGACACATATCAAGATGAGTGTAAAACATATACACAATGGGTAAAAAGATGGGATAATGTAGTTAATGGGAAAACAAAAAGTAATAAACAAAGAGGCAACAGTATCAAAATAATACAGAATTTATTGGGGCAAAAGCTATAAAAACATATGAAAAGGTTAGTAAAAAATCAATGGGAGAATTGGAAAAGCTTCTGAAGGACCTCAACTTGGCGATTACCAAAATAAAGGACATTGACCGCAAGGTCAAAGCCAAAGTGAAGTCTGCCGTCCTCACTGGGGACAAAATTGACAAGGTGTCTGCAAAGGCACTAATGTCAAAAATGTCAGACACCCCAGAGAAGACAATCAAGCGCTTATTAAATATTCAAAAAACTGTGGTCAAGGGCCTCCAGCTCAAGGCATACAATTTTTCCGCGCCGTCTGTCTGGGTTGATGACCCAGAGATGTATGCCCACATCAAACCCGCCAAGAGTGCCAGGGCAGAGAATACCAAACTGCCTGCGCAATTGATTGCGCCAAGAATGGCAAAGCTGGCTGAAGCCGCCGGCAAGGAAGAAACCCAAGAAGGTAACCTAAAAAATGATAATTAAAAAAATTCTTAAATACTTACCTGTTTTTAGAAGATGTTGATGGTGAACTCCGCCAGGCCCTGGTCCCTTTTGTCCCCCCACCTTCTATGCTAACTATGCTAATCATGTGGCAAGGCAGCTTTTCCTGTCCCCCCTGTCTTGCGGGAGCTTGAAGACAGGATCCATGGTACATTCCCAATGTCCAGGGAGGCATTGGCTGGGCTTTTGCATGGTGAGGGGGCATCTGAGTGGGCAGTTACTGCCTACAAGGATGCCCAACTGGTCTGCCAGGACCAGGTTAACCTCATTAGAGTTTACTGTGTAAACTTCATTGAGCTTGTTTGGGGCGTCCTGGCAACGCTCCCATTCAAGAATATACCAGAGATGGGCCAGGATCATGCGGCTGCTTGCTTCTGCTTCCTGGTGGAGCATACCATCTCTTACCTGTTGGAGAACTTTGGGTGTGCAGTGTCAAAATTGGCCGTTACAGACGCAACAGCTGTAAAGAAGACAAAAATCCTCCTGGCAGACTTTGGGCTGACCTGAAGTGCCAACAAGACGGGGGTCCCTGCAGCTATAGAGCTGACCTTTGCCAAAACCAAGCACGAGAAGAAGATTAGCGCTGTATACAACAAATTGTGCAAGTTCATGTAAGCCTTTGCTGGGCAAAGGCTTCATCTGGTTGTTTACCTGGGGTTTCTATTCTACTTTGGGATGGGCGCGTCTGTAGAGGATCTAGACAGGGTCCTTCTTGGGGTTGACAAGGACAGGCTCTCACTAGACAGGAAGAAGGTCCCCCCTGGGTATGACTCAGTGGATCACGTCATACAGGACACCCTGGTCCTGGCTGGCATCTTCAGGTTTGCAGCCCTGCCAGAAAAGCTACTCCTCCATTCCCACCTCACCATCCTTCATTTTACTATCAGGCATGAATACTTTAATATGGGTGTATCCACTGTCCACAGTGTGGCGGTGGAGGTTGTGCGCCACCTCCATTGCGGGGTGGGTACATACCGCTGAACCTGTTATAGGTGCACTTAATTTTATCTCTATATCAATAAATATATCTATACTCTACTATATTTTTATATTAAAAATAATTTTTCAAATAATATTTTAGAAAACAAGATTTGCAAAATATATTGCGGAAATGGGTTTCATAAAAGTATTAAATAATACGGTAATAAAATAAAATAAATTTCAACTTTAGGATTTATGCTTAATTTTTATAAGACTATTTTATATTTATTTGACAAAAGTGATATTTATATATTTGCGTAATCCAGTATCAAGTGTTTGGGATAACCTCAGATGACATAATAAAATAATATATAATAAAATAAATAAATTACTTACATCTATTGATGGATCTTCTGAATGTGATTGCAGGCACGGAAC
Organism: Entomophthora muscae; assembly: GCA_014839935.2. Lineage (NCBI taxonomy): Eukaryota > Fungi > Entomophthoromycota > Entomophthoromycetes > Entomophthorales > Entomophthoraceae > Entomophthora > Entomophthora muscae. Next base: position 147,185 of record QTSX02005822.1, read on the forward strand.
CATCTAAATATAAAATGATAATCAATAAATCTTGAATAGTAAATTAGAGAATATAAAGAAGTTGGACACACTAAGCCTTTAATTGATTGGCTGTTTGGCTAGGCATGCAGGGATGAACAAATCAGTGTGGCCATAAAATTTGGCCATGGTCTCAGCTGGGAGGATGTGGATCCTGGCCTGCAGCAAATTAAAGAGGTTCTTGGTCCCAGTTGGGGTTCCTTGCTTGATGGCTTGCTTGAGCCACCCAAAGACTTCCTCAATGGGATTTAGGAAGGGCAAATAAGCTGAGAGGAAAAGAAGGCGTAAATTTGCTGTGGCCAATTGCTGGAGGCCCACTGCAATGCTTGTATCAATCATTGGGAATTCCTCAAGAATTTCAGCCACATTGTGGAGACCAACATTGTCTAATACAATTACGTTGATGAAGCCCAGGCTTGTGCGCCTCAGGTGCTCCTGGATCAATTGGAGGAATGACAAGAAGGTACAGCTGTTGTGAGAACCCAATATCATTTGATAAAGCTCAACCCCCTTTGGACCAAGAAGAGCCACCATTGAGTATGCTGTGGCGCAGACTGCAGCACGCTGAGCCATCCCGTCATTGGAGCCTTTGGGGACATACCCATACTCATTGTGCATCAACGAGGCAAATGCTGATTTGTTGATATAATAGAATTTCACTGTCCCCTTGTCTTTGAGGGCAGTTCCTGCCTCAGCGTAATTTTTCCAGGTCTCAATATTGGCTGGGCTGTTCCAATTGTAGGGGGATACCCCGAGCTTTTTCCAGGAAAAGCACATTCCCTTGACCAAATGATAATAGAAGAAAATTGAGGCCTCAACCCCAAAAGCAGACTTGACCATGGCCTGTATATTTGCCAGTTCAAGATGGCAATCTTGGGTTATCCACTGGCGGATTGACCATTTGTGCTCCTTGGTGAGCATGGAAGAAAAATGCAAGGATTTTTCCGCAGCAAGGACTTGGCCAGTATCATTGAACTTGTTGAAGGTCTTTGAGGCGTACTTGGGATCCACCCCAACAAGAGCTGCAGCCGCCTTGTAATCACCAGATTCCTGCATGAGCCGGAGAAGGATGATGCGCTTAATGTCAGGAATGCGCTTGTGAGCGGGCTTTTTAGCGGTGGAGATTGGCTCATTGGCGTTGGGCACAACACAGGGCATGGGCACATTGGTGTAAAATGCAGTAACTTTCTTTAGTACTAACTGTCTCTCATTGGTTTGGTAGAAATTGGGCTCCTCATCCTCCTCCTGATTGCCATCACTGATGTAGGGCTCATAGCTAGTATCAAGTACAGGATTCACCTTCTCCAGTATGGCTGACGGGACTGATTCTTACCAGTACACAACGTTGAACACATACAAAGTAATGTCGTAACTGTGCTGTTTTAGCAGAGTTACAAGGGGAAAAATATTTAGAAGCTAGATAACAATCTTTATTGTGAGATAGTGATTATATAGTTCATGTGAATCAATGGATAACAGTAACATGATTGGTGATCACACAGTTAGATGGAAGAAGGGGGTGGCTTGATCCTGATAATGAGTCAAGCGCCAAAACAAGGTATCCACCGTAGAGGATCATCATCTGTTCATGTTGTTGGATTTGGTAATTTTAGTTGACTTCCTAGTCTGGCTTCAAGTGACCAGATAATTGGATTGCAGGTCACAAACCTGCTTGGTTGGAACCTTGCTGGCGGGTCAAGCCTGCGGTTTTGACACCCCCCCCCAACTGAAGGCCGGTTTCCTCTGGGGGCAGGTTGTCAGAGAGGTTGTCAGGAGCCTGGGCGCTGTATTGAACTAGTTGTTGTTCTGTAGCTGGTAGGGCAGTCTCTTGTTGTTTCTGTCTTGCTTTTCAGGTTTGTAGGCAATCACGGTGTAGGGTTTTGTCTTGCTTACGTTTGCCAAGCCCTTGCACAAGGTAAGTGTTATTGTTGTTTACCTTTAGAATGATTGCTGTCCCCACTTTTTCAGGTTGTAACTTGCTCTTGTCAACATTCATGACCCATACTTTGTCCCCAACTTCATGTCTATTGTGGATGGGAACAAATGTCTTTTACAGACGTTCATTCTCTTTGGCTGTTTGCTTGCAATTAGCCTCCATTACTTGAGGGTCTGAGCAAGGGGGGACTTCACTTGGAATTTCCATTTTGGGTCCTGTCAATGCTTGAATGATATTTGGCTGTGTGCTGTATACCAGTTCAAACGGGCTTTTTCCGGTGGATCTGTTCACTTGGGTTTGATACACAAGTAATGCAGTCTGTAGCTGCTTATACCAGTCTTCAGGTCTCCCGGCGGTGAGTTTGGCTAAGACTTGCACAAGGCTACCATTAAGCCGCTCTACTTGTCCATTGGCCTGTGGATGGTATGGTGTTGTTACAGTGTGTTTGACCCCATTCTTGGTGAGGTATACATTGGTGTTTTTTGAGGTTAACTCTTTGCCTCCATTGGTTATCAGGAGTTCTGGCTTTCTGAACTTGCTGATTATTTCTTTGCCAATAAATTGTCAAACGTCATTGCTAGTGTGTGCCTTTACTGCTTGGGCTAATGGCCATCTTGTCGCAAATTCAATGGTGGTGATGATGTATTTCTTGTCATTGTGTTTCCCTGGCATGGGGCCAACAATGTCAAGAGCCCATACTTTAAAAAGTAGTTGTGTGCGGATGGGAAGTACTGACTTTGGCAGGGTTTTGCTTTTGGCAAACTTTTTGCACACCTTACATTGGTCTAGGACTTCCTGGACATTGAGGTATAAGGTTAGCCACCAGGCTTTATGTTTTAGGAACTCATGTAGGTTTTGGCTCTTGGTATGTCTAAGGTCTCTGTGATAGCAAAGGATAGTGTCAACTTGCTGATGTGTGGGGATGTAGGGAACGGTTGTGCCATCAGTCATTTTTCTGTGAAGAGTCCCATATACGTCAGCAAAGAGATGCTCATTCTTGATGACTTTTTCTTTGGTTATGTTGGTAGTGCCAGGGGGAACCCTTTGTCTTTTGTTTATAACACCAGGAGAGACCAGTCTGGGTCAAGCCTATTCTCTCCTCTAGAAGCACGGACATACAGATGGGACAGGGCGTCTGCCATGGCAAGCTTGGCTCCAGGCTTGTACTGGATGAGTATGTTAAATCTCTCTAATAGTTCCATCCACTGCGCTTGGTGGTGTGACAGATTTGCTTGAGTCTTGAAATAGATGAGTGACTTGTGATTAAATTAATGCTGTGAATTCTTCCTGGTGTTCTAGGTAGCAACGCCATTTGACTAGGCAGTACACAATAGCCAGCAGTTCCTTGTTGTGGATAGGGTATCAACACTTGTCATCTGTCAACTTCTGCAATCTGTAGGCTATGGGCAGGAAGTTGCCGTCACTATTTTTAATTTGTAGTACTCCCCCAATGGATGCATCTGAGGCGTTGGTTTCTATCTGGTATTCCCTGTCACGTTTGGGGTATTACAGGACAGGAGCTGTTGTGAGCTTCTCTTTGAGGCGTCTAAAACAGAGGTCACGTTGAAGGGTCCACACAAACTTAGACTTGGCCCCAGTTATGGCGGATAAGCGTGCAGTCAGAACGCCACAGTAAGGTATGAACCATTGTATATAGGCCACCATTCCTAAGAAGGTGCGGAGTTCTGACTTATCTTTGGGTGGTGACATCTTGCAGATGGCTTGTATCTTTTGACTGTTGGGTTTGATGCTGTCCTTTGAGACTATATGCCCCAGGAAGGGTAGTTGCTCACAGAAGAACTGGCACTTGGAGGGCTTGGCCAACAGTTTATGTTGTGCCAAGGTCGCAAAGCCTGCTTCCAGATCTTTGTGGTGCTGTTCCATCAAGGGGCTGTAGACAATAATGTTGTCTAGGTACACTAGGACATGTTTGCCTATGTGGGGTGCAAATACTTTGTTCATGAAGATTACAAAGGTGGGGGGCATTGGTCATGCCAAAGTTGATCATCACACATTTGTAGAAGCTGTATTTAGTGCAGAAGGCCGTTTTGAGAATGTCTTCCTCCTTGATACAAATCTGATTGTAGCCTGCAGTTAGATCAATCTTTTAGAAGACGGTGGCTCCTCTTAAGGCATTGAAGAGGTTGTCAATCAGTGGTAGAGGGTAACAATTCTTAATGGTAACTTTGTTTAGGGTGTGGTAGTCTGTGACCAGGCGTAAGGTACCGTCTTTCTTAGCCACAAAGAATACGGCAGCCCCAAAGGAAGATTGTGGGGGGCAGATAAGTCCTTTTTCCAATGCCTCTTTGAGGTAGGCGCATAAGGTGTTGCCTTCATTTGGGGTCAGCCTGTAGATAGGGAGCGCCTTGGGTACAGCCCCCTTGAGTTGGATAGAGTTCTGAATATGCTTCTCAGGGGGCAGCCCAAGTAACACTTCCTTAAAGATTTCTGGGTGACAGACCACAATGTTGCGGTCCTGAGGTGTGGAGGTATCCTGGTGGTCTTTGAAGTGTATGATCTTGTACTGGCAGGAGTCCCAGTCAATTGACTTTAAATCTTTCTTCTCATCCTGGGTCTCTGTGATGCGCACAAATATGTGGTTGTATAGGAGCTGGTCCACCAAGTCAGGGTAGATCTGGTGGTTGACACCTTCACGTTTGATGGTCAACACTGAGGTTTCCCAGTCTACGTGAGGATTGTTCTTTTGTAACCAGTCTAGTCCCAGTACAATGTTAAACTTATAAAAGTCAATGATGGGACCTTGGATGGTGGAGTGAAGGTTCTCAAGCATGAAAGAGAAGGGGGTAGTTTCCCTTGTCACAGCAATGTGATGTTCATCAGCTAAGACCATGTTTTTAATCTGCAAAGGATTAGTGGGTAGCTTGAATTTGTCTACAAAGCTGCTGTTGACTAAGGTTCAGTCCGAGCCTGAGTCCAAGAGTGCTGAGCCTGTGTAGCTGCAAAAACAGAAAGTATAGAACATCAGTTTTTTGAGATGTCTGGAGATGGTGTACAGTACTGGGTCCTCCAAGGGCACCTGGATCATAGAGCATTGATACACATTCTTGGGCCAGTATTCATTGTTGGGAGAGTCAGGAGTTGCGTGGGGAGAGCTTGGCTCACTTAGTGCTCTCCCTGGGCTTTTCCCTCATCTTGGTTGCCCTGCGTGGTGATGACACAGAAACGAGTACAGTTTGACTGGCCATTGTTTCCATTTCCATGTCTGTTAGAACCTGTGGGCTTGTGGTTGGCGTTGCTCCTTTTGCCTCCAGGGGGTGGTTGAGAGGAGCGCCTGCTTGGATGGGAATCCTTGGGTCTTTCTTTTTTCCCAGTTTGTGCCTTGTGCAGAGTGTTGGATGTCTGTTCCACTTTTTCTGCTTCACAGTATAGGCTTTGCAGGTTGGTCACCTGATCCAGGTTTACATGTCTCATCACGTGCAACTTGAGAGCGTCATAGTACATGAGGTGTGTGGCTGGGGTGTTGAAGGCCATATTGGATGGTGCACAAAGGCGGAGTTCCTCATAGGCGCAGGTGAGTTCTTTTACGGTGCCTGTCTGGGTCAGGTTCTTTACTTGGCAAATGATCATGAGCGCTGTGTCCTTTAGCACAAATCTTGCCAGGAAGTCTTGCTTAAAGGTATCCCAGTTCTTTTCTGTGTGCTCTTCATGCCACTTGTTGCACCAGGTGCCAGCGTCATGGGTCAGGCAAATGGAAATCTCTGCAATCCAAAATTTCTGTGGGCATTCTATCTGAGCTAGCTTGCTCTGGGTGGACTGGATCCATGCAGCAGTGTTGTTGTTGTTGGCCCCAGCAAAAGGTTCCAAGGCAGCGCTTTGTAGTCTTTGGGCTACATAGGCAGGCATGGTGGTTTTATCAGCTGATTGCAGAATTGCTGGGAGAGCTTGGAAGAAATCTTGTGCAGACATGGCGTTGAAGGCGGGTAGCAGGATCACCGTGTTTTGGTATAGGACAAAACCATCAGGTATTGCGGTACCAGGAGTGTACAGAGTCCAGTTGGGCAGGAGGCCAGACATAATTCTGTGGAGGATTTTTTGGCTGCGGCGTGTGCAGGCAACAGGCATAATTTTTCAAGACAAGGTAGGATGGAGAGCCTACCTGTGCTACCAATGTCAAATTGAGTTGTTTTAGAAGAGTTACAAGGGGAAAAATATTTAGAAGCTAGATAATAATCTTTATTGGGAGATAGTGATTATATAGTTCATGTGAATCAATGGATAACAGGAACATGATTGGTGATCACACGGCTGGATGGAATAAGGGGGTGGCTTGATCCTGATAATGAGTCAAGCACCAAAATGAGGTATCCACTGTAGAGGATCCTCATATGTTTATGTTGTTGGATTTGATAATTTGAGTTGACTTCCTAGTCTGGCTTCAAGTGATCAGATAATTGGATTTCAGGTCACAAACCCGCTTGGTTGGAACCTGGCTGGCGGGTTGAGCCTGCAGTTTTGACAGTAAGTTCTACCTCCTTGTCTCTAACTTTCTTTGTAGTGGTAACCTTGGTGGGCTTCTGGGTCAGTTTTGGGACCCAAGGGTTTATTCTCCACACCCTAGCAGCTTGTGCTGCTTGAACTGGCTGTGTCAGTGCAGCGTCACTATGGAACTCCCCTCTCCTGCCTCCCTCCTGAGTAGGCACTTGTGTTGCACTAAGTCTATTCTTTGACCTGCGGGGGCAACTGCAACTGTGGCGTACAATGGGTGCAATGGTAGTCTGTTGCTGTGTTCCTTCCATTTTGAGAATTTAATAAAATATTAAATAAAACTTAATTAAGTTACTCGTTATTTTTAATTTTGCTTTTATCTGTTTATGGATATTCAATTAATATTTTTTCCCATCCAATATCCCAATTATAGATTTTTTATTTCTTAGTTAGTTGTTTTTGGTTTTACCACACCCATTTTAGAATACCCAAAATAATTTCCACCCATTTTCCCATATTTTACGCCAAATTAAGCACCCAACACAAAATATTTTTAAATTTTTTGTTTCAGATCTCATGTCTTATTTTAGATACCTTGGTATCATTCTTGATTACAACCCATTGCACAAACTGATTGAGTGATTTTGTTTACATAGTGAGTTGCTATTGTGTTTTGTTTTTGGATTGAGTTTTGACACACCACGCTTGGGTGTATTTTGTCACCAATTCACATAGTAAGCATATGTACACCAAAAGTCAACTCACACCATTTTGTTTGTGAATCAATGTATTTTGTATTGTATTTTGAATGGTTTTGCTTTGCATGTGAGCCCTTCATTGCTGTGTTGACCCATTTCGCCCATTAACGCCAATAAACCCTGTTAACAGAGTGTATATTTTAACCTGAGAGTTGGATTTTGTTTAAATCTTAAATAATTTTGTTTAAATCTGAAGTATTTTTGCTTGTTGCCATAGCTTTTAAAACTACTGTATGCAAAAAAGCTATTGCCCTCTTTTAAAAAGAGGGATTCAAAAAGTATTATATTTTAAATTAAATATTTTAAAAAAGCTAAGATTTTAGGCAACAATTTAATTTCCAACAAAAAGCATCATATCAGTTTTTATTGTATTTTTATGTTGCTCTTTTTTAGAATGATGTCATTTTGTACTAATCAGCTTTCAAGAAATAATGGTATATGAAATAAGATTGTTACTAGCTTTTAATATAGTTTAATTTAGCTGTAAGTATAAAATGATTAATTTAATATATGTTTTTATATTATAAGGATTAAATAAGATTTATTTTGATAAAATTGTTGTAATTATTTAAATTTATTGATAAGAAAATTAAAACAAAATTTTAAAGTGTTAAGTAGCACAGTTAATAGGAAACAGATTAATCTAACAAATAATGACCCATCTGTGAGTTTGGATTTACCAGCATGCCTCCAACTCTGGTCTGCGTCTTTTGATGCCACCAGGGGCAAGGTTCTTCCCAAACACACTCAATTTGACTTTGACTTCAAGGTTACTATCAATCTTATTTGTATTTCTTCTCTTATTTACCCATTGACTTTGAAGGAGGATGTATGTTTGAAGGAGTGGACTCATGACATGTTGGCAAAATGATACATCTTTAAGAATGATTTTTCAATCTGTTATCCATTGTTGTTTATCCAAAAGTCAGATGAGTCACTAAGACCTTGTGTAGACTATGGAAACTTAAATGATATCACAATCCCAGATCCCTATCTTTTTCCTCTCAAAGTGCAAGTTTCTTGTTGTGTTAAGAAGGCTAAGGTGTTATTGAAACTTGATCTTTTGAATGTGTTCAATCAGATTAGGAAGGTAGAGGAGATGGAGTGATTGAAGGCTTTTAGAACCAAGAAAGGCATCTTTCAGCTCTGTGTTATGCCTTTTGGGTTAAAAATGCTCCTGCTTGCTTTCAGGGTTGATTGATTCAGTCTTGGGAGATCTCTTGGGTGTGTGTACCATTGCATACATGGACAACATCTTAGTGTTTTCTCCAGATGAGGAGTCCCATAAGGCCCATCTATCAGCAGTGGTGGAGTGTATCCTCCTGGATAATTTGATCATAAAGCAAAGTAAGTGTGAATTCTTTTTTGTAAGGTTACCTTTCTGGGTAACATTATCTTGGAGGATGATCACACTATTGCTGTGACAGAAATTGTGGGATAGTATGAAGTCTTTTCTATGTGCTGGGGAATTACCATCCAGATCCACATAGAGTTAATGATTAACCACCAACGTGGCTTCAGATATCTTTTTGTAAAATTTCCAATTGTAATACTAGGATTAAGTAGAACAATTAATCCTAACCAAAGTAGCCCAAGATAAATTTCCTGGGAAAGCATCAAAGAGCCTTCAGAATAAAATTCAAGACATTGGGAGGAAACACAATTTTCAGTTTCCAGAATGGGGGGAGCTCTAAGATTGGCTGGCATGAAATGAACATTGGGTGACACCAACAACAAAGTTCCAACTGCAGGGCCCCATCTTCCAGAAATGATTTGGTTGAGAATTAGATTGTACAGAATATATTTTAACAACCCAACCATAGGATGCATTTTGAAAAGTAAATTGAACAAGGGATAGATGATTTTTATTGAGTAAAATTTTGGGAGGACTCAACTCTTAGAGTTGAAACAGTGAAAATTATTCAATATATATCAAAAATCAACTAAGCAATATCACCTGGATCCTGGCCTCCTATTCCTTCCACATTTTCAAGTAAGTATCTGGTCCAGGTTGCAAAGAACCCTTGTGTGACTAATTTCTGACAACCATACTGATTAACAAGCTTGTATCAGATGACCCTCAAATTACGACAATTTATCAACATCAATTTTCAAGGAGGAATTAGTTTCAGCTGACAGACTGGAGCAGCTGTAACCCATTTTTGATCAACCATTTGATTTAAATCCATTAATTTGGTCAATTCTGATAAAGGTTTTCTGGCTTTTTGAGCCTTCCTACTTGGGCAGATAATTCCCAGCATGATGTTACCTACCATGACATTTGCTCCTGATAAGGAGGCAGCAGTTTGCAAGTATTCTACTCCAGTGACTTTATCTCCACTTTGTAGTTTCTTGGGTACCTGTACTTTCTTGAAGAAGTTCACCCCACATTTATTAGAAGTGACAGCTCCTTTGTATTTGGCTAGTGAGAAAACAACTCTAGTCTGAACGCCTGAGTGTGCAGAGGCATTCTTAGCAGTCAAGGCTCTCCTATTGTCTTCTCCAGTTTTGCAAGATGTGGATCCAGAGCTTTCATTTGTGATATCTACAGACGCCTCTAAATATGCTGTAGCAGGAGTGTTGTTGAAAACTTCCAGTGACAGTATTAAAAGACTGGTGGGGTACTTCTCTCAGAAAATGGAGGCTTGTGAACAAAATTACATGATCTACGACAAGGAATTATTGGCGGTAGTGGAATCTTTGAAGCATTGGAATTACCATCTCATGTCAGTGTGCTATCCCTTCATTGTAAGAAACAATAATAAGGCTCTCCTGTACTATTGTCAACCCAGGGTTTTGTCAGGTTGTCAATCCAGATAGCATGCTGACTTGACAAAATACAAGTTTTGCTATGAGTTCATCAAAGTAATAGACAACCACTTGGCTGACGTGTTGAGCAGAAATCCTTTCTGCCTCCCTGATGCTGGTATGGACGTTGAGCTTAACACACATACTTTGATTCCATATGAGGCTGTGGTTCCCTTTGTGCTGAATTTGTCCACTACTCTTGCTACCATGTCCTTAACTGAGGGTGAAGACTTGGACTTATATTCTAAAATTAAGTTTTTGCAGCCCCTGTCCAAGGGTTATGATATGTTATTGGAACTAGCATGTGCACATCCAGTGGGTTAGCCGCAGGGTTACCATAAGATAGCGCCAATTCTTTATTATCAAGGATGTCTATGGGTCTCATAGGGAACTATTCAGGACTAAATCATGTAGGCATACCACACTTGCCCTACGGCAGGCCACCCAGAGAAAAACAAAACAGTAAAACTAATTTACCAACAGCTCTATTGGAAAGGTTTGAGGGTGCAGATGGCGGCTTACGTTTGAGACTGCCTGGTATGTGTTTGGTCCAAGGCAAGCTGGAACAAGACTAATGGACTGCTGGTTCCATTGTAGCCCGCTGCAGGGCCTTGGACGTTGGTGTCAGTGGATTTTATTGGAGAACTTCCGGACTCCAATGGGTTCTATCACGGCCCATACCAGAGTCCAACTGGACTCCCACAGGGAAGACAGGCCAGGCCTGGAAGGCCATGTACACAATAGGGCAATACAGATCAGATAGTTGACTGCAGTAGCAAGGGGGCGCCAACTCCCAGTATGGGGCACGGCCTGGTTGACCAGCCCCAATACTGTGATGTAGACAAAGCCCAACTTATTGAAGTCTTGGGCAGGAGGCGTGTTGGTTAGGGGAGGAGCAGTATGAATCTCCTTCATAGCAGGCAGGAGATCCAGATGATGGGGGCAGTAATACTCCACGTCAAGAGCGTGGGGAGGACTGACTGAGATAGCAGGAGTATAGCCAGGGGGATATGGGTAGAAAAGTTTTTATTGTGTTGTAGATTCCCAAATAGATGCAAAGAGCATAATTAAATTGGAGCAAGAATAAACAATTCCTGCAATAAGATAATGATTTCTGGGCATAAACTCGCTTTATTAAGATGTCAACAGTGAGGAGGGCTTCTCCTCCTCACTATTTATAATTGCTGATGATTTTGAAGCTTTTAGTGCCACCAGGGAACTGATGGCATCAATTGCAGTTAAACTTACAATTTTCACTGGAATTTGCGTACTTGGACCAGGGGGTGAGTGCTCATTGGTTGGTATAACATAAACCTTTCTTGAATACAGCATGGCAATGTGCCACAGTTATTTATAGATCCTGCAAGTGATTGAGACTTTATTGCGCTCCTGATGTACCATTTCCTGATAGTTGAGAGGCCCAAATTTTTTAATAAAATTGAAGCCAGGGATTTGAGGCTTGTGTGCCTCTCAAATCCTGGGCCATTTGTTAGTCAAAAGATGGGTTTTCTTGCTCTGGGAGATACTTGGTAGAGGTTCCCAAGCTGTGGGGGCTTTCACCTCTAGGATGACCAGCTGATTGTCCAGGGCTTTCTGGGCCCTGACAGTTTCAATGAAATCATGGTGATGGTAGATTAATTTAAAAAAATGGCACAGTTTGTTACTTGCTCAACCACAATTACATCAGTGGAAACAGCAAGGTTGTTTGTGAGCAGGATCTTTTCCCTACATGGTATCCCAATGGAGATAGTGAGTGATTGTGGGCCCCAATTTATTGCCTGGTTATGGGAAGCCTTTACAGGGATTCTTGAGATCAAACTGTGCCACTTCACTTCTTCCCCCCAGTTCAATGGACAAACAGAGAGAGTAAACCAAAGTTTGGAGGTCTACCTATGTTGCTACACTACTTTACAACAGAATAATTGGTGCACAAACCTACTCATGGCAGAGTTTACATATAATAATGCCCCACACACGTCAACTCAGGTATCACCATTCTATGCCAATGTGGGCTATAATATTTCATCCAACATGGGCCCAAGACTGGTTAGCAACATAGAAGATGCAACTAATCAAGCTGCTGCATTGAAGCAGGCTCATCAGGAGCTTCAGGTTACTCTCACTGCTGCTGTGATAACTTATAAGGAATACACAGATTGCAAGCGCAGGAGGGTACAACTTACAGACCAGGTGATCTAGTCATGATTGATGCCCATAATATGAAGTTGAAGGACCCATATTGCAAGTTAGGTCCCAAGCAGGTTGGTCCCTTTAAAGTTGAACGTTAGATTGGTCCTTCTGCTTATTGTTTAGATTTACCACCTTCCTTTAAGATTTTTCATACCTTCACAAATTTCTGCTCACTCTCTTCTGGGGCAACAAGGTGCCTTCTTCCCAACTTATTCTTATGGAAGGTGATCCTGAGTATGATTTAAATTGTATCCTCTCTTTCCAGAAGAATCACTGCTAACTGGAGTATTTGATATCTTGAAAGAGCTATTATCAAAACAGCAGACTCAACCCACCAGCAAGGTTCTAATTAAGCGGGTTTGTGACCCGCAACCCAACTTTCCAGTGACCCAGAGTCAAACCAGGAAGTTGACTCAAATTTCCAAATCCAACAACATGAACAAATAATGATCCTTTACAATGAATACCTTGTTTTGGCGCTTGACTTGTTATCAGGATCAGGCCACCCCTTATATCATCCAACCAAGTGATCAACACAATCATGTTCCTGTTATCCAAGATTCACAATGATTATATAATATTTATCTCTCAATAAAGTATTGCAACCAAGTTTCTAGACTTGCCTGCTAATGTATCTTACAATACACAGGAAGCGCTTGAAGAGTCACCCCTTGACGTGTCTAACAACATGAACCAAGCTGATGGCAATGTCAAATGGCAGACACTTCCTCCTAATTAGGAGTGCTACCAATTTGACTTGCTGATCCCTGCACAAGTTATTCCTTGGCTTCAAACCTTACATGGAATACGCCACTATGCCACCCCCTTGTGGCCTTGTGGCTTTCCCCATATGGTATATTAATTGGAAGATTCTACAATAAACAATACCTTATTCTTATTATTTCTGTCCTTTCTATTGGACTGTTGTCTTCCTCAACTCAAATACTGAATCCTCATTGGTTCAGTTGCAACAAAAAAATATTATATGGTTTCCAAATATTTTCCCCTAGTAACTCTGCTAAAGTAGCACAGATACAACACTATCCCAATTATGAAAATTTGTGGGTTCCGCACTATGATTGTTCCAATTCCCCTGAGCTTATCCAGGAGTTCTATAATTACAACCCAGCAACCATTGGTCATCCTGAGCTTACTCTTGCAGCAATGAAACTTTCCCCTGCTCACAAGAATTTCTCCCTATCCCATCTTCCTGATGGCGGTATTGTGCCCCAGGCTAAAGCAAAGGGCAATGTCATGGTAGATTCCATAATGCTGGAAATTATTTGCCCAAGTCAGAAAGCCAGAAAGCTATTAACTAAATTGATTGATTTGACTTATTTAAATCAAACAGTTGATTGAAGATGGGTTACTGTTGCTCCAATTTGCCATTTGGATTCAATTCCTCCTTGCAAGCTGATGCTGATAAATCAACATAATTTGAGAGTCACTCAATACAACCTTATTTATCAGCACGGTTGTCAGAAGTTGGTTACACAATGGTTCTTTGAAAACTGGACTAGGTACTCACTTGATAATACAAAAGAAATAGGATCCAAGGATCCAGATGGTATTGCTTAGTCAAATTTTGATATATATGGGAAATTTTCACTGTTTAACTCTTAAAAGTTGAGTTCTTCCTAAAGATTTTACTCAAATAAAATCAGTATTCTCCTGGTCTAACTTTATTTTATCATGTCTCTTGTAGTTATCCTGTTGCGCTACATCCCTCATAGTTTGATTCTCAGTTGAATTATTACTGGTAGATGAGGTTCTGCCATCAGCACTTTGTCATCATCTCCTCCCAATGTTAACCTGATGCCCTAGAATCTCGGAGTTTCCCCTGCTGTATCTGAACCTGAAACACTTGCTCTTTCTCAATGTCCAGAATTCTATGCAGAAGACACCTCAATTCTTTCCCAGGAAATTTATCTTGGACATTTTTGGTTAGGGTTAATCATTTTGCTTAATCCTAGTGTATCTTTTGGAAATTTTACCAAGCAGTATTTGAAGCTTTGTTGGTGATTAATGATCAACTCCATGTGGATTTGGGTGGTGATTCCCAACCACATGGAGACTGCTTCTTAATATCCAACCATTTCTGTCATAACTTGTGCCACCAAATATATAGCTGTGCTATTTTAGTGGAGTTTGAAAGGGATAACACATAGATTTTAATAGATGCTAGCTTTATTTAAGATGTAAGATACATAATTATGATGCAGCTTTCTGAAGAAGAAGGGTCCTGTTAGTAGAGGTGCTGTTATTGAGCCAAATTGATTCATCTCCTTATCTGATATCTATTAGCTGTGAGGTCTCAGCTGACAGGATCAGCCTGATAAATATTTGAGTTTTGGTTTTACTCCCTAAAGGAAGTGGTTGAGTGTACACCAATTGTCAGGATATTTCCCAAGGGCTCACACTTATATAAACTCAATTGCTGTGTGAGACAGGTTTACCCATCCAAAGCTTGGTACATCTTGACTCTAGATCTTTGGTGGGCTGAGTCAGACCAAGCATCTTTTTGGTTGAGGTGACAGCTTCCTGGGATTGACCCTACTGTTTTAGAAAAGGCATATTGTATTCTTCTCTATTTCCTTTTTCTTTAGTGCAGGTTCACCAATGAGGATAGGTTGGTGGCTATGGGCATCTTCCAAGTTTGATCAAAGAGGGGTTGATCGGTTGCCACTACCTTGGCCCAAGCATCTCACCTTTAGTTTTAAAGTGCTGCAACTTCCTGCAGGGGGCCACCAGCTTTGAGAAATTTTTAGCAGCTGTATTTTTGGTGGTAGCTATAGTCTACAATGTTTGGAGGGTAGGGGTGGTAAACCTTTACCTGTGTGCAGATCTGAAGCTAACTCTCTGGTCTAGGTTAAAGACGGGTTTGGTGGTTACCCCCAGCAGGATCATTAGTGTCCCTTCTGCAGTTGTGGTAGTTGTGCTGGGGCTTGAATACCTTTTTTAATTGTGGGTGGCATGAATAGATTATGTCAAATCTGGATATGATAGTTTAGGCTAGGGATGGGATGAAAAGATCCTTTTGATGGCTTGTAGGTGGGATAGTTAGATTGGGATCTAAATATCACACGGTATGGATATCAGGGATATGAATCCAGCGATGAGTAGGGCTGAACCCTTGGAATGGGGATGGATTTCAGTAAATTTAAAATCCATTTGATAGGTAGTTTTAATGGGGTGGGTATAAAAGGGCAGTTTAATATTCGGTGCCGATTGCCTAGTTTGATGGGGTGGTCTGGATCTGCAGACTGGAGCAAGTTTGTACCCTAGCAAGATCAAGGTGGTCGGATAAGTTTGTTTGGATTATATGTAGATTTGCCTTAATCCCGGCACATCCACCGGGCCAGGGTGGCAAATAATGCGCTAGGCAGGCTTTTCCCCGGAAGCCGGTGCCTTTTTAGGCAGTCTCCGGGATTTGGCGCAGCGGACCTGGCGGGTGGATTCTCGCGTGAAGGAACCTTCACACGGTATAAAAAGTTGTTTTGGTTTAGATTTTATTTTGCGGGGGTTCATGGGATACGATTTACTCCCTTTATAGGTTTGCCCAGTGGCCCGACATGGACGCATTTCCCCATCACCGGGATTCCAGGTGGACGGCCAGTTGACGGATGTGAGGGTAAAACCTGCATACAGGCTGTACAGGGGGACAAGGAATACTCTGCCTCGCTGGATTCGGGAAGGTTGAAGCATCTGTGGAAGAGTTGGTGGCTTGCAGCGTGGGGCTAAAATTAAAAATAATAATAAAAAGTTTGTGGGGAGATGAATGTTGATTGGCTAATAAATAGATTGTCAGGAGTAAGATTTTATTAAATAATTTATTAAATGTTTTATTAAATATTGATGGATGTGGATTTACCTGGACCTGTTAAACAATGCTCGAATTAAGCAAGTTTGCATGATGCCATGTACTAGTTGCGTCATGGTGGTGTTCAATTATTGGGTATTGATCACCTGTAGATGCAACTGAGAGCCAGACAAAGAATATTCGGAACATGCCATTTGCTCAGCCTTGCCTTTTATTTCGAAGCAGTCTAGACGCCTGATGACAAACAGCATGCTTGAGATGGAAAAGTTAAGAAAAAACAGCTCATATTAAAATTATGATGTCATATTTTCAGAAGCTGATGCAGCTTTTTGGAATGAGAAGAATTGACTGCATATTGAAGACTATTCTCATGGGGATAGTGCGAGGCAAGTTGACAGCTATTATTTTGGCGTAGGTTTTTTATAGGCATGGTAGGTGCCCTGATCATGGGTTTCAGACTGGAGTGATTCACAGGAGTTTGGGCTAGGGGACTCCTGGCAGTGGGGACTAAATACGATTTAAATGAATGCGTTATTCAAAGAAAATTAATTAAATGTTGATTTCATTCAAGGATTTATTGGCTAACAATTGAGTGCCTGTCAGAAAAAGTGGGGATAAATTAGGTCATGGCCAGGCGGGGTTTCCAGTCCAAAACTCCTTCGTCAATAAGCTGCATGTTGGGCATCTGAACCTTGGCTGATTGGATGGCATATGAGTCGAGGGGCTGTCGCTTCTCCGGAGGAATAGGATGATAGACCGAGATGGCAGTATATAACAAGTGGCAGGGGACAGAAGCGGGAAATGATGCCAACCCAGAAAGCAGAAAACTGGCAAGACATGGGCCTCTGCTTTGGAGCCGAGCCAACGAACAACTTCATGTTTTACTCGCCCGAGGCAATGTACCCCACCTCGCTTCAGCCCATGTACCCTCTCAATGCCTTCTACCACCCCCTGGACTTTGGCGTCGACCAAAGCCAACTCCTCTTCACTGAGCTGCTGCCAGCCGCCTACGACGACTCGGCTTACAGCAGCCAGCCAGTAAGCCGCACCCCCAGCCAAGCAGAGATCCAGCCCCTGCCTAGTGTGGAATCCAGCCCCTCGGCAAAGAGTGCAGTGCGTCTAGGCTACCCCGAAACAACCCGCTTCTCTCCAGGCGTCCACATTCCCCGCACCAAGCCCACCATCCTGTCCAAGGATCCCTCCAAATCCAAAAAGTGTGGCATCTGCCAACAGCCATTCGAAAGGGACAACAGCCTGCGCCGCCATGAGATGCTGCACAGCGGCGTCAAGCCCTTCAAGTGCAAACCCTGTAACAAGGAATTCACCCGCCAGGACATTTACCGCCGTCACCAGCAATCCTCCCGCTGCAAAAAGGCCACCGAAAGGTGCCAACGCTTCATCTTTGCCTATAACAAATAATTGTATCCCTAGTTGTTTTATTAGCCAGATCCAAAATAAATACCACACCTAATCACCAACTCTTGTTTAGAATTTATTACTCGTTGGTTTAAAAAACCCGCTCTGATTGGCCCAATAAAATAGCCCCGCCAATCACTCGCAGCGGTTGGCAAAATCACATGGCAGGCTTTGACGCCATCAGGGGCTCGATTCAATCATAAGGGTACCTTCCCAGATTGCAGGGGTAGCTGGAAACTTCTAGGTCTAGATTGGGTGCTCGTTTAGGCAGGAATATAAATTTATGAAACAAAACTGGCGTGGTGAAGATGATCGAGGTTAACCACTTCGATCCAAGTATGACGTCACCTTATAGGCAAGTCATTTAAAAAGGCACTTTAAGCGCAACAGCAGGTTGAGCTTAAAACAAATGAAGCTGGGTGCATGGGTTACCGCCGGAGTTGGGCGACGGAGTTACCCCTACCCTCCCAGCCTCACCCCGGGCGGAGCGAGGTAGGAATTTATCATTTGGTTGATCTCACTAACGTCACCAAACATTTATTTATCCTCAAATGCCCTGAATTTCCCAACCACGTTCCATTTAATCTTCCCCAGGGGCGCGCTTCAGGGCAATCATCCACCACTTCCTGCATCTGCTAAGCTATCTACTGTCGCTTACTTGAACCTATCCATCAATCACAAGCCTAAACCCTCCAATCTAAAAACAGCATTCATCTTTCATCTCCAAACCTACCAACTCCCATCCCCCAACTTACCAAATATAGACATCCAAAATATCACATGGAGCTGAAAAAGCAGTAGAACCAACATGCACAGCAAATAAAAAACCACCCATGAATCCCAACATAAACATTGTTCATTTTACATATTAACATAACAACCAACATAAATACCACATACCTCTTTATTCCCTAGCATCCCATCAAGCTAGAAACTCCTAAATCAAGGATCCAATTATATCATCCCAGGGCTTTGAAACCAAGGGTCAGCCACAGAGTCATCCTATAACACACACAATAGCAAATTGCCTGCTTAATTACACCAACCATCCAATCTCACTTAGAACTTCACTGCCAATAAAAACTACCCCACTATTGTGGTTAGCATTATCACTGATAAAATCCAACCAGCATTTCAAGATGGCACTATTAATTTAAAATATAATATCCTACTACAGGTACTATATACTACACTGAAAGATACGTTATAAGCCACTTTATAGCCTCACAAGCTTAGTAAACTTCCCTATAATCAATTATCTTTTACCTACCCTCTACCCACCAGATCCCAGCTGGGTTGATCACAATATCATAAAACAAATCTTACTGCTGACCCTTAGCATCAGTATGACCCAGTAGCAGGGCTTTGGCTTCAATCCCCTTTGATCTCTCTTATACCAGGGATTGGGCCTATACAGCTTTGGGGTATCTTGAAGCCTTTCTGGATGACTATCCAATAAAAAACTTCTCCAAATCAAGTACCCTTCAGAATTAAAACAGCCATAATGTAACATCCTTCAGGCCAACAATATCTAAAAATCATCTTTTCAGCTTAATCAGTTCAGGGCTGTGAACCCAAGCTTAAATAGCTGGCCTGGAGGTTAAAAGCTAAACAAGCGTGTACTGGTCAGCAGACTGTCAAAAGCAAATAAACCATTCATGTTGTTCATGATTATTTCCCATTTAGAAAGTCTTCCTGAATCTGGCCCCAAGTTTCTTGCTTAGAAAACGCTTTTTAAAAGGTTTATTTATTGATGAGAATGAATTCTTATTAAGCTGCAGATATTACTTTTTATCAGAAATGTGTTGATAAAAAGAAAGATGTGTTAGGCAGGCTGCTAAAAGGGCAAAGCTGTGCTACACTCAGCTTTACCCTTTGCGGCAGCCCCCTGATAGATTTTTTGTGTCCTAGATTAAGTAGTTTTTGTTAGTTTAGCAAAACTCTTTCCCGGGAGTTTAATTTTATTAACCTAGTTTTTAAAGAAACTATTTAATATTTTTCATAATTTATAGCTTTTTGTGAAGGAAAGATAACAGCTTTATCTATATTTGCAATTTCTTCAAAGAAATGATTATGGGTGTTGCAAATTGTTGCTATTGTTGGAACATTTTTGATTAGTTCCTCTTGGGGAATTAACACCCCAAGTATATCATCAAATGACTCACCAACCAACCACTAGGTTGGTGGAACTATTATCAATCAGCCATCTATTACAGGGATCACACAATACAGATCCTAAATAGGACACAACTTGAATAAGCCTTGTGACTCAAGAGGAACATTACTCAGATAAGCCTCATGATGTACATGGACAGTATGTGGCTTTCCATGATACTATATATATTCCTATATTCATATTCAATAAAGTATCATTCTCTTCTTAAATTTCTCCTTTATCTTGTTTATTATACTTCCCAGAAGTATATAATCAACAGTGGTAATACAGGTAGGTTATCCATACCTACTTAACTTAAAGGAAAAATTCCCCCTAAGAAAAAGACCCAAGCAATGGTACTCCCTAACAGCTGGAGAGACTACAAAGAAGGACAAGACATCCCCACAGGCCTTGTCATCTACAACAAAGTCCTTGTACCCATCAAACAGTACAACACTATCAAAGCCCACAGATTGTTACCCACAGCACCAACCACAACAGGACCACAACAGCCTGAGATACCCAATATCGTATTCCAACGCTTGTGCATAGCCAAAATTGGCGTGTTCACGGAACTACATTGAGAAAAAACCTTTCTTTGGATCAACAGTACACAAAGCAAGTTCATCCAAGTAGTCTAACCCCACAGACTCTAGGCCAATGAAGTCTCCCTCTGTGTCACGGGAGCCACCTCTTGTTTTTTAAGTAAATAGCTCAACCAACATCCTGACCAGAATGAAAACTGGGATATGTTCAAAGCCGCCTTCCTTGAAAAGTTTGCCATGAAGGATTCCAATGTGGTGATTATGACAGAACTCAGAACTTTCAAGATGACAGGAACAATAAAGGACTACATTACAGCATACAAAAGTTTATGTGACCAAGCTCCCAGCACCATCAACTTTGATGAGCCAGGGCCTCGGTTGGACTTTTATAACGGCCTCCCCACACATATCCGGCGTCAGTTCAACATGACCCGCTACAAGAACCTTGCAGATGTATTCTTGGAAGGAAAACATGCAGCTCAGAAGTCTGAAAATCTGCACACATCAAACAAGCAAAAGGAGAGCCCTATAGCCAAGAAGGACCCTTGACCAAACAAGCAAAATAACCGAGCCAACAATACCCAACCTTGAAACAGAAATCATACTGCCCAAGCCAACCAGGAAAGCACCAAAGATACCAACAAGGAGAAAAAAAGCTCAGGAGAGTGCTTAGGCAAGCCGCCATCCACCAACTTACAAGACTTGTACAGGGACCAGGATGTGGACTCAATCATCATAATCCAAGTACCCTTCAGCAATCCTCTACTGTTTTTGCCCAAACTGGAGATAAACTCCTCACTTATCCTTTCCGCTTTTGCAGATACCAGGGCATAGCATTATTTGACACTGGAGCAGATCAATCCCTTGTTGACAAAAAAATTTCCAACCTCATTAAACTACCAGCAGTCTGAAGCAATGTCAAAGGAGTTATCATGTCAGACAACAAGAGTACACCAGTCAACAAAGAAGCAAACCCTTTTTGCGCCCAAATCAGAGACGTGCAAACTACGCTTAGTAGTCTTATCATACCAATCCCCAAGTACAATGTTATAATTGGCCTGGATTGGATGAGAAAGACCAAACCTCACATTGACTGGGACAGCGCTATCCTCACTATACAACATGGCAAAGTACACCATCACATCTACCTAACTCACCTTGATACGCTTATGAGAGACCATGTATTTGTGAAAGTCATGAAAACAGAAGAGGAAACTGACCCCAGCAAGAAAAATTGGAACACCTGCACGTATGAAATTATCCACTTTAAGAATACAGAGTCCAGACGTGAAGAGGACTATATCCAAGATCAGCTTACTAAAGAATTCCCTTCCGTTTTCCAGGAAACACTACCAGGGTTAACACCCAACTGTGACATACAACATGTGGTCAACCTCAAGGAAAGTGTATCAAAGGCACAACCTATCTATTGCCTCATATCCTAAGAAGACAATGCTCTGAAAGCTTATCTAGATGAAGCCCTCAAAAGAGGCCTCATTAGACCCTCAAAGTCACTTTTTGGTGCTGCTGTCTTCTTTGTAGCAAAGAAGGATGGAGGACTGCACCTGGTCACAGACTACAGGGCGCTCAAAGAGGTCACAAATAAGAACAGGTATCCCCTGCCCCTGATTGATGACATTTTTGATGACCTGGGGGTCCCAAATCTTCACAAAAATTGATTTGGCAGCAGGATATCACCAAATTTGTGTGAAACCCAAAGACATCCCAAAGACTGCGTTTTGGACTAAATATGGATCCTTTGAATGTGTTGTCCTCAATTTTAGCATGAAAAACGCTCCCAGTACCTTTGTAACCTTCATGAACAAGGTTTTAAAAGAACACAATGGGAAGCAAGCAATTATCTACCTGGACAACATAATCATCTACAGCCCAAATTTAAAGCAACACTGAGAAGATGTCTGCCTGGTCCTCTGCACCCTCTAAGAAAACCAACTCATTTTTAAACTATCAAAATGTGAATTCTTCTTGGCGGAACTTCTTTTCCTCAGTCATATTATCAGCAAGGACAGAGTGAAGCCAGACCCAGAAAAGATATGAGCCATAACTGAAATGCCATCCCCCAGGAACAAGAGCAAACTCTGTACCTTATTAGGCATGGTAGCCTACGTTAGAAGATTTATCCCTGACTGGGTGCTCTGACAGCCCTCTTGCCAGCCATTACAGACAAAACAACCAAGTTTGTGTGAACATCCCTACAAGATCAGCATTTCTGCCATATAAAAGAACAAATGGTCACTGCCCCCATCCTCCAATACTCAAATTGTGAAGGGGTATACAAGTTGGAAACCAATGCATCTGACTGCGCCATAGGAGGAGTACTCCATATCCAAATGGCAGAGAAGGACTTCCTCCCCATGGCGTACAAACCAAGAAAGCTATCCAATGGCAAACAAAGGTTCCCCATGCACAACAAGGAGTTGGTAATCATTGTGCACTACCTCCTGAAATGGAAATGTTATCTAGAAGGAGCTCAAACATTCAAAGTACTCACCAATCACAAGTCACTAGTGTTCTTCAAGACACAACAACATCTATCAAGAAGACAGTCCAAGTGGATGAGCCTCATACAGAGATACCCAAAGCAAATTGAGTACAAACTGGGCAAGGAAATACTTACCGCAGACGCCCTCTCAAGGCTATATAGTAAACACATCCTATGTGTTGATGGTGACCCTGATTAGACCATGTTAATCATGGGGAATCTCCAAGAAGGGTTCTCACCTGGAACCCCAATGTACATCCAAGAGAAAGTCCTTAAGAACAAACATCTGTTCAAAAACATATATGGCACACTACATTGAATCCTTCCAAATGGTGACACTATACCCTATGTTCCGTCAATACAAAAGATTGACACAATCCTCAGATATCACATAGACTTGAGCCACACCCACAGCAGAAACTTGCATGAATACCTCAAGACACACTACTGGTGGCCCAACATGTTAGATGATATCTGAGAAGTATTAGAACACTGTGAAGTCTGTGAAAAGTACACCCAAACCAAGGCACTGCCCAAGTCAGTAGTACCAGTATCCATCACACAACCTTTCAAAGTGTGGTCACTGGACATTGTGGGACCAATGCCTGGCAAGAACAAAGGCAAGAAGTACATAATAACAGCTATCAACTATGCCACCAGATGGTCTGTAATGCAAGCTATAAAGGAAC
The DNA here is from genome assembly GCA_014839935.2 of Entomophthora muscae. Lineage (NCBI taxonomy): Eukaryota > Fungi > Entomophthoromycota > Entomophthoromycetes > Entomophthorales > Entomophthoraceae > Entomophthora > Entomophthora muscae. The sequence continues at coordinate 170,469 of QTSX02005822.1, forward strand.
ACAAAGGCAATGACATAAGACAATTTATCGGAAAATAAATCATATCCAAGTTTGGAAAACCCAACCTCCTGATCACATATGGAGGCACCAAACTCAAGACTGTTGACACCAATATCTACCTTGCCAATAATGGAATAAGACACATCACTGCCAGCCTTTACCACCCACAAGCAAATAGACAAATAGAAAAACTAAACAGCTCACTAGTGGAAGCCCTCAGTAAGTTATCTGCTAACAATCCAAAGGCCTGGGTCAACATGCTGCCAACAGCACTCATGGTTTGTAGAACACAAGTCAACTGTAACACGGGCAAAAGCCCATATGAACTTGTCTATGGACAAAAGCCCACTCTTGTTAGCACATCTGCAGAACCACAATTACTTCTGCCTAAGAAAGTGCCAGATAACAGTGACCCCAATGTACAACACACTAGAAAAGACCAAGAGGAAATGCAACACCAAAGAGTTGAAAGAGAAGCAATCCCACTACAGCAGTAAAGATTCCAGGTTAGGGACAAAAACTGGGTTGTCAATCACAACCAGCATAAGTTAGACCCAGGGCTGCGCAGACCAGGCATCATCACGGAAATCAAGCCCAACAACACCTACCTTATCAAAGGAATTGGGGCACAAACTGAACTGAAACATATGCACCACAACTGACTCTGCATGTGCAAAGCAAGAACAGCCCAACAAAACTCCAGACTTCCTGTCCCCAACGCCAAACTGGATCAATACCAAGCTTGCATTCCTGACACTTTAAAGAAAATTCCCAAGGCTCTGCCTTCCAGCACCACAGGGGGAATGTTGCAATATCTTTAATTACTTCCTCTTGGGGAATTAAACCCTGAGTATATCACCAAATGAGTCACCAAATAACTCATAACCAACCACTAGGTCAGTGGCACTATTATCATTGGACATCTATTATAGGGGATCACACAATCCAGATTCTAAATAGAACACAACTTGAATAAGCCTCATGACTCAAGAGGAATATTACTCAGATAAGCCCCATGACCTCTATGACGTACATGAACGGTATGTGGCTTCCCATGATACTATATAATACTCTATATTCATATCCAATAAATTATCATTCTCTTCTTAAATTTCCCCTTTATCTTGTTTATTATACTTCCCAGAAGTATATACTCAACGCTATTAATGATCTGTAATGCCTTTTTATAATTCTATAGTGTAATTATTTATAGATAGGATGTTATATTGATCTTTAAGTTTTGTGAGATTAAATAATTTGTAAATTGAATATTTATATTTATCTCTATATAGTAAAAGCCTTTTGAATTAAAGGAGCTCTTTATTTTTGATGTTAATTTTTAGATTTCCAATGATAAATTAACACATTTACTCAAGAAAATCAGGCATATAGGGTGATATCCTTATTCCTATTTTTGATTAGGTTTTAAATTTTATTTATGAGAGGTTTTAGCATGCTGCAAATTAAGAGACTAATAGTAGAAGTGCAAGATTGTCAAATCCCTGGCTCAAAATTTTAATCACATTTGCAGGCAACTTGGCTGAGTGAAACCAATCTGCTTAATAAAGTCAGCCATTTAATCTGGCTTTTTTAGTCTATTTAAATTTGAAAAATTTGAATTTCTACTGCAGATAACTCAACTGACTAAAGATAAAACAGATCAAGCAAATGTGGGATACATGAATCAGAAATGCAGGATTCTAATGTACAATTTGAGATTTCCTGTATGTCTAACAAATCATAGACAACATGAAAAAATTAACAAATATGAAATTGCGGGATTGTCAAATCCAAGAACCAAATTTCAAACCAAAATTGAGGTGAATTTAAAATAAATTTAATGTATGGGTGTCTTAAAAAGGATGCCAAAGAACCTATAGTGGATTCACAAAGATTTTTTTGGGAATCACAGGCATTCTCAAAAATCATCCAATTTCATTTTAGGGAAGCTAATATTTAGATCTTACTATTCACCAACTTAACATAATTAACAATAAAATTGACTAAAAAGTACACTCCTCTTATTAAGTGTGTTTTTAATAAAAAAATTAGTATATCTTATTTCAATTTCAACCAAGTAAATAAACTGTTCTCTGGCCTTGATAAAATCATGCATGGCTACACTGGCTCTCTCAACAGTGAAGTCTCTGTATATGGTAACTCCCAACCTGCAGGCCCCTCTCCAAGCATTGCCTAGGAGTGTGTTATTTATACTGCTTTCTCTAGCATGGCCCTGTTTGTGCATCACTAACAGGCAGCTGCTAAACCAAATCCCATTTTCACACTGGCACCATGTCATAGATCCTGAATGAATAAGATAATAGAAAGTCCACTTAAGGGTTAAGACAATGAAACACACACACAATTGAGCAATTGTTCTGTTGCATCACCATTTAATGTTCTCTAAATCTGTTTAAAACACCTTAAAAATGGGTATCTGAATTGGTTTTTAGTTGCATATTGGGTACATGCTTTACCTCTGTGGTTATAAATAGAACAAAACAACTAGCAGCACTTGAATCCATAAGGCAAGGTGCATGAAACTGGTTGTTTTTGAGCACAGGAATTTTTAGTATGTCACTTCTTTATCCTCCTTTTGGAAAGTCCTTCTGCTAGTGCCTTTTTCCCTCTGGTGGCAAGTCTCCTGCCTCATACTATATAGTACCTCACTATCTAATAAAAAATTAGTTTTGTCTTTATAATCTTATATTATTCTGTCCTAACCAAGGATGCAACTATACCAAACAGGTATAGTGTTAAGAGTTAATAATAACTGGCTAAACAATTGTAGAAACTAGTACTCTAGACTACTACTTTTTTAAGGTCTTGCCCAATGAGGTGCAAGATTATAAATTAAGCCATGTAAGGCAATGGGGTTAGTATTTGGCATGTAAAGAAAAGTAGGTACTATTTGTAAAAGCACCTTTAAGAGGCCTTCTAAAAACTTATAGTTTGATACTAAAGGTTTCATTGAATTTACTAAGCCTAAACAAGCTATATGAAAGAATGTGTTAAACAAGGATTTATTAGTGACTAAAGGGATGTCAACGTTGGGATATTCCCTGTGGGAGTATCTTAACATAAAGGTAGAGAGGCTATCCCTCATATAAAAGAATGGTTGTAACAAACCAATTGCTTGTTGTCAGACTATCTCCATTCTAATAATCCTAGCTATTAAAAAGAACTAGCAATTTAAAATGGAAATCTAACAAGAATATATTTCTCTTTGACTTTAAAGATTAATTTTTAAAGGCTATAGCTAAAAACTATAAATTTTGAAGTTAAAATTTAGATTTGAAAGGAAATTTTAAAAGATCAAATAAAAAACCTGTACAGTAGTTTTAAAAGCTATGGCAACAACCAAAAATACTTCAGATTTTAACAAAATGATTTCAGATTTGAACAAAATCCAAGTTGCGCAAGATTCAGGATTCAATTAATTTATAAAATTTCAGTTAATAAATGAACTTTCAAACAAAAAAAACAAAATTTCACTAGACCATCATACAAAATTATATCAAACATCAAGCAGTGTAGTTCAAACCACAAACAAAATGAACTGACACAACAAGTGAGATGAATGGATGCTATTCTGAAGTATATTATAATCTAATCAGGATTCATATGAGGCACTAACAGAACAACTAAAATGAAACAAAATTGGAGCAATCTAGAAGCAAGATTCCACAAGCACAAAACAAAATGAACTCACACAATATGTGTAGTGTGAGCAGCCTAAAATAGAAATATAACAGTTTAACAGCCAATCAACAGCTAACCAATTTAGGAAAATAGGCATTTTATTCATTTTTTATGGCTCCAGATTTGTATGGAATGGTTTTGAGAGCCTTCTAAATATAGACTTAAGATTAAAATAAAAATAATCATTAAGTTTTAAAATTTCTACTTTTGGTGATTTTATCCTAGGTTTTTTACAATGGTTTTTACTAGCAATATCTTTGACAGAGCCAGCAGCCAAGCCAACAGCAGCCAAGCCAGCTTCAATGGAGGTAAGGCTCAGAACATGGAGGCACCTGTTTACACCCAAGCCTTTATGGCAGGTAACAAGGAAGCTGACTTATTACTGACCCCTGACCCATATGGCTTTGACTTTTTCAGTAGTCACTTAGCGTCTAGCTCTGCCCCTGCTCCCATACCCACACAAGCTGCCTGTCAATCAGCCAATCAGGATGGTAACCTTGATTTGGAACAACTTTCTGCCACCAGCCACCCTGCCTCTACAGCCAATCAGGCTTCAGCTCCCCCAGCCCAGCGCCCCAAGCAACAAATCATCACTGCCCAAATTCTTCAGGAAATTATGGCACTGAATCTACAGGGTCTGTCCTGGGAACAGATTGCCGCTCAGTTACAATTTACCTGAGCTACTGTCATGCGGGAATTCAACAACCTGATGAGCAGGGGGAATCTGATTGGGACAGCCAAGAAGCCCAAAAAGGCCCCCGAGTCACAAATATCTGAGGCATACCCAATCATGCTTGACCTCCTCCAGCAGGATCCCAAGCTTCCCTTGACCCAGGTCCAGAAGCAACTTTTGCACCATGGCATTTGGGTGTCTGAGTGCATGGTGCAGCTCTGGATGTATGGGAATGTGGCTTCAATACAGATTCTTATCAATTTTGCCAGCAACCAATGGGATGGCGCTGAGGATTCCCCATATGGCACCGCCATTGAATCAACCCTGGTCCAATGCCTGACTAGTATAACTGATGATGTCATGTTCATCTCCTATTACAAGCTATCAATAGCTTTTGATGATTTCGGCGATCAAGGAAAAGCCGCTGCCAAGAATAGAAGGAAGAAGGTCAAAAAGGGGGCGTTCATTGGTGCATTTCTGGCTGTTTCAGCCAAGGGTTTTGTCTACTATTGGAAAAACCCAGATTTCATTGATGGCTACTCATACTGTAAGGTCTTGCCCATAATGGTGCAAGGTTATAAACTAAAGCGTGCAAAGCATTGGGATTCAAATTTAAAAGATATAAGAATGTAGGTACTTTCTGTAAGATGATCTTACAGAAACCCGCTAAAACCCTATATTTGTCACAAATGGAGTGATAGAGTGTAAAACCCCAAGCAAAGAAGATAGAATAAAGTGTTCAATAGTGAACAATTTGTAACTAAAGGAATATTGATACTAGAATATTCTTCATCTGCAAATTGATACATATAAACTATTGAAAGATTTCTTAAGGGAAAAAAATGGATACAACAAGCCTAAGGCTTGTTGTTTTACAAGTTCTATTTGGGTTTAAGGAAAAAGCTAAACTAAAAAGAATGAATTTAAAAAAAATTCTAAAAATTACAAATTTGAAGTTAAAATTGTAAAAGTTGAAGGGGAAGAAATCACTTAGAATTTTGGCTTAAAGCCTACTCTTCAAAAGCTCTTTATTTATAGAAGAGAAAGCCTTTTCAGTTTGAGTATGATCAACAGGAGGAAGCAGCCAAGAGGAGGAGCAACTGGAGAAGTTGGAGACAATCAGGTACAAAAAAGGAGAAAACAAAAGACCAATTCAAGTTTGATAGGCAGAATAGGCTGGGGAGAGCGGCAACAATGTGAAAAAGGAGTTTCAAAAGGTAAGCAAAAAAGTAGAATTAATCTAACTTAAAGTAGAGAATATAAGCTATTTGAATAGCTGGGAAGACAGTGGATGGCAATCACGTCAATTCAAACACAAATCAAAGAGAAAAACAAGATAGTTAACTTAAAATACTTAAATATTAACTTCTAATTCAAAATTCCAATATTAAAAATACTGAAAGATTAAAATCAAATTTAAACATCAAATATGATAAATTTAAAGAGCCTGCCCTTTGGGGCAGGGCATGACACATACAGCCATATCCTCGGTGGATTACTCAACTCCTGGGATGGCTCAAATTCCAAGTACCAGGTTTTCTTGAGCCACCAGATGGAGGGTAGCTCCGCTGCCCTTGAGGCCATCCAGGGACGCGGGCACCAGGCCTCTGTGTACCCAGCTGGTCACACAGACATCCATCTGGCTGATGTTGTCTTCTTTAACATTGGAGATAAACTACAGGAGCGCCACCTTCAGGCTTTCAACAACCTCTATCTTGGGGTCCTTGACCACAATTTTCTCTTTGGCTGCCAAATGGTGGCTGACTTGTTTGCCCAAATTGTCTTTCATGTGAACATGGGCAACCAATCACGGAAAGACAAGCACCTTCCACCTTGGGCCACTGCCACCTACCAGCCCATCCAGCCAATGACCAATGAGGAATACAACAAGCTTTATATGGCAGCCATCACGCAAAATCCTCCTGCCTCCACCCCCGCCACCACCACCCCTCACCTGCAAGCCCAACCCACCCAATTCCAGACCCCTCAGGCCAGCACTGCCTCTATGTCTTCCTTCCTGTGCTATTCTGACTCCTAGGCATCACTCTTCCCCGTCCCTATAAACCCCCTGTTGCCAAAAATTTTCTATTTATATTATCTTTATTTTGAATTTCAATTGTTCATGTTCTCTTTGCTTATAGTTGGTTTTATTCTTTATGTTCAGCTTATTTCTATAAAATCATATATTTACTATGCCATGTATCTAGATCCAGAACACAGTTAATTTTAGTACCCAAACACAGCTCCTTGTGAAAATATTAAAAACAATTTGGTGATCAGCTAAATTTGAATTAGAAAATTATAGGTTGACTGTTTTTAGATAAAGTTGTTACTGATCTAAATTCAAAACCTTAATGATAAACTTTAAGCCAATCAGGAGCCAAGTGATAAAGTGATTGTTGTGACATAAATGGTTATTCAATAATTCTTTGATGCATGTGCACTAATTAATATGATTGGCTGGATCTTTTGCTATTGTACGCCATTGTTGCTGTGGCAAGTTGTTGGTGGACTAGTACTAACCCAGCAGCTGATTGTGCACTAGTCCACCAACAACTTGCCACAGCAGCAATGGCGTACAATAGCAAAAGATCCAGTTAAATCATATTAATTAACATATATGCGTCAAAGAATTATTTAATGACCATTTATGTCACAACAATCACTTTATCACTTGGCTCCTGATTGGCTTAAATTATATCATTAAGGTTTTGAATTCAGATCAGTAACAACTTTATCTAAAAACAGTTAACCTATAATTTTCTAATTCAAATTTAGCTGATCACCAAATTGTTGTCAATATTTTCACAAGGGGCTATGTAAAGTGCCAAAAATGATATGGTAATTAAGGAAATAATGCCAACACAAAGCAAACAACATATATTGAGTTGAGCGTAAAACATATACACAATGGATAAAAAGATGGGATAATGTAGTAAATGGGAAAACAAAAAGGAATAAACAAAGAGGCAACAGTATCAAAAAAATACAGAATTTATTGGGAATAAAGCTATAAAAAATATGAAATGATTAGTAAAAAATCAATGAGAGATTTAGAGAAGCTTTTGAAGGATCTTGAATCAGCAATTGCTGAAATTAAAGAGATTGGCTGCAAGGTCAAAGCAAGAGTTAAGTCTGCCGTCCTTAAAGGGGACAAAATTAAAAAGGTGTCTGCCAAGGCACTCATGGCCAAGATGCCAGACATCTCTGAAACAATAATTGAACGGCTTTTAAATGTCCAGAAGCACGTTGTGGAAGGCCTTTGATTCAAGTCCTTTGCCCTCTCTGCACTGTTCATCTGGGTTGACAACCCTGAGATGTATGAACATCTCAAACCTGAAAAGCGTGCAAAAACCGTGGACACTGAATTGCCAGCACAATTACTTGTGCCAAGAATGGCAAAACCTGCTGAAGCCACTGGCAAGGAGGAAACCTGCAAAGATAATCTAAAAAAATAAAATTAATAAAAAATTAAAAAAAATTATCTTTATTTAAAGAACATTGATGGTGAACTCCGCTGGGTCCTGGTTCTTTTTGTCCTGCCAACCTTCTATTCAAATTTTGCCACATGAGTGGCAAAACAACTCTATATGTCCCCCCTGTCTTGCAGGAGCTTGAAGACAGGTTCCACGGGTCCTTTCTTATGTTGCAGGAGGTGTTGGCAGAAATTACACATGCCAAGGGGGCATCCAAGTGGGCATTTACTGCCTACAAGAATGCCCAACTGGTCCGCCTAGACCCGGTTAACCTCAGTGGAGTTTACTGTGTAAACTCCATTGAGCTTGTTTGGGACATCCTGGCAACACTCTCATTCAAGAATATACCAGAGATAGGCCGGGCCCATGCAGCTGATTGCTTCTGCTACCCCTTGGAGCACACAATTTCTTACCTGCTGGACAACTTTGGGCGCACAGTGGGAAAATTGGCTGTTGCAGACACAACAGCCGTCAAGAAGACAAAAATCCTCCTTGCCAACAAGACAGGGGTCCCTTGCAGCCATGGAGCTGACCTTTGCGAAGAACAAGCATGAAAAGAAGATCAGTGTGTTTTCTATAAATTATGCAAGTTTACAGAAGCCTTTGCTGGACAAAGGCTTCATCTGGTGGTTTACCTCGGGTATCTCTTCTACTTTGTAATGGGCACCAGCGTGGAGGATCTTGATGGGGTCCTCCTAGGAATTGACAAGGCCAGGCTCTCCCTGGACGGGAAGAAGGTCCCCCCCCGGGTATGACTCAGTGGATCACGCCATCCAGGACACCCTGGTCCTGGCTGGTATCTACAGGTTTGCAGCCCCGCCAGAGAAGCTACTCCTCCATTTGCACCTGACCCTACTCCCTTTCACCAGCAGGTGGGAGTATTTTAACCAGGGTGTATCCACTGTCCACTGTGTGGCGGTGGAGGTTGTGCGCCACCTCCATTGCAAGGTGGGTACATACAGAAGAACTCACTACAGGCGCTCTTAATAAATTCTCTCTTCCAATAAATTTCATTAAAATTCATATTATTTTAGCAAACAAGATTTGCAAAATATATCCCAGAGAAGGTCTTAATAAAAGCATAATAATATATGTTAATTATTGTGTTTGGCTCCAGGGGACAACATCCTGGAGGACACAGCGGTAAATCTTTATAAAAAAGATTTGAGGTTTGAAGCTAGCCTTGGGTTAGCCTTCAGGGCAAAATTAAGGACACATACCTTAATTTACTGGAAAACAAGATATAAAAGTCCTTTTGGCAGAAAGGACAGGAAAAGCTTGAAGATTATAAATGCCAACACAAATATGGATAAACTTGGTTTTATTAGGAATAATGATTCTACTTTAAATAATAGACAAGGGATGGTAATCACTCATTAGGAAGACAGAGTGGCTGAGGGGGTCACGTTGGGATGAGGTCATACCAGGATCAATCACAGACAGGTATGATAATCCGGAATGGGTGGATATTGAACCAGACCCATTTGCAGAAGGCAAGGAATTTCTGAAGTTGAACGCAAACCCAGCCAAATCTTTGAAACTATCACAATTCAAAGGCCATATTGAAATAGCATTAAAGCGCAATTTACAACATCTCCCCCCTCAAGATTGGACACAGGGAGGTGGTATTTGCAGAGAAACTTGGAATGAACACAGACAAAAGGACGTCCAGTAGACAGAAGTTTCACTGTATACTCAACACCCTTCTTAAAGGTGACCTCACAGGGCCCAACCCAGAGGGAATCCAGCTTATGGGCTCTATCACCTGTACTATTCTGGTAGTAGAGAACTAGATCACCTATTTGATACTCAGTGAGGGGGGCTCTAGCAGCATTAGACAGGGAGAGCTCCAGGGCCTTAACCTTGTAAGCAGTAGAATAAGCAGTTTCCTGGATGTCAATGATACAATTGGTTAAGTCCCTAATATGGGCTTCAGGATTTGCAGACATATCAAATTCAATCAAAGGGGGTCCCAAGATTGAGGAGGTAGCTGCCTCATGTCTATACAGCATGGCAAAAGGGGACTGGCCCATCACGCGGTGCCTACTGAGTTGATAAGCAAAGAGGACAGCAGGGAGGAACATATCCCAATTGGCAGCGTCAGAGAGCATGAGTTTTCTCATTATGGACACCAGAGAGAAGTTTGCTTGTTTGACCGTTCCATTGGTTGAGGGTTTATATAGCGCAGAGAACAATTGGTGAGTTCCCATAGCTTTTACAATAGAGGTGATGAGACAAGCATTAAAGTTGGTATCATTGTCAGAGAGCAGGACTTGAGGGCAGCCATGCCAATAGAAAATTTCTTGCAGCAAGAAAGTAGCTGTGGTCTTAGCAGTTATATCTTTTATTGATCTGGCTTCAACCCACTTGCTAAAGTGGTCAACAGCAACCAAGATGAATCATCATCTAGACCTAGACCAAGGGAAAGGCCCAAAAGCATCAATACTCACCATGTGGAAGGCATGCTTTGGGGGATGAGTTTGAACTGGTGTTGGGACAGGCGAGGGCGTTGGAGTTGACAGGAGTGACAGGAGGCAAGGACATCAGGGATCAGGAGACGCATGTTCTCCCAATAGAAGTTCTTGCACAACCAGTCATGAGTCTTGGCTATGCCTCAGTGGCCAGTGTCAATGTGAGCTTGGAGGATGATGGCAATCCTCATGCTAGGGTGAACGTAGGGTAGGTAGGCATTGTTAACCTTTTTGAAGAGTTGTCTATTGCAAATAACAGTGTCCTTGGATAGGGTCTGTAGAGCTAAGCAGATGTCCTCTGGCTCAGTGGTCCAAGATTCAGGATACCCTATTAACTTGTATAGACAATCAGCATCAGCAGAATGGATAGCTAGGATTGGCATTCTGGACAGGCCATCAGCATTCTGATGTTGGGCACCAGGACTGTATATCACAGTGAAATTGTACCCTTGTAGAAACAGAGCCAAACGTGCTAGTTGACCTTCAGGATCCTTTAACTGCTGCAGCCATTTGAGGGAGTAGTGATCTGTGACTAACGTGAAGTGGGTCCCATAAATGTAATGTCAAAACTGTTTCACCGCATGAGGCATGGCCAGACATTCCTTTTCAGTGACACTGTAGTTTTTCTCATGTTTACTGAGGACCCATGAAGAGTAGGCTACAGGTCAATCCACGCCTTTGTTGTCAAGCTGGGCTAAGATGGCACCCACAGCTACTCTGCTAGCGTCAGTATACAAGATGAACTCTTTATCATAATCAGGATAGACCAAGATAGGAGCCTCTTTGAGCTTGGCTTTCAATGCTTCAAATGTTTGTTGCTGGCTATCAGTCCACTCAAAGGGGACGTTGCAAAGCAGTTGGACAAGGGGTTCACTCAGTTCAGCAAAGTTAGGTATGAACTGTTGGTAGTAACCCATCATACCAAGGAATACTTGAGCCTCTCAAAGATTTGTGGGAGGTAGCATCTTGTCAATGGCTTCCACCTTATTATTCATGGGGCAGATTCCAGTTTGAGTGACCTCATGACCTAAGAACTTGAGACGTTCCTTGAAGAAGAAGCACTTGGAGGGTTTAAGTTTCAATCCAGCTCTGCAAATCTTGATGAAGACAGCCTTGAGGTGTTCCAAGTGATTGGTAAAGGTAGCGCTAAACACAGTGATACCATCAAGGTATATGAGGACACAAAAGAGCTTTAGGTCTTGTAGAATGGAGTCCATAGCCTGTTGAAATGTGGAAGGGGCATTGTAGAGTCCCTGTGGCATTTGAGTGGGTTCAAAAAGGCTTTCTGAAGTGATAAGCGCAGCCTTTTCTCAATCTTCAGGAGATAAGTCAACTTGCTAGTACCCAGAAGCTAGATCCATGGCTGAGAAAAACTTGGAACCACCCAGCTGTCTTAGTGCATTATTAATTATAGGCAAGGGGTACAAGTCTTTCTTAGTGAGAGAGTTCAGGCGGCAATAGTCCATTACAATGCAATGTCCGCCATCTTTCTTCTTGAGAATCAGTAACAAGGAAGCCCAAGGACTTTGGGAAGGAGCTAGTAACCCGGCGTCCAGAAGTTGTTTGAGCTCTTTAGACACCTGAGCATCTTTCACCCTACTACAGTGGTATGGTTTGGCACAAAAGGGGGTGCATCCCCAGTATCAATCTGATGGATGAACCCTTTAGCTAGGCCATAGTCATTAGACCCTGAAAGCAAAGATGTTGTTGAACTGGTCAAGCAGTTCTAATACATCTTTCTGTGGGATAGGTGATAGCTGCAGGAAATCAGCGGCTGTAAACAGCTAGAGCACTTGATGGTCTCCTTCTGGTAAGTTGAAGTCACTGAACGTTTTGAAGGGATATATAGAGGCCATCTGTTATTCTCCTAGGATGCAACCATGTCCTACAACTTGGCCTTGGGTCACCTGCATGGGTAGGGCCATCAGGTTGGCAAGCAATAATTGTACAGGCTCTTTGTGGGTTTGATCTAAAATCCCAGGACACAGGCAGGGCTCTGTACGGCTTAAGGATTCAGGTGAGTAAAGTTCTAAGAATGACTTTTCAGGTAGCTCATAAGAAATCTGGGAATTAATCACCACTTGAGAGCCCGGGGGGATGGTAATAGCTGCTGGTGCTAGAAGAGGTACCCCTTCTTCCGCAGGGCAGGAAGGAGGAGGGGTACACATGTTGGAAGAGTGAGTCCTATACTTGAGAGAGAAGATACCTGTAGGGTACTCAAGCACACAAGCTTTAAAACGTTTCCCTGGAAGGCACAGATGTTCCTCAAAAATCAAAGGAACCTCATATCCCAAGAGCAAAAGGTATCCATCTTGTAAGTTTACAATCCCATTATACTCTCGGAGGAATTGCGTACTAACCAAGAGGTCATAGCTTTTTTCTCAAGGACTACAACGGGGGAAGCAATAAGGAGTTTCCCAAACCTCATGGGTAGAGCAGAATAGGCACCAATAGCCTGTGTCTGTTCCATACCAGCTGTGCCATACAACTGTGTGTAGTTGAGGTCAGAGGCCAACTTAAGTTTCTTCATTAGTTTGAAAGATACCACGTTGACTGGGGAACCCATATCCAAGATGGCTTTGATTTTAACCTTTTGGATTTATACTTTCACGCAGGTTGTATCTTTCCCAAAGGGGGGCAAAACTTCTAACACATCTTGTGCAGCTTCTAGCTCCTTTTCCCATTTAGCTAGCATGCACCATAACACAGGAATCTCCTTATATACAGTCTGTAGCAGGAGAGATACAGTCACATTTTGAAAGAGAGTGTTAGCTAGTTTGGCAGCTTCCTTGGAGGAGTCAACCAAAATGTGAGGTTGATGGGCTTGAGCTAGATAAGGGCAAGCCACCATGGCTTTTGTTTTCACTTGAAGGTTCTTGAGAAGTGGTGGTGGTCTTCCCAGAGCAAAGCTTATACAGGACAGAGACAGTTTCCAGAACAGCCAGAATAAAATAGCCATAACTATCAGAATCTTCACTATCAGAATCTTCAGGGTTGGAATCACTAGAGAGATTGTTAAATAGGTGAAGAATAGTTGGGCCAGAGGAAGACAGAGCTCTCTTGTCAGAAGGAGGATCAGGGGGAGATGGGGGAGATTGGTCAGCAGAGAGTGTCTCTGTCTCTAAGCTGACCTCTCTTTTCCTGCCTGTTCCTTGGGATCACAGCCTTCCACTTGAGGATTAGTGCAAGTGCGTGAGTGGTGCCCTATTTGGCCACAGTTATGACAACCCTGCCTCTTAGCCTGTCCACCAACACCCAGGGTCATTATGCGCAGCGTACAAGAGGTAGTTCCAGCATTGCTGGCCTTATTTTTGCGTACCACTGTTCCTCCATGGGTCAAATGCATGTCTTGTAAGAGTCTTAATACTCTTCATGGAAGTGAGCAAAGCCTTGTGTGCCTTAAAGTGTAGGCATAAAAGCTGGTTCACCTTCAAAGCATTTGAGCAAGCTGTGTAGGCTTCCCAGCGAGTTAACTGTCAACTGATGATTAATTGTTGGCCTTCAATGTAGAAACAATCCAAAAACTCAGCCAGGGTTTCCTTGGGCTTAAAGGCAGTGTGCATAAATGCATCCTTCTTGACCTCCAAGCTGAGATCTCCTCTGAACTCCTCAATAAGGAGGCGCTTCATGTCCTCCCAAGTGACAATAGAGGGGAGCTTGGGGACCACAACTTCTTAGCAAGTGGGATGGAGACAGGTGAGGATGTGTTCTTTCTTGAGCTTGTTGGTAGCCCTTTGCATTGCAGTTTTGTAAATGGTTAGAAAAGCGGCAATGGTAGAGGTTTTTGGATCAAATATCTGTTTGAAGGTTGGTTTGTAGTTTGGGTCAATGAACAAGGACAAGGACTGACTATTTTCACCAGGGTTGAGGACAATAATATGTGGGTTGCTTTCAAACTCAGACTCAGCAGCAGGTTGTCTAGCCCAGAGGAGTCAAAGGCTTTCCTCTAGAGTGTCCAAGGTAGAGCTGTTCTGTCCACTAATATCTCTGGCAGTAACAGCAGCAGTCCCAAACTTGTCAATCTTGATTTGTTGTACTGCCAAGGTGCCAGCAATCCCATTGAAACAAGTAGTCAGAAAAGTGGCCTGAGTGACCAATGGGGCAACTTATCCATTTAGGGTCTTGGTAAAGTGGGTGAGGCTTTGGACCTCTCTTTCCAATGTGTCCTGCCTATCAGCTACATCATTTTTCACCTTGGCAAGTTGATCTAGTGCACACACACAGTTGACCCAGGGTTGACCATCCAGACCAGGGCAACAACCATGACTGTCGTGATTTGGAGTATTAACAACTTCACCTTTCTCTTCAGATTCAGATGACAAATCCTCAGAGTTAGAGAGGCGCTGTCTTAAGTACTTGATTTTGCCTTGTAAGGTAGCCACCTGATCAGTGAGGGAGGCAATACAAGGGTCAGGCATTGGATCAACTGGAGGGGGGTTCTGCACAGAAGCTTGACGTTGAGTGGTAGCCTTGAGTTCAGCAATTGCCTCCCATACCTTGGTTTCAAAATCAGATGGGGTCTCAACAGGAGGAGCAGGAGGAGTCACCTCAATAGACGCTACCCTGTCATCCATATAATTTTTCACCTGGTATAGAGTGTTGCCTAGAGCAGCCTTATCCAGGCTGTACTGATGCTGTAAATGGCGGCCCCAAGTATTGACATGAGCTCCTATCAATTCAAGTTGCAAGTTGACATGCTCTCTGAACTGATTAAGCTCATTAACCAGAGTCTCAAAATCCTGGCAATGATTTAGCAGAAAGGCCTCAATTTGCTCACGCCACGCTGCCTGATGTTCATCCAATTTGCATAGTTGATCCTTTATGTATCCAGGGAGCAAGGAACAAAGGGAGTTCAGGGAGGCAGTTAGGTACTTCTGTGACGCCAATGAGTCACGCTGATTTTCAGAAATACAAGCAAAGAGACTGTGTGATTATTCTTGGTAGGCCATATTTTGAGCATGGTTATTTGATATGGCGGTGGCTACAGCATCCAATAGTTGATTCTGGGATCCTAAGGCAAGTTGGTGGTGAACTAAGGCAGGCTGGATGAACCAGTTAATTAACACGCCAATAGTATCCATGGATTTCATCAACGCGGGGGGGGGGAGACCAAAGTCCAAAAGGTAGAAGTACAGGTCTTCAGAAACGTACCTGGGATAGAGGCCAGGGATAGAGTGCATGGCTACTGTGCCAGAATGAAGAAGGGAGAGGGCAGCAGCACAAGCTTGCTTGTAATTGAGAGAGAAAGCAGGAAGGGGGCCCACACAGGCCCAGGAGACAGATCCAATACCATAGGATTTGAGGGGGCATCAGTGATGTCTTCTTCTAGAGGGGGACTAGAAACTTTAGGTTGATTGGGTACTTCAGAAACAAACAGAGAAAGATCAGAGAATGCACGCAGGAATGGGGTAACCAAGGGGCTTGCAGCCCCTGTAGTAAGCACCATTTTATTGTGTTTGGCTCCAGGGGACAACATCCTGGAGGACACAGCAGGAAATCTTTATAACAAAAGATTTGAGGTTCAAAGCTAGCCTTGGGTTAGCCTTCAGGGCAAAATTAAGGGCACATACCTTAATTTTCTGGAATAGAAGATGTGAAGTTCCTTTTGGAAAAAAGGAAAGGAAAAAGCTTGAAGAATATTAAAGCCAACACAAATGTGGATAAACTTGTCTTTATTAGGAAAAATGATTCTACTTAAATAGTAGACAAGGGACGGTGATCACTCATTAGATAGACAGAGTGACCAAGGGGGTCACATTGGGATGAGGTCATACCAGGATCTGACAAGGGAAAGTATGGTGCTCCAGAATGAGTGGATATTGGCCCAGACTCATTTACAAAAAGCAAGGAATTCCTGAACTTGAAATCAAAACCAGTCAAATCTTTGCATTTATCATTATTTGAAGGCCATATTAAAATAGCATAAATGGTGCAATTTCTGACATAAATAAAATCTACTTCTAATTTATACACATTACATTTAACTTTTTTAATTTGATTTTTATATTTATTTGCCAAAGTGATATTAATGTGTTTGTGTAATCCAGTATCAAGAATTTGGGATACCCTTAGATGACACAATAAAAAATGATTATAAATAAATAAATTACTAACCTTCATTGATTGTCCTGCTGAATGTGATTGTAGGCTTAAAAATATCTAAATATAAGATGATAATTAATAAATCTTGAATAGTAAATTAGAGAATATAAAAAAGTTGGACAAGATAAGCCTTTAATTGATTGGCTGTTTGGCAAGGCAAGCGGGGATGAACAAATCAGCGTGGCCATAGAATTTGGCCACAGTCTCAGCTGAGAGAGTGTGGATCCTGGCCTGCAGCAAATTAAACAGGTTTTTGGTCCCAGTTGGGGTTCCTTGCTTGACAACTTGCTTGAGCCACCCAAATACTTCCTTGATGAGATTTAGGAAGGGTGAATAGGCTGGGAGGAAGAGAAGGCACAAATTTGCTGTGGCCAATTGCTGGGGGCCCACAGCAATGCTGGTGTCAATCATTGGGAATTCCTTGAGAATGTCAGCCACTTTGTGGAGACAAACGTTGTCCAACACAATGACATTAGTGAAGCATGGGCTTGTGCGCCTCAGGTGCTCCTGGACCAATTGGAGAAATGATAGGAAGGTCTGGCCATTGTGAGATCCCAAAATCATTTGGTATATCTCAACCCCCTTTGGACTGAGGAGAGCCACCATTGAATAGACTGTGGCACAGACTGCAGCACACCTAGCCATCTCATCATTTGAGCCTTTGGGGACATAGCTATATGCATTGCACATAGACAAGGCAAATGCCAATTTGTCAATATAGTAAAATTTGACCGTCCCCTTTGCTTTGAGAGCAGTGTACGCCTCTGTGTAGTTTTTCTGGGTCTCAATGTTTGTTGGGCTATTCCAATTGTACAGAGATACCCCAAGCTTTTTCCAAGAAAAGTGCATCTTCTTCAGAAGATGGTAGAAAAAGGAAATGGAAGCCTTAACCCCAAAAGTGGACTTGATCATCATCTGTATATTTGCCAGCTCAAGATGGCAGTCCTGGGTGATTCACTGGTGGATTGCTCATTTGTGCTTCTTGGTGAGCATGGTGGAAACGCACATGGATTTCTCCGCAGCAAGGACTTGACCTGTGTTAATGAACTTTTTGAAGGTCTTGGAGGTGTACTTGGGATCCACTCCAGCAAGGAACGTGGCAGCCTTGTAATTGCCCAATTCATGCATTAGCTTAAGAAGGATGATGCATTTAATGTTAGGGATGCGCTTCTGAGTGGGATTTTTAGCAGTGGGGATTGACTTTTTGGCATTGGGCACAACACAGGGCATGGTCACCTTGGTGTAAAACGCAGCAACTTTCTTTAACACTAACTGCCCCTCATTAGTTCTGAAGAATCAGGCTTCTTGTCCTCTTCTTGATTGCCATTGCTGACATAGGGCTTGTAGCTAGTATCAAGTACAGGCTTCAGCTTCTCCATCATGGCTGACGGGACCAACTCTTGCCGGTAAACAACGTCAAACACATACAAAGTAAGTTCTACCTCCTTGTTTCTAACTTTCTTGGTGAAGGTAACCTTGGTTGGCTTCCAGGTCAGCTTGGGGACCCAAGGGTTGATAATCCTCACCCTAGCAGCTTGTGCTCCTTGAACTGGCTGTGTCAGTGCAGCATCACTATGGAACTCTACTCTCCTGTCTCCTCCTTGAGTAGGCACTTGGGTTGCACTAACTCTATTCTTTGACCCGCGGGGCAACTGCAACCGCGGTGCACAACAGGTGCATTGGTACTTTGGTGTTGTGTTCCTTCCATTTTAAAATTTAATAAAATATTAAATAAATTTCAATTAAGTTACTCCCTGATTTTATTTTTTTTCTTTTATCTGAATATGGATATTTAATTAGAGTTTTCCCCACCCAATATCCCAATTATAGATTTTTTATTTCTTAATTAGTTGTTTTTGGTTTTACAACACCCATTTTAGAATACTCAAAAAAATACACCCATTTTTCTAGATTTTACCGCCAAATTCAAACACCCAACACAATATTTTTAAAAATTATGTTTCAGATCTTGTGTCTTATTTTAGATACATTGGTATCATTCATGATTACAATCCATTGCATACACTGAGTGAGTTTTTTTGTTTACATAGTGAGTTGCTATTGTGTTTTGTTTTTGATTTGAGTTTTGACTCACCTTGCCTGGGTGTATTTTGTCACCAATTCACATAGTAAACATATGTACACCAAAAGTCAACTCACACCATTTTGTTTGTGAATCAATGTATTTCAGAATTATTTCGAATAGTTTTTCTTTGCACATGAGCCCTTTGTTGCTGTGTTAACTCATTTGCCCATTAATGCCAATAAGCCCTATTAACAGAGTATATATTTTAACCTGAGAGTTGAATTTTGCTTAAATCTGAAATCATTTTGTTTAAATCTGAAGTATTTTTGGTTGTTGACATAGCTTTTAAAACTACTGTAGTTATAATTTGGGGAAACCCCACTAATAATTTCAGCTTGTAGCTTACTTTTCTGACTGTCTTTATTTATAGAAAATATGCACCTTATGTGTGGGGAGATCAGCAAAGAAAACAAGGTTGTTATTAGCCAGTAATTGATAAACCAGGAGGAGAAAGTAAAGAAGCCTGAGTACAGGCACAAGATCTACAACTGCAGTGGTGGAAAAAGCGGTGGTTGTGTAAGCAGTGTAAAAAAATAACCTATTTAAATTAGGATTTATAAGGAAAAGATAATAGGAAAACTGGTCATGTACAAGGAGCAAAAACCAAATGTAAAAGCAAAAGAACTTAGGTAACTAACTTTATTTGAATAAGATACTAATAATTACTTAAAGCAATCTAAAATTCAAACTTTAAGTTTTTGAATACTTCTAAAGAGCCTGCCCTTTGGAGCAGGGCATTTCAATTTTACCACATTGGAGCTCATGTCTTACCACACCAACAGCCTTCACCCCCACATTTATTTTTATAAGGAGGGAGGACATCCCCTGGTTGAGTCTTCTGCCACTGCTTCACCATTCCACCAGGCACCGGCCTTCACTGCTGCTAATACTCATACTGGGGAAAGAGAAGGTGCTTCCTATGATCTACCCACCCTTAGTCAATTTATGCTGAAATACCAATGCCCTCAAGACATGGTGCTTGGTCAACCACTGCTTTTATGAGCACTTGCTTCAATGTAAATGGATGCCAACTCTTCCCCCTCCAAGGAATCATTTGTGATGCTATCAAAGCTATGAACGCTGGTGCTTCAGAAAATTGTGCTTGCTCTGAGCACCTTGCCCTCCAGCAACCTGCTGCAGAAACTTCTCTGGGATGGTCCCAGAACTTTTCTTAGATTAATCTTAACCAGCTCCATTGTAACTTTTTTACTGTGGATCATATTAAGGACTACCTCCAGCACTTCACACACCCTGCTGTATGCCACAATAGGGTCCACTTGTGGTGCATCCAGAGCCTAGTCCACAACCAAGGGATATTGGTCTTTAAGCCAACAATTTTTTCCTTCAAGTGCTTTACTCCAGATTGGGTAATAATTTTACCACAGTCAACTAACACCTCACCAAAGTAACCAATGCCTAAAATAAAACATTATACTTTATATACACCATTGAATGTAGCTTGGTCAAACTGGCCCCTGTCCATGTTGTTCAGACCCTAATTCACCAAGGGGTGGATGTCAACTGGATCATTACAATGATCAGCCACATCCTGGAGACTGGGACAGCTATCAGGAGCCTGGTCCAGGAAGTGGAAGTAATGGCTCATCAACTAGTCATTATCCCTTCCATCACCACTCAGTCCAACCCTACAGGAAGCTCCCCTTTCATTCACTTGCTTGGAAGAAACATCCTGGAGCTTTTTGACTACTTCAAAAAAATTCAGGCACAATTGGTACAACAGAGTGCTAATCTGGCCTTCCTGTTCAACGGCTACCACACTGTGTTGGAGCTACACTGTCAAAAATCATACAATTTTTTCTATTTTGATATAGCCTTTAAATATTGATACCTTCAAAGACTTGATTGGTTTTTCTTTCAATTTTTGGAATTGTTTATCTTCCTTAAATGGGTTGACATCCATTTCCACCTATTCTGTATTACCCTACCTGCACCTGAATGATCTTGGTATGAGTTCAGCTTGGAATGAACCCATCAGCCACACTTTCTACCTAGTGAATGATCAATGTACCCAGTCTACTATTTAAGTAGAATAATTTCTACTAATAAATACAAGTTTATCCATATTTGTGTTGGATTTTATAATTTTCAGGCCTTTTCCTTCCTTTTTGCTAAAAGGAGCTCTTCTATGTGTATTCCAGGAACCCCACAGTTATATGTCCTTAATTTTGCCCTGAAGAATAACCCAAGGCTAGCTTTGAACCTCAAACTTTTTTTAATAAAGATTTCTCACCGTTTCCTCTTGGATGTTGTTCCCAAGAGCCAAAAACAACATACATAATTTTCTCAATCTCCAGCTGTCTCATTAAAAGTCTGATAGCCAGAAAAAGACCAGGGATGACAAGGAATCCCTGGCTCAACTTCAGGAACTGATTGCTACTTCAGAGAAATAAATCATCTCTCAAAAAGATGACTTGGATATCACCTTCCAGGAGAATAAGGTTTACCAAGATGAACTGGATGAACAACAAATTCTCTTAGATGCCTTTCAAAGCCAATTAGACAGAAAAAATAGCAAGATAATGACTCTCAACTTGCAGTCTATGCCCCTCAACACCAGAAGCAACCTAAGTCCTATGAGATCCTCCAGTCATGAGCTTTATCACAGCTATGAAAGTGATGATGATGTCAAAACAGCAGGGTCAATCCACCAACACAATTCTGACTAAGCGGGGTTGTGACCCACAATCTGACTTCCCAGTGACCCAAAGCCAAACAAGGAAGTCAACTCAAATTTCCAGAAATAGAAACATAAGCAAATAAAGATCCCAAAGGATGTATTTCTCAATTCAGCACTTGACTTGTTACCTGGATCAAGCCACCCTCCTAATTATCCAACCAATCAATCATTACAATCATGCTTCTATTATCCACAATTCACAAATACTATATAATTCCAGTATCTCAATATAGATAATTATCTAGTTTCTAAATATTTTCCCCCATGTAGCTTTGCTAAACAGTACAGTTACAAAAATGGTCATGCTTGGTTGGCTCCCAATGCTGTACAGGTATTGGAGCCTGTACTAGAATCTGAGACAACATATTGGTCACTCCTGAAGCCTTTGGGGTTTGTTAGAGGGGGGCTAAACTAACTATGTTTGGCTCCCATCCCAGTGAGACAAACCACCAGGATGCCATCCAGTGAATCACTGGGATGACTGCTCTAAAAGGGGACCAAAGGGAGTACACTGGGGACAGACAAGGAAAGTAAGTGTTAAATCTCATCAATACCAGACCTGTAAGAAGCCAGGGAATGTTGAAACAGCAGGCTCAACCTGCCAGTAAGGTTCCAAGTAAACAGATCTATGACCCACAATCCAATTATCCAGTCACTTGAAGCCAAACTAGGAAGTTGGCTTGAATTTCCAAATCCAACAACCTAAGCAAATGATGATCCCTTACAGTGGATACCTTGTTTTGGCGCTTAACTCATTACCAGAATCAGTCCACCCCCTTCACCATCCCACTGTGTGATCAACACTATTATGTTCCTGTTATCCACAATTCATAATGACTATATAATATGTATCTCTCAATAAAGAATATCATCTAGTTTCTAAATATTCTCCCCCTTGTAACTCTGCTAGGACAGCACAGTTACAATATTGGTAGCTGTGATAGGTTCTCTGCCCTACTTTATTCCCTAAAATTCTGCCTGTTGCCTGTACTTGCCGCAGTCAAAAATCTACAAAAGAATCATGTCTGGCCTCCTGCTGGACTGGACCCCGTACACCCCTGGTACCAAGCTAACAGAAGGATTTTTACTATACCAGAACATGCTTGTACTGGTGCCCGCCTTCAACACCCTGTCAGCGCAAGGGTTCTTCCAGGCACCTATCATCCCATCCCAAGCCAAAACCAAGGAAGAAACTATGCCTGCCTATGTGGCCCACCAACTTCAAAGTGCTACCTTGGAACCATTTGCTGGGGCCAACAACAACAACACCACAGCTTGGATTCAATCTTCCCAAAGCAAAATGGTGCAGATGGAATGCCCACAACGCTTCTGGATTGCAGAGATATCCATCTGACTCACACACAATGCAGGAACTTAGTGTAATAAGTGGCACAAAGACCATACCGTGAAAGACTGGGACACATTAAAACAAGATTTCTTGGCACAGTTTGTACTAAAGGACACTGCCCTCATAATTATCTGCCAGTGAAGAGCCTGACCCAGAAAGACACCACAAAGGAACTCACACACACTTATGAAGAACTCCGCATATATGCCCCTGCATATATATAATTTGACACTCCAGCTACATATCTCATGTATTACAATGCCCTTAAGTCACACGTGATAAGACACATCAACTTGGCCCAAGTAACTAATCTGCAAAGCATGTATTGCAAAGCAAAGAAGGAAGAGCAGACATCCAACACCCTCCACAAAGTGCAGACTTTGAAGAGAGAGAGACCAAAAGATTCTCATTTGACTGGGTGTGCCAATCACCCACCTTCTGGAAACAACAACAGCATAAATCATAAGCCTGAAGGTTCAAATGGGAACAGAAACAGGAACAATGGGCAGTCAAATTGTACCCATTTCTGTATCACAGCCACTCAAGACAATCACAACAAGGGAAAAGCCTGGGGAGAGCATTAAGCAAGCCAAGCTCTTCCTGCACAATTCCCAACTTGCCCAATAATGAGTACCACCACAAGGACGTGGACCAATGCCCAATGATCCAAGTGCCCTTGGAAGACCCAGTACTTTACACCATTGCCAGACATCCCAATAAACTGATGTCCTATCCTTTCTGCTTTTGCAGTTACACAGGCTCAGCACTCCTGGACTCAGGCGCCAACCAAACCCTAGTCAACAGCAGCTTTATAGACAAGTTCAAGCTGATCACTAATACTTTGCAGATTAAAAACGAGGTCCTAGCCAATGAACATCAATTTCTGTGACAAAGGAAAAAACCCCTTTTCCATCATTCTAGAGAACCTACACTCCACCATTCAGGGACCTGTCATTGACTTCCCAAAGTTTGATATTGTACTGGGACTGGAATGGCTATGAAGAAATAATCCCCACATAGACTGAGAAACCTCAGTATTAACTATCAAGCATGAAGGTGTCAATCACCAGATCTACCCTGACTCAGTGGATCAACTCATGTGTGATAATGTTTTTGTACGTATTACTGAAACCATGGATGAAAAGGAGAGCCTCAAGGCAATTGATTGGGACTCCTGCCAGTACAAGATCATAAATTTCAAGGATCAACAGGATACCACTACTCCTCAGGACTGCAACATTGTGGCCTGCCATCTCAAAATCTTCAAGGAGGCTTTACCTGGGTTGCCTCTGGAAAAACATATCCAACACTCCATTCAACTCAAGGAAGCTGTTCCTAAGGCAGAGGCCTATCTACTGTCTGACTCCAAACAAAGACAACATCCTACATGCTTAACTCAAAGAGGCTTTGGAGAAAGGATTTATCTGCTCCTCACAGTCTCCTTTTGGGGCTGCTGTGTTCTTTGTGGCAAAGAAAGATGGTACTCTTCAACTGGTTACAGATTACCGAGCCCTAAACAAGGTTACCATCAAAAAAGTGTTACCCACTACCACTTATTGGCAACCTATTTGACGCCCTGGGAGGTGCCACAGTCTTTTCCAAGATTGACATAACTGCAGGCCACAACCAGATTTGTATTAAAGAAGAAGATATCCCCAAGACAGCCTTCTGCACTAAGTATGGCTCATAAAAATGTGTGATACTCAATTTTGGTATGACAAACGCCCCCTCAACCTTCATGACCTTTATGAACAAGGTGTTTGCTCCCTATATTGGCAAATATTTCCTAGTATACCTGGAAAATATCATTGTCTAAAGCCCTTTGGTAGAACAATAACATCACAAGGACCTGGAAGCAGTGTTTGCCACCCTAGCACAACACAAACTGCTAGCAAAACCATCCAAATGTTAATTCTTCTGCAAAAAGCTCCTCTTCCTGGAACACTGGTCACAAAAGATGGCATTAAACCCAATAACCAGAAAATTCAAGCTATATGTAAGATGCCACCTCCCAAAGACAAGTCAGAACTCCGCACATTCCTGGGAATGGTTGCCTATGTGTGGTGGTTCATCCCTGATTGTGGTGTCTGGAATGCACCTCTGTCTTCCATAACTGGTGCCAAATACAATTTTTTATGGACCCCACAATGTGATCTTTGTTTCAGACGCCTTAAGGAAAAAAACTTACCACCACGCCTATCTTACAATACCCCAAACATGATGGGGAGTATCAAATGGAAACAGACGCCTCTGACGCATCCATTGGAGGAGTTCTACACATCAAAAACAACAATGGTAACTTCCTGCTTGTAGCTTACAAATCACAAAAACTCACAGATGGTAAGTGCCAATACCCAATACACAACAAGGAATTGCTGGCCATTGTACATTGTTTGGTCAAATGGAGTTGTTACTTAGAACAACAAGAGGAATTCAAACCCTGAATGACCACAAATTGCTCATATATTTTAAAATCCAGGCAATCCTCTCCCGCCAACAAGCACAATGGATGAAACTCCTGGAAAGGTTAAACATGATAATACAGTACAAACCTGGTACAGAACTTGCCATGGCAGATGCACTTTTGGGCCTGTACATTAGAGCCATGAGAGGCAAGAATGGGCTCAACCCAGACTGGCCTCTCATGGTACTCCAAAAAAAGGACAAGGGTGTCCCTCCTGGCATCACTGACATAACAAAGGAGACAGTCATCAAGAACAAACATCTATTTGCCAATGTGTACATGACCTTACACCATAAAATGACTGATGGAACCACCATACCTTACATCCCTATACATTAGCAGGTAGACATCATCCTATGTTACCACAGAGACCTAGGACATATCAAAAGCCACAATCTCTACAAGTTCCTTAAGCACAAAAATGGTGGCCAACCCTATACCAGGATGTCCAGGAAGTCCTAAAGCAATGCAAAGTATGTAAAAAATTTGCAAAAAAACAATACTCCTCCTAAATCTGTACTGCCTATTTGTTCACAGCTGCCTTTCAAAGTGTGGGCCCTAGACATTGTAGAACCTTTGCCAGGAAAGCACAAAAAAGAAATACATCATCACTGCTATTAATTTGCCACTTGCTAGCCAGTGACACAAGCAGTAAGATCTCACACAGGCAATGTCGTATGGCAGTTCATAGGAAAGAAGATCATCAGTAAGTTTGGAAAGCCAGAACTCCTGATAACTGACGGGGGCAAAGAATTGACCTCTGAAGATACCAACGTTTAACTCACCTAAAATGGGGTCCAGCACACAGTGACAACAACTTACCACCCTCAGGCCAATGGACACGTGGAGTGGCTGAACAACAGCCTAGTTCAGGCCCAGGCCAAGCTTACCGCTGGGAGACCTGAAGACTGATATAAGCAGCTACCAAATGCATTGCTTGTATGCCGGACTTGCGTGAACAGATCCACTGGGAAAAGCCCCTTCAAGTTAGTTTATGGCACACAGTTCAATATTATCCAAGAGCTATCAGGACCAAGCTGGAAATTCCCAGTAAAGTTCTACCCTTCTTGGACCCTCAAATCATACAAGCCAACAGCAGCCAACTAGAAAAAGAAGAAAAACACCTAGAGGATACCTTTGTCCCATCTAATTAAGACATGAAATTGGCAACAAAGTCTGGGTAATGAACATTGACAAGAGTAAATTACAGCCAGAGAAAGTGGGCCCTGTCATTGTCCTAAAGGTAAACAAAAACAACACTTACCTTGTGCAAGGACTTGGGAAGTGCAAGCAAGATAAAGTCCTCCACCATGATTGCCTAAAACCCTGCAAGGAAAGACAAAAGCAACAAGAGAATGTCTTACCCGTCACCAAACAGCAGCTGGTGGAATATGGCGCCTGGGCTCCTGACAACCTACCTGACAACCTTCCCTCACAGGAGGCTGACCCTCAGTTGGGGGGGGTGTCAAAACAGCAGGCTCAACCTGCCAGCAAGGTTCCAAGTAAACAGGTTTGTGACCCACAATCTAATTATCCAGTCACTTGAAGCCAAACTAGGAAGTCAACTCAAATTTCCAAATCCAAAAACATGAACAAATGATGATCCCTCATAGTGGATATCTTGTTTTGGTGCTTGAATCATTACCAGGATCAGGCCACCCCCTTCACCATCCCACCATATTATCAACACTATTATGTTCCTGTTATCCACAATTCACAATGACTATATAATACATATCTCTCAATAAAGATTATTATTTAGTTTCTAAATATTTCCCCCTTGTAACTCTGCTAAAATAGCACAGTTACAACAGGAGTGCATGTAGGCACATACTCTTGGACCACAGGCAGCTCCTGAGGGGCAAGCATCTCCTTTACTGGCAGAGAGGGACACTAAAATGACATCCACAACTGGGAGATCACCTGAGTTGAGGACTGGGGAGTAAAAATCAATATCATAACACTTTAGGCTTTTGACCAAGATCTCCCCAGTGGAGAGCAGGTAATTAGCTTTTCCAGGAAAATTGTTGAACGGATACATGAGCTTATAGGGGTCTTTACTCACATAGCAGAAAGAAGAGAAGATACACTGTGACAGTCCACATGCTTGGTAGTTTACAGGCGGTGCTTATGTTGGCCAAGTGGAAGTTTAGTGACTTCTGTTTAAGAAGTAGCTGTAGGAATGGTCTGAGCTGTTGGAGACTGAAATGAGCTGGCTGAAGGATCATAAGATGAAGAACTGGTGGTCCGGAGAAATAAGCCAAAATCTTGCTAAATTAATTTTCCAATGTGGTAAAATGTGGAATGTTTTGCCTTGGTTTAGTAGTAAACTCAAGAAGGAATGTGGATAGAAGTGTGGGTTGAATGCAGGGAGAACTAGTGCCAGAATAATGGGCCGGGTAACGCTTTGGTGTGTGATGAGTTGTCAATTTGAGCGGTTTGAGATGTAGAAATTATTTTCCTAGTTGGATCCTGGTGGAACTTCAGAAATGGTCTATTTCTGCGCTCTGCATTCATTGGTTGAGTTCTTATAGGTTTCCTGATGAAAATGATTGGTTGGAAGCCAAAAGCTTATAGTATGAGTGAGGAAATAGTGAATTAATACTTTAAGCTTTTGAGAAAGTAAGTATGTAAGCTTAAGTTATTATAAGAAAAAGTGAGCGGCAATGATTTAAGCTTCTGAAGAAAGCCATTAAGGCGGAACTGTTGGGAAAAGGACACTATAAGAAGGTGGCTGGCTGGAAAGTTACAGGGTCTTTTCCAGATCTTTTTGGGTCTTTGACGGAGTTTTCCCCAGATCTTTTGAGTTTCTGCCAAAAGGTTTTTGGAAGCCTTTTGGTTGCCAGCAGGAGCTTGGTTGTACTTATACAAGTGGAATAACAAGGTCACTGGAGCTATAAAGAGAGCTTAAGCCCACAATAACGGAGCAGGAGCCCAAGAATAAGAAGCTGGATCCTAAGCGCGGCGCCAGAGTCCAAGTTTAAGGAGCAGGAGTCCAAGTCTAAGGAGAAGAAGTCCAAGAATAAGGTGCAGGAGTCCAAGACCAAGTACAAGGAGTCCAAGATATTTTTGGAGGACTCTAAGTATTGGCAAACTAATATTGTTTCCTTGACCCCCTGGGCCATATACCAGAAGGTTTCTAAGGGGATCTTCCTTCTGAGAGTGAATAAAAGCCCATTTTGACCCCTATAAATATTTCTGAGATACATTTTCTCTTACTAGAGCATGAAAATTCCTTCCAGCCAGTCCCTGGTTATGATCCAGGACACACTTTAGGGACTGGTGGACAGGAACCCCACATGCACCCCAAAATGTCAGAAAAAGTCAACCAAATAAAAAACAGCACAGGAGCTATGGAAAATTCAACAAATCTGAGTGCTGGGAATATTATTTTCAAAATAACAAGTAAATTTGAAGATCTGGGGTGCAGTTTCCTGGCCTTAAACTATAGAGTTTATATTTCAACAGGTATGCAAAGAAAAAAAGATGCAATTTAATCTATTGGGTGTGTGGACAGCTTGTAGATGGTCACAGAAGGTTTTAAAATTAGTTAAAGCAAAGTCAGGTTTGAATTGGAGCAAAAAAAGTGGAAACTTGAGTCCAAAGTAAGTTTTTATACTAATTTTAAGCTTAAAAATCAAGTTCAAATAGGGATTTTAAGAGAAAGTGTAAGCTAGGTAAGATCTATACACTGAAATTAACTTCAACAGCTTAGAAGAAATAACTGGGGGCAACAAAAACCAGATAAAGGTAATAGAATCAAGTATTTTTTTACTAAAAGCTAACAAATAGACACAAATGTGTCCAATACTAATAAAACTAAATATAACAACAAGTTTTATTCCAAATGATAGAATGAGCAAGCAGGAGACTAAAAGTACCCTGTCTTGATTTAAGTAATAGGTTTTGGGTTCACATGAACACCTGACCAAACCATTGCATCTGGTTGGTCAAAGAAGAAATTTTGCAAGGCAGAACCAGGGGGGCTGGAGAGTTTCATACTAATTTCTGTCACACAATTTTATTGGCTAGTGTTATTTTAGATTTTTGGGATTCATTCAAGTTTGAAGGAGCCAATGTGGTTAGTTCTGATTGGCTATCCCTGGTAGTCTTCAACAACAGTTGGTACCAAGCCAGCAAATAGTCTAAATTGACCTGTGTTTCTTCCCAGGGCAGAGCAAAAAAATCAGGGGAGTCTGTGAAGTAGACTAGCACAAACATTTTGTCCACAGTGTGAGATAAATCTTTCTGGGAATTAAGATGTTTAGTTAATTTCTGAGCAGCTTTCTTTGTGCGTTGAGGGAATATTGTTCTATCCAGGGCCAAAGGGGGGAGTAACTTTACAGGGTTGCCCAAGAAAGGGAGGCTGAATGTGAGGCTTAATGTGAAGAGAGTTTTTGACACGCTTCTGAGGCTAGGTTTGCTGCTTCCACCCTTAGCTGCTCCTGCCTCACCTGCTCTCCTGTAAGATCAGGCCTGCCTCCTTGAACCAATGCGCCAAAAACTTTAAGCCTGTCAAATTGCCCAATTTTGACTGCAAGAATAATTCTGCTATGTTCCTGCGCCTTTACCAGAACTCTATGTATGGCACTGACAATACTATGAGAGATTCTACCATCATCAACTGTCTGGACGTCAACACCCAGATAATTATCTTGCCGCGTATAGAGGATCCAGGACCATCCAATCAGACTTACCATACTTGTTTTTGTTGAGACTCTTAATGCTAGACCCCTCTTGTAACAAAGCTTTGGTGAGCTTTGTCTCTAGAGAGGCAATTTTCTGGTTTAGAACCATATTTTCCTCCTGCCATCTTTTCATTATTTCCACACTCTTTTTTTCACAGAGTTTGAGACCTTCAATATCTCTATTTGCTTCATTATTTATTTGTTGAAAAATCTTGTCAAACCTCAACAACAAGTTCCACAAGTGCCAAGCATAGACTCAATTTCCTTGAGCAGGTGTTCCTTCATTGGAAATATACTCCAAATAAAGTTCCCCAAAAGCATTCTTGACTTCAACTAATGACACCTTAAGAAATGTCTTGGCCACCTTGAGGTACTCCCAGGCATCCTCCAGGGATCTTTTGGGAACCTCTTTACAAGCAGCAGAGTTTCTACTCTAAGAACTTCAACTTTTTCCTATTTAAATGATAATTTTGAAGACATAAATGGAAAAGTAAGATGAGGGGAAAGTGTTGGATTTCAAATTGAATATATTTATTTAATGTTTACAGTAGTTTTAAAAGCTATGGCAACAAGCAAAAACAATTCAGATTTAAATGAAATGAACTCAGATTTAAACAAGATTGAAATGAATCCAAATCTATTGCAAATCAATATAAATTTGTTTAAAATTAATTTTGTTTAAATCTAAGTTCATTTTGTTTAAATCTGAATAGTTTTTGCTTGTCACTATAGCTTTTAAAACTACTGTATCTGTTTTCACTTATATACTGTAAATTCAGAACCTGAACGTAAAAATGTGGGACTGCCAAATCCTTGGTCCAAATTTTGAATCACTTTTGCAGGATGGCCTTTTTTTAATTTAATTGAATTATTTGTACTTTTATTTGAATATTTGAAATTGCGGGAACTCATAGACACTTTGCAAAGTTCAAGTAGAACTGCATATTTCCAATGGACAAAATGAATTAACTGGAATCAGATTTGAAGCGTTCAAATCCATCAACCATTTTTGTTAAGTTTACTATGTTTTTTGAAATTGCGGGATTGTCAAATCCAAAACCAAATTTTAAATCACTTTTGAATGCCACTAGTAAACTCAGATATTAATTGCAGGAACTGGAATCCAAATTGAATGTAAAGTAAGAAACTGGACAAATCAACCCAAATCAAGAAGCTCCACTCTGGATAGCTTCAAATGGAAAATACAATCCCAACAACCATGTTTAGACATGAAATTAAGTGAAATGTAAAATTGTCTAAATTGGAAATGATGCAATATTCTGCACTCTAAATCACTAATATAGCAACCATAACCCCATATAATGATTTATGAGCTACTCTCCTGATGACGCAGAAATTTTTTAAAAGGTTTTTGGCCCCTGGCATAGCCAAGGGGCCAAAAAAACTTTGTTTCAAGGAAGAAAGGAGAGGAAAAGATAAACCATCAGTTTACTGCACTATGTATTCATGTACTGCTATTAACAATACTTGATTACAGTAGATTTTAGAAAATACTAATAATAAAATAGAATTATATATTACAATTTGCTTTTACCATGTTTCCTTTTCCTTGGTGTGTTGATAGTTCATTTGCTGTTGATAAGGTGTTTTCATTTGATTGGATGGTTTCACCTCCAGTTGCCTTGGCAATAGGAAATCAAGCTGCCTCCCCAAGACCAACTGTGGTTGCAGAGGCAGCTCAATTTCCTATTGCCAAGGCAACTGGAGGTGAAACCATCCAATCAAATGCAAACACCTTATCAACAGCAAATGAAATATCAACACACCAAGGAAAAGATAACATGATAATATAGATTGTAATGTATAATTCTACTTTATTATTAGCATTTTTTAAAATCAACTATAATCAAGCATCTAATTTTTAGCCGTCCTAAAATAGAATAGGGTGCTTTTTGATAATGCCTATGATTCCTAAAAGAATTAGCACAAATCAACTCCAGATCCTTTATCATCCTTTTTGAGACACCCATAAATTATATTTATTTCAAATACACCTCATTTTTGATTTGAAATTTGGTTCTTGGATTTGACAATCCCGCAATTTCAGATTTGTTAATTTTACATGATGTTTATGATTTTTTTGAAATACAGGAAATCTCAAATTGTACATTAGAATCCTGCATTTCTGATTCATGTATCCCGCATTTGTTGTGTTTTGTCTTTTGTTAGTTGAGTTATCTGCTCAAGAGATTCAAAATTTGCCAATTTAAATAAACCAAAAAAGTCAAATTAAACAATTGCTTTTATTAAATATTTTAATTTTCACTCAGCTGAGTTGCCCGCAAAAGTGATTTGAAATTTGGACCAAGGATTTGACAATCCCGCATTTTGACGTTCAGGTTCTGAATTTACAGTACTAGGTGGTCATATTTGACTAAAACCCCTCTGTTTCAGGAGCCACCCCTGGATTTCTTCATGTGTCATAAAATTAAGATCTTTTTCTGCAAGATCTTCACACTCTTAATCTATAAAAATGTGCCTAATATACAGAATCACCTGGTTCCTTTTTTTGAAATGTATTGTTTTGGCTTGAAGCATTCAAAGCTTCCAATGCCAAAACTTGATGGAATCAATGTATATCTGATCCAAGCTATCATTTTTCCAACTGAGAACTAACTGATCAATTCTAAATGCCCAGACATCATTGTCTACATTCAGTCATTTTTTGCATTAAAGTTTTTTTTGCATTAAAGGTTTTTTTTGCATTAAAACACCTCAAAACTCTCCAAAACTCAAACAAGGCGCCATCACAGCACCAAAGAACTTTCCCAGGCAGCGCCACGGTTGCCCAGCGCCCTAAAGCCTGAAACATTCACCAGGGAGCGCCTTGGTGCTTTACAAATTGATTAGGTAACACTTCTAACCTAATAAATTTGCCAAAACAGCATATTTAAACCACAATTCAGGGGTTTACTCTTGGTTAAACTTAACCAACCTTCTTGACACAGTCAGGGACATTAAAAATAATATGATTTAAACCTCTTTAATCATATTTTGGATATATATTAATCAATCTTTGTGGTTAATTAACCAATTTTAAAGACAATACATCTTTACTTGACACAGTCAAGTCTATTTTGGCCCTATGATTAAATTCTCATTAATCATATTAAAGGGTATCAATTAATCTTCTTGATTAATCAATTGGTTTATGAGACACCTATTCTCTAAGATTGATTCAGTCAATCCTTCCTTCATCTTGTCAGTTAGTACAGCCTAACTAGCAAGCAAATATTTTACTACCCATTTTATATGGATGTCAGGGCCCATAATGCCCTGGACAACCAGCTGGCCTTCTTAGAGGCCAAACAACCCATAGCCTGGAAATCTTTACCAATTGTCTCCCAGAGCAAGAAGCCCCCCTTTCAATTAACAAATGGCCCAGGATTTAAAAGGCACACAAGCCTCAAATTCCTGGATTCAATTCTATTAACAAATTTGGCCCTCTTAATTATCAGGAAATGATACATTGGGAGCGCAATTGTTTGATCACACAATTGGGTGCTTAATTGCTTGCAGGTTCTATAAATAGCTATGGCACCTTGGCATGATGCAGCTCAAGCAAGGTTCCTGTTATACTGACCAATAATAATCCATCCCTAAGCTCCAGTACACAATTCCTGGGCGAAATTGCCAGTTTGACTGAAAATGATGCTACCAGATCCCTGGTGGCACAAAAGGCTGCACTTTCACCAGTAAGTATAAGTAATAAGGAAGAAAAGCTCTCCTCACTGTTGACATCATAAAATAAATGACTTATATGCCCAGGACACATGATTTTCTTACAGGAATTATCTATTTTTGCTCTAATATAATTATTCTGTTTGCATCTATTTGTGAATCTACTACTCAATATAAACTTGTCTATCTGTATACTCTTGGCTATACTCCTGCTGCCTCATTTAAACAACCCTGCGCTCTTGACTTGGAGTATTTCCATGTCCACCATCTGGACCTCTCTCCTGGTTGTGCTAAAGAGACCATCCTGTCTAGCATGAAGGAGATTCCTACTACTCCCCCTCCACCCAATGCGCCTCTTTCTCAGGATTTCAGCAAGTTGGGGGTTGTCTATATCACAGTATTGGGGCTGGTCAACCAGGTTGTGCCCCATACTGGGAGTTGGCATCACCTAGCTACTACAGTAAACTACCTGGTCAGAATTGTGCCTATTGTGTACATGGCCTTCCAGGCCCAGCCTGCCTCCCCTGTGGGAGTCCAGCCAGACTCTGGCATAGACTGTGGCAATGGATACCAAGTTTATCTAAGAATCTTCATCCAAAGAATCCCTAAACTGATTGTCAGGAATCTTCCCAAGAATATTCCTGTCAACAATAATTTTGTGGCTCCAATACTAGAAGTTTGTTGAAATTCTGGTCCATTAGAATTTCCTACAAATGAAGAATTAGTGGGTAGTATTTGCTCAATATTACTTATTATTATGTTTCCAGAGGGTATTAACATTAAATGTTATTCAGGGACAGGAATTGGACCCGCAGTTTCCTGTTACTTAAAAAATCATCTAGATTGTGAAGTTAGTGATAAATCTAAGTCAAACCACTCATTACCTTTCATGTTAGGTTTTAGTCAATAATTAAAAGACAAATCAACTTTAAATTGTTCTATAAACTCTCCTGGTGACATCTACCAAGGTTTGGGCTTTTGCTTTTCAATTCTGGGTCTGTTGTCCTCTGTGCCTATTTCAGGTCTTCTATCCTGGTCTGCATCTTCTGTGTGGAGAAAACAGGAGGCTTTCTCAGCCTTGTCTTCCAGTTAAGAGTTATCTTAAGATATGTAATAGTCAGGAACATAATAATGTAGAAGAAAATTTATTTTCTCCAGTGTTTAGTTCCTAAAGCCTCAATTTCTCCAGGAACTTTCTCAAATTTCCAGATCTTCATTACATTTTCTCCAAATTATTTTTCCTGCTACCATGCTATCTAAGGCAGGTAATCTATATTTTGAGATTTTTTCAATCAATAAAGTCTTCATTCATCCAAGCAAATTACTTTTTATTTTAGTTTGACTTAAACCTTTTAATCCAAACCACAAGATTACCCAAGACTTCAATTTTGGAGTCCCTTGGGTATACATGGCTTTTATGGATGATCTTGTTGCAGTCTGTCAATGATAGCATTTCTCTGGGCACACAAGCTGACTCTGGTGCCTCTTTCAAATCCCATTACCTTGAGAAATCCTGGCGTCAAGTAATTCCAGGATTCTGGTACATTGTAAACTCCACTGTCACACAATCCACCTTGAAAGGAAGAACCTCAGAATTATCACTCCTCAAAGAAGCTGCCAAGCCCCAGGTCTTCTGTCTGCTGGCTTCAGCCTTCCTCCTTAGCTACTTGGGAGTGTACTTCTTCTTAGGTTGCTTCAATCCACTTCTGGGCTGTTACCGCTTGTTCAGAGAGTTATTTCACCTCATAATGGAATCTATGCCCATGGGAACTCTAGTGACTGGTCTAAATCCCTCTGCAATCTTTCATCATCTTGGAAGGTTACTTACAAGTAGGTGAGTGCCTGAAACTGATCTATATAAAAAATATAATAAAAGCATAACAGTTTCATATATGTAGCGGCATATTTATTTGGCTAAATATTTTAAGTGACTGTTGTACGGTCACACTGCACTTGCCAGAGAATTACTAGACCTTTGCCAACGTCTCTAGAGCCTTGACTGAGGAATTCAGTAGCCAAGAAGCCCTACCCATCTGCAAGATGGTCTTTGCAGATACCAAGTTGAAGATGAGAGAAACCTTAGAAGGCTTCACTTCTAGGTTCTACCTCAAGGCCCAAACCCTGTCTTCCATGAGCGCTGTATAGTTCATTGACATCCAGTCTTCCCTTCTAAATGCTGTGAGAGTTAATTGTGAGCTATCTCTGGCTCTCAAGTCTGGTATCTACAACACTTGCACAGTATCAGATCTGATACGCCTCCTTTGCACCTACAAGGAGGAGTTTGAGGTCCCACTCCATGAGAATTTTTCTTACCAACAAGCAAGTACAAGCCAAGAGTTTCTATAGATATTTCTAAGCTTTCTGAAAAGGTTAGGAATGCTCCAGACAACACTTCTCCCTGTAATTTCTTTGAATGTGGCATGGCTGGTCACTTCTCTTGGGAATTCAAGAATCTCTGTCAGAAGGTCCATCATGTAAGCATGTAAGATGACAAGGAAGGTTACCCTGCTGGAATAGAGTATGAAGCATCCCAGGAGAAAGGGGAAAAAACTGCTAAGCAGCCAGGACAGGGAGAAATCCTTGGCTTCTCTGTTGTTTTCACCTAAATCCTCTCCTTCATCCCTCTACCTCCTGATAGGCCCGTCCCTGATCCTGGCACTTGTTCTGCCCCTACTCCAGAGCCCACTGATAATCCTCCCATAGTTGATTCACTCTTAACCAGAATTAAGAGACTCTGATAACAGACAAATACAAGAAGACATCCTCCACTGGGTACTTACCATAAATACCCAGAATTTCCATACAAACCTTCATCCTGAAGTAGTCATACCACACATTGCCTACCAGACTGTATCCCTACCCTATGCTAAACAACTAGTACATCCTGGGATTTAAATCTTGCATGAGGACAGCACCACAGAACTCTTTATCAAATTGTTGTGTACTGTGACTGTCTCTTACTCCTTAGAATCCCTTCAGGAGGCTAGTCCAGCTGTAAGAGCTGCCATGGCTACTTTTTTAGAGAAATTCAAAGGGCTAGGTGTACACCAGGTCTCTAATATTATGGAAACCAGGGAGGACCATTAATGTTTTACTTACATTAAACTAGTAGTGAAAAAAACTCATGTACAGGCTATCCTTGACTCTGATGCTCCTGGCAACATAATATCTTCCCACCTGGTCAAAAAGCTGAATTTATCCCTTGACTTGTCTCACCATTATGAATTTTGCACATCTGGGCCACATACTACTAGAGCCAAGGGTTCCTACTCTTATTTCTCCCTCCTCTTTGGTAAGCTGATGGTGACTGCCCCAGCCATTGTCCTGGAAAATAATAGCTATGTTATCCTTATTCAAACTAGTTTTATGACCCAATGAAGTACAGTGATCAATCATGACAATCACATGTTTGGAATCTTGGGTCACTCTATCCCCATGTTCTATCACAGTGTCTGACCCTCTGATATACCCCTACACTTTCTGTATTACATTAATTTAAAGTATGCAGATGAAGAGATGCCTTTAGTCTACACTCTACGGAGTAAGAAAGCCAATGTGGTACCTCTCTCTGCTGGGGAAGCCAAGGGAATCCCAGTCTACAAATTCTTTAATGTAACTATCTCATCTGGTTCTTAGGTGATTCATAATACAGGACTCTTGTTGGCTCTACTGGCTGGCACTCATGGAGAAATCTTTGGCATTCCTAATGCCTCCAGACTAGAACCATGGGTTGCACCTGGCATCTTCATGCCAAGCAAAAAGGAAGTGCTCATACTTTTGACCAAATGAGTTGACAAGCAGTGATTGTCTCTAAATACCAGCTTCTGGCTTACATCCGCCTAGAAAAGCATGAAAACTTGTAGGAGACTGCCCCCTTTGCAGACTTCTCTGAGTTGATTCTACCTTGTGAATAACCCCTGGTACTATTGATCATAAGTTGCGGCTCTCTGTTTGGTCTTTCTGAAGAGCAAAAATATCAAGCCATGTATCTCTTTGCTAAATATAAGGATGTGTTTGCCAAGGATGATTATGACCTGGGTAAGGCTGTAGATGTTGCTCACCATATTGACACTCAAGGAAGTCCACCCATTTGCTCCAGGATTATACAGCATATTCAAGAAAATCATGCTATAGCCAACAAGAAGCTTCAGAAGTTATTAGGATCTGAATCCTGGTCCTCATTAAAAGCCATTGTGCTTCCCCCTCCTGATTTTCAAAAAGAAGGATGACAGCAACCAAGTGGTGATTGACTACTGGCATCTGAATGCAGTCACTAAAAAAACTCACGTCTTCTTTCTTGCATTGACAATACCCTGGACCACTTGGAAGGTGCCAAATTCTTTAGTGCAATGGATCTTATCAGTGGGTATTAAAAGATTGATATAAACTCTTATGATCAAGAGAAATGCGCTATCATTACTGACCAAGAGCTATTCCAACCAACAAGGATGCCCCAAGGTCTGACTGACACCCCAGCTACCTTCCAGAGAGCTATGAATGCTGTGATAGTGACCTCAAACTCACCAGTGTACTGATATACAGTAGTTTTAAAAGCTATGGCAAAAACCAAAAATACCTCAGATTTAAATAAAATGATTTCAGATTTAAACAAAATCCAACTCTTGGGTTAAAATATACACTCTGTTAACAGGGTTTATTGGCGTTAATGGGCAAAATGAGTCAACACAGAGACAAAGGGCTCACACGCAAAGCAAAACCATTCAAAATACATTCTGAAATACATTGATTCACAAACAAAATGGTGTGAGTTGACTTTCAGTGTACTTATGTTTACTATGTGAATTGGTGACAAAATACACCCAAGCAAGGTGTGTCAAACTCAAACCAAAAACAAAACACAATAGCAACTCACTACATAAACAAAATCACTCACACAATGTATGCAATGGATTGTAATCATGAATGATACCAAGGTATCTAAAATAAGACTCAAGATCTGAAACATAAATTTTAAAAATATTGAGTTGGGTGTTTGAATTTGGAAGTAAAATCTAGGAAAATGGGTGTATTATTTTGGGTATTCTAAAATGGGTGTGTTAAAACCAAAAACAGCTAATTAAGAAATAAAAAATCTATAATTTGGATATTGGGTGGGAAAAACTCTAATTAAATATCCATATTCAGATAAAAGCAAAAAATAAAATCAGGGAGTAACTTAATTGAAACTTATTTAATATTTTATTGAATTTTAAAATAGAAGGAACACAACAACAGAGTACCAATACACCTGTTGTGTGCTGCAGTTGTGGTTGCCTCCACAGGTCAAAGAATAGAGTTAGTGCAACCCAAGTGCCTACTCAAGGAGGAGACAGGAGAGGAGAGTTTCATAGTGACGCTGCACTGACACAGCCAGTTCAAGGAGCACAAGCTTCTAGGGTGCAGAGCATAAACCCTTGGGTCCCAAAGCTGACCCAGAAGCCAACCAAGGTTACCTTCACCAAGAAAGTTAGAAACAAGGAGGTAGAACTTACTTTGTATGTGTTTGATGTTGTATACCGGCAAGAGTTGGTCCTGTCAGCTATGCTGGAGAATCTGAAGCCTGTACTTGATACTAGCTACAAGCCCTACATCAGTGATGGCAATCAGGAGGATGACAAGGAGCCTGAGTTCTATCAAACCAATGAGGGACAGCTGGTGTTAAAAAAGGTTGCAGCCTTCTATACCAAGGTACCTATGCCCTGTGTTGTGCCCAATGCCAACGAGTCAATCCCCACTGCTAAAAAGCCTGCCCAGAAGCGCATCCCTGACATCAAACGCATCATCCTGCTTAAGCTAATGCGGGAATTGGGTGATTACAAGGCAACCACAGCCCTTGTTGGGGTGGATCCCAAGTAT
Source organism: Entomophthora muscae (assembly GCA_014839935.2). NCBI lineage: Eukaryota > Fungi > Entomophthoromycota > Entomophthoromycetes > Entomophthorales > Entomophthoraceae > Entomophthora > Entomophthora muscae. Next base: position 209,735 of record QTSX02005822.1, read on the forward strand.
GCTAGCAAGACCTTCCAAAAATTCATCAATACTGGTTGTGTCCTTGCCGCAGAGAAATCCTTGCATGTTTCTACCATGCTCACCAAGGAGCACAAATGGGCAATCCACCAGTGGATAACCTGGGATTGCCATCTTGAACTGGCAAATATACAGGCCATGGTCAAATCTACTTTTGGGATTGAGGCCTAAATTTCCTTTTACTACCATCTGGTGAAGGGAATATAATTTTCTTGGAAAAAGCTCGGGGTATCCCCCTACAACAGAAACAGCCCAGCCAATGTCAAGACCATGAAAAAATACACAGAGGCGTACACTGCCCTCAAAGCCAAGGGGACAATAAAATTTTACTATATTGACAAATTGGAACTTGCCTCATCAATGTGCAATGGGTATGGCTATGTCCCCAAAGGCTCCAATGACGGGATGGCTTGGCGTGCTGCAGTCCGCGCCACAGCCTACTTGATGGTGGCTCTCCTCAGTCCAAAGGGGGTCAAGCTCTACCAAATAATATTGGGTTTGCATAACAGCAGGACCTTTCTATCATTTCTACAATTGGTCCAGGAGCACCTGAGGCGCACGAGCCCTGGCTTCACCAATGTCATTGTTTTGGACAACGTTGGTCTCCACAAAGTGGCTGACATTCTCAAGGAATTCCCAATGATTGACACCAGCATTGCTGTGGGCCCCCAGCAATTGGCCACAGCAAATTTGTGCCTTCTCTTCCTCCCAGCCTATTCACCCTTCCTAAATCTTATCAAGGAAGTATTTGGGTGGCTCAAGCAAGTTGTCAAGCAAGGAACTCCAACTGAGACTGAGGACCTCTTGGATTTGCTGCAGGCCAGGATCCACACCCTCCCAGCTGAGACCATGGCCAAATTCTATGGCCACACTGATTTGTTCATCCCCGCGTGCCTAGCCAAACAGCCAATCAATTAGAGGCTTAGTGTGTCCAATTTGTTTATATTCTCTTATTTACTATTCAAGATTTTTTTAATTATCATTTTATATTTAGATGTTTCCACGTCCGCAATCACATTCAGAAGGACCATCAATAGATTAAGTAATTTATTTATTTTATTATATATTATTTTATTATGCCATCTGAGGTAATCCCAAACGCTTGATACTGGATTACACAAATAGATTTATACCACTTTGTCAAATAAATATAAAATAGTCTTATAAAAATTAAATGTAAAATGTACAGGTTAGAATTTATTTTTCTAATGTATTATTTTATGCTTTTATGAAACCTGTTTCTGCAATATATTTTGCAAAAATGGTTTGCTGAAATAAGAATTAGAAATTTTATTGTAATAAAAATAATATGAATTGTAATGATTTTTATTAGAAGAGAGAATTTATTGTAAACACCTGTAGTGGGTTCTTTTGTATGTACCCATCCCGCAATGGAGGTGGCGCACAACCTCCACTGCCACACTGGAGATAGTGGATATGCCCTTATTAAAAATCTCCCTCCTGCTGGTGAAGGGGAGTAGGGTAAGGTGCAAACTGAGGAGCAGCTTTTCAGGCGGGGCTGCAAACCCGTAAATCCCTGCCAGGACCAGGGCGTCTTGGATTACATGGTCCACCAAGTCATATCCAGGGGGGACCTTCTTCCTGTCAAGTGCAAGCCGGGCCTTGTTGATTCCCAGAAGGACCCTGTCTAGATCCTCTACGCTGGCGCTCATCCCAAAGAAGAAAATATAGCCAAGGTAAACCACCAAGTGAAGCCTTTGCCCAGCAAAGGCTTCTATAAACTCACAGAATTTATTATAGACTGCACTGATCTTCTTATTGTGCCTGGTCTTTGCAAAGGTAAGATCCATTGCCAAGGGGAGCCCTGTTTCATCTGCACTCAAGGCTAGCCCAAAGTCTTCAAGGAGGATCTTAGTTTTCTTGACAGCTGTTGTGTCTGCAACAGCCTATTTGCCCACTGCACGCCTAAAGTTGTCCAAAAGGTAAGATAGGGTATGCTCCAACAGGAGGCAGAAGCAAGCAGCTGCATGAGCCCAGCCCATCTCCAGTACATTCTTGAATGAGAGCGTTGCCAGGACGTCCCAAACAAGCTCAATGGAGTTTACACAGTAAACTCCACTGAGGTTAACCGGGTCTAGGCAGACCAGTTGGGCATCCTTGTAGGCAGTAACTGCCCACTCAGATGCCCCCTCTCCATGTGTCAGCCCAGCCAATGCCTCCCTGGACATAGGAAAGGACCTGTGGATGCAGTCCTCCAGCTCCCGCACAACAGGGGGAACAGATACAATTGCTTGGCCACATGAGTGCATAATTAGCATAAAAGGAGGCAGGGACAAAGGGGACCAGGACTTGGCGGAGTTTGCCGTCTACGTTTTCTAAGAAAAAAGATAAGTATTTTGAAAGTTTATTAATTTTGGTTTTTAGGCTACTTTCTTGTGTTTCATCCTTGCCTGCAGCCTTGGCCGGCTTGGCCATTCTTGACGCAATCAATTGCACTGGCAATTCAGTATTCTCTGCCCTGGCACGCTTGGTGGGTTTGAGATGTTCATACATCTCCGGGTTGTCAACCCAAAAAAGACGGCGCAGAAAGATTGTACGCCTTGAACTGGAGGCCCTCAACCACTGTCTTCTGGATGTTGAGAAGACGCTTGATGGTCTTCTCTGGGGTGTCTGGAATTTTTGACATTAGTGCCTTTGCAGACACCTTGTTGATTTTGTTCCCAGTGAGGACGGCAGACTTAACTTTGGCTTTGACCTTGCAGTTGATGTCCTTGATTTTGGCAATCACCAAGTCAAGGTCTTTGAGTAGTTTTTCAAGTTCTCTCATTTGATTTTTTTACTAACCTTTTTATATGTTTTTATTGCTTTTTCCCCAATAAATTCTGTATTATTTTGATACTGTTGCCTCTTTGTTTATTCCTTTTTGTTTTCCCATCTACTACATTATCCCATCTTTTTACCCATTTTGTATGTTTTACGCTCATCTCAATTTGTGTTGTTTGCTTTGTGTTGGCATTGTTTCCTTGATTACCTTATTATTTTTGGCGCTTGACATAGCCCCTTGTGAAAATATTAAAAACAATCTGGTGATCAGCTAAATTTGAATTAGAAAATTATATTGTTAACTGTTTTTAGATAAAGTTGTTACTTATCCAAATTCAAAACCTTAATGATGAACTTTAAGCCAATCAGGAGCCAAGTGATAAAATGATTGTTGTGACATAAAGGGTAATTCAATAATTCTTTGGTGCATGTGCGCTAATTAATATGATTGGCTGGATGTTTTGCCATTGTATGCCATTACCGCTGTGGCAAGTTGTTGGTGGACTAGTGCCCAATCAGCTGCTGGGTTAGCACTAGTCCACCAACAACTTGCCATAGCGGCAATGGCGTACAATGGCAAAACATCCAGCCAATCATATTAATTGGCGCACATGCACAAAAGGATTATTGAATGACCCTTTATGTCACAACAATCACTTTATCACTTGGCTCCTGATTGGTTTAAAGTTTATCATTAAGGTTTTGAATTTGTATCAGTAACAACTTTATCTAAAAACAGTTAACACTATAATTTTCTAATTAAATTTAGCTGATCACCAAATTTTTGTTAATATTTTCACAAGGGTCTATGTTTAAGTGCTAAAAATAACCGTGTTCTTGATCTAGATACACAACATAGTAAATACATGATTTTATAGAAATAAGCTGAACATAAAGAATAAAACCAACTATAAAAAAAGAGAACATGAACAATTGAAATTCAAAAAAAGATAATATAAATAGAAAATGTTTGATGACAGGGGTTTATTGGGGCAGGGGAGAGTGATGCCTAGGAGGCAGAATAACGCGGGAAGGAAGATGTAGAGGTGGTGCTGGCCTGGGGGTCTGGGATTGGGTGGGTTGGGCTTGCAGGTTAGGGGTGTTGGTGGCGGGGGTGGAGGCAGGAGGATTTTTCGTGATGACTGCCATATAACGCTTGTTGTATTCCTCATCAATCATTGGCTGGATGGGCTGGTAGGTGGCAGTGTTCAAGGTGGAAGGTGCTTGTCTTTCTGTGATTGGTTGCCCATGTTCACATGAAAGACAATTTGGGCAAACAAGTCAGCCACCATCTGGCAGCCAAAGAGAAAACTGTGGTCAAGGACCCCAATATAGAGATTGTTGAAAGCCTGAGGGCGGTGCTCCTGTAATGTGGATCCCATGTTGAAGAAGACAACATCAGCCAGATGGATGTCTGCGTGACCAGCTGGGTACACAGAGGCCTGGTGCCAGCATCCCTGGATGGCCTTGAGGGCAGTGGAGCTACCCTCCATCTGATGGCTCAGGAACCCCGGGTACTTGGAATTCAAGCCATCCCAGGAGTTGAGTAATCCACCAAGGATGTGGCTGTATGAGTAGCCATTGATGAAATCTGGGTTTGTCCAATAGTAGACAAAACCCTTGGCTGAAACAGCCAGAAATGCACCAATGAATGTCCTTTTTTTGACCTTCTTCTTTCTATTCTTGGTGGCAGCTTTTCCTTGCTTGCCAAAATCATCAAAAGCTATTGATAGCTTGTAATAAGAGATGAACATGACATCATCAGTTAGACTAGTCAGGCATCAGACCAGTGTTGATTCAATGGCGGGGTCCACAGGGAATCCTCAGCGCCATCCCATTGGTTGCTGGCAAAATTGGTAAGAACCTGTATGGAAGCCACCTTCCCATACATCCAGAGCTGTACCATGCGCTCAGACATCCATATGTTATGGTGCGCAAGTCGCTTCTGGACCTGGGTCAATGGAATCTTGGGATCCTGCTGGAGGAGGTCAAGCATGATTGGGCATGCCTCAGATATTTGTGACTTGGGGGCCTTCTTGGGCTTTTTGGCTATCCCAATCAGATTCCCCTTATTTATCAGGTTGTTGAATTCCCGCATGACAGTAGCTCAGGTAAATTGCAACTGGGCGGCAATCTTTTCCCAGGACAGACCCTGTAGATTCAGTGCCACAATTTCCTGAAGAATTTTGGCAGTGATGATTTGTTGCTTGGGGCGCTGGGCCAGGGGAGCTGGGCTGGGGGAGCTGAAGCCTGATTGGCTGTAGGGGGGCAGGTTGGCTGGTGGCAGGAAGTTGTTCCAAATAAAGGTTGTCATCCTGATTGGTTGGTTGGTGGGCAGCTTGTGCGGGGGTGGGTACGGGAGCAGGGGCAGAGCTAGACACTAAGTGACTCTCAAACGAGTCAAAGCCATAGGGGTCAGTGGTCAGGTACAGGTCATCTTCCTTGTTACCTGCCTCAAAGGCTTGGGTGTAAACAGGTGCCTCCACGTTCTGAGCCTTGCCTCCATTGAAGCTGGCTTGGCTACTGCTGGCTTGGCTGCTGGCGCTGCCAAAGATATTGTTTGTAAAAACCATTGTAAAAAACCTAGGATAAAATCACTAAAAGTAGAAAAAATTTAAATTTAATGACTTATTTTTATTTTAATCTCAAGTCCATATTTGGAAGGTTCTCAAAACCTTTTCATACAAATCTGGAGCCATGAAGTTGGATAAAATGCTTCTGTTCCTAAATTGGATAGCTGTTGATTGGCTGTTAAACTTTTATTTTTCTATTTTAGGCTACTCATACTACACATCTTGTGTGAGTTCATTTTTTTGTGCTTGATTAATCTCACTTCTAGATTGCTCAAGTTTTGCTTTATTTTAGTTCTTCTGTTGGTGCCTCATATGAATCCTGATTGGATTATAATATACTCCAGAACAGCTTCCATCCATTTCACTTGTTGCGTCAGTTCATTTTGTTTGTGGTTTAAACTAGACTGCTTGATGTTTGATATAATTTCATATAATGGGCTAGTGAAATTTTGTTTTTTGTTTGACAGTTCATTTATTAACTGAAATTTTATAAATTAATTGAATCCTGAATCTTGCGCAACTTGGATTTTGTTTAAATCTGAGGTATTTTTGGTTGTTGCCATAGCTTTTAAAACTAATGTACCTGGATGCTATTAATGTGTTATATCAAACCTTTAATGATCACTTGCAGCACTTAGAGGAAGTCTTCCAGAGGATACTTACAGCTAATCTTAAGTAAAAGCCCTATAAATTTAACTTCTTCAAAGAACATCTTGAGTTCCTTGGGTTCATCATTAGCCAAGATGGACTCTGCCATGGTACAACTGAAGGTGGAAGCCATTGAGAAGATGCAGGGCCCAGCCAACAAAAAAAGGCTTACAAGTCTTCTTGGAGATGGTTGGGTACTACTGCCAATTTATCCTCAGCTTTGCCTCCTTGGGTGGCTCCCTTTTTTAACTTCTCTGTACTGATAAGGAATTATTCTGGAGTCTGGTGTGTCAATCTGCCTTAAATGCTCTCAAGGAAACACTGATTGCAGCTTTGGTACTGGAATATCATGACTTTTTCAATCCATTTGTGGTTCACTTAGACACCAGGCTGACTGCTATTGGTGGTTTTATTTCCCAGTTGAACTCTGAATGACTCAAACACCCAGTGGGATACTGCTTCTACATGCTCAATGTTCACAAGAGGAACTAAACTGTTACTGAATGTGAGTATCTGGCTGTAGTATACTCCTATCAACAGTTCATACTGTACCTTCATGGTGTGCATTTTACGGTTATAGCAGACCATGCCTCCCTGCAATGAATGGAGACCCTAAAGGACCCCAAGGAGTGTCTGGAATATTGGGTAATCAAACTACAGGCATACAGCTATGAGATCATTCATTAAGCAGTTGCAGCCCACCAGAACGCTGACTGCCTCTCCTGTCTTCCTACTATTGCTTTAGTATCCCCCATGGCTGACATACTCTATGATAAGTTCATGAAGGATCTTTCTTTGTGAGAGAAGGAGCTGATAGAGATGCAGAAGGCCCTCAAAAAGCTGGCTATGTCAGGATACCAGGAGTACTGTGATTCTTTTTCAGGTGAGGGAGGAGCAGATGCAGGTACTGACATGACTCACTAGATTATGAGAATTAATTTAACAAGTAAGAGTGGGCCTTCCCTGCCATGGCCCAGGGTCCTGCCACTGGCAAAGCAGAATCAATCAGTCCTGTTAGTGCCATATACAGTATCCCCAGAAATTGACTATTCTGGCCAGTGGCATCAGAAGTGGGTGGGGTTGAGATGGTTGGTTTGGGCATCAGGGGTGATTCCATTGGGACTAAGAAGGCGGCAGGATTATTGTATTTTCTGTTGAAGATCAAAGGGTATATAGTGATTTCTCTGCCGTCATGAATTATTTGATATGTATGCTTGGGAGAATCTGGGCAAGTGGACCACTGCAAGTCTTCTAAGGTCCAGGGTTTGTGATCAGGGTTATGGGGATACTCAGTGAAGTGCACAGGGCCAAATAAAGTATCAGGAGGGTGGTAGTAGTCAAATGCTTATGTTTTGTCAACTGGCGCTTGGCTTTCAATCTCTGTGGATGAGTACTGGTGCTTAGGTGATTGCAGAGGGAAGAGTATCAAAAATAGGTAAGAAATAAGATTGGTGAACCAAAGGTTCATAACAACTTTATTGGTAAGAATGACAATACAGAGTCTTTCTGGTGCTTATGGCTTATATACCCATTCACACACAGGTGCCTCTGGGCATTCTTCTGGTGCTATCTGAGTGGCAAAGTTTGGCATCTCAAAATCTTCTGGTTGGTTGGTTGGCTGCTTCATCATCATTTTGGGGTCTTCAGGAACAGTTTCTTGGCTTTCTGGTGACCTATCTTTGCCTGACTGGTCATTGGTTCTGGCAGGGTTGGCTGCAGGTGTCATGGGGTATTTTTTCAATTTAATTACCATTTTGGGACTGGCTTGACAGGCATTCCTGAGGCAAAAGAACTTGATTAAAAAAAGGGGTTCCCAATTGGGAACCCAAAATTACTAAATGAAGGATGGGATTGAGTTGGGAGTTCTGGGCAGCTATATTTAGCTTGCCCAGGCCCAGCCAAACCCACCAGGGCTTGGGCATAGCTTTTGGTGCCCAGGACAGACCCCACAGCGTCCGCCAGAGTATGAGTGGTTCCCGCACCTGGGTATTTGCTTTTTGAAGCAAACCCAGGTGCAGGCAATCCCCTGCTACCTGTTCCCCCTGCCTGGTGGCTGGGAGCAGGTTCAAATCCTGTCTTGGGATTCAAATTGTTACTTTTATAACAGGCTAAAAAAAGGTATCCAGAAGTCTACTTCTAAAGCTTTGCAGATACTCCTGGCTACCTTACATACATCCATATCTGTGCATGAACTCAGTGATGACTGCTCACAAGACTGCTGGACATGGTGGCATACAGAAGATGTTAGCCTTGCTACAACAACACTGATTCTGAGAAGGAATGTACATTGATGTATTAGAGATGCTAGCCATCTACCATGATTATAACATTGAGAGACCTAAGGTTGCCAAGTTCCATCATAAACCAGTCTGTCCTGAGTTTGCCTTCTACACAAATGATATTGACGTAGTGGGATCACTCTCAACCACCAACAGCAATAACAGGTTCATCATTGTGATGGTTGACCACATGAAAAATGGGTGAAAGCTAAGGCCATACCAAATTAATCTGCACTAGTGACAACCATGTTCATCCTGGAGAACATCATATATAAAAATGGCTACCCCCAGATCCTACTGACTGATAATGTAACCAATTTCACCAGAATATCATCCCCTACCTCAACCAGCTGACGGGAATCTGCAAAAAAACTATCTACCCCCTATCACCCACAGACAAACAACATGATATGATGTACTAATGGAAGCCTGGTCCAGATACTCTAAAAGCTCAGTCACCAACAAGAGACTGAATGTGACATCTTCCTGCCTGCAGCTATCTTTGTATACAACATTAGATACCACTGTGCTACCGGCAAACCACCGTTCCAGATGCTCTATAGTCAACAACCAGAGCTACCGCCTTTACTATAATATCTATTGAAGCCCAGTCTGGCTGTATCTCCAGAAATATATCTCAATAAGCTTGTCTAAACCCTCATTTGCCTACAATCAGAGGCATACATAGTGAACTTAACCTATAAGCTTCAGGACCTTGAGCAAGCTGCCTCCAAATGCTCTGCCCTACCCACATACACAATAGGAGACTATGTATACTTTTTCAGCAACAGAGGCTATGAAAGAGAATCTAAACTGGCCTCCTCATGGCAAGGCTCAGCCCAGGTCATTCAGAAGACTGGCCCCAACTCCTACACCCTGAAGGAGCCCCTTTCTGGGCAATTGATTGTCATAGTACACACTCAATACATGTGTACTACTCCTAGTAATCAAGAGTAAGCCCCAATGAGGATAAAACCCCAAAAAAAAGTCTAATTAAAAAATCCTTGGGTTGTTATCCTGAATGCATTAATTGAGAGATAGAAGTTATAAGGAACAAACCTTTATTGGGAACTGAAAGGATTCTGCCAATATTTCATCAATTTTCCCACCACTTTAATAGCCGCCAGGAAGCACAACTTATTGGTAATAGAACCACAAATTAAATGCACTAGAATTAGATATTGGACCCCAGAAGACAAGAGATACAGTTCTCTTATATGGCCACTGGGAAAGCAACCCCCAAGAATATACAATCCCAAAGGAGGTTCTTGCAAAGGACATACTCCACCAGTACTGGATCACCTACCCCATAGAACACTGACAAGACCAAGTCTAGGAAGAACCACATTTTGACTTGTTGCTTGAAGTCACAGCAATTGGTTCCCCAAAGGACCAGGTTCCCTGCCATCATCAAATGCTCTGTTCCCCCCACAGCTTACTTCTGCATCATATCTTGGAATGCGCAACAAAGGCATTGATCAAAGTTGTCAGAAGTCAACCAAATGATGGGTTTGGACTCTGTTTCCCTTGGTGTGCCCCAAGCTCTGACCACTGCTTTGCTTAGGCTGGGCAAGGTAGACTGCTGGAGCCCTGAGAGAACTTGGCCACCAAAATGAAACTCTTTCACCTGCTCCTCTAAATAAGCTTCTGCCACACACACAGAGAACTGCCAGTGGACACTGTTGCCCTCTTGTTACTTTATCCCTGTTGCCTCCCTGGGATTCCTCAAGGCCAGAAACAGATCCGCAAAAAGGGGCTGTTCCTACCAAGAAAATCTGTGGTACCTCAATATGGTCCAGATGATCACCCAAGTCCAAGTACAGACCATCAACATTGTAGAGTATAATCAGTTTGTGGGCTGTCTCCTCCTCTGGTACTGGCTTCTGACGCCTTGCCCTCTTTGGAATGATCACTTGCACCTTCTTCTGGGCTGCTTTAGGAGTTCTATTTGGATATCTGGTTGCCATGACTGCTTCTGAGGGTGTCACATCTTTTTAAACCCATTTTCTAATCCATTAGGGGGAAATATTTCATATCCTAGATGGATAAGACAATTGGTTATCCATCAAGGATAAAACAAAAGAACAATCAAATAATTGTACAATTTTTTTATTGTGTTTTAATTACTAACCCAATCATCAATTAATTTGGGGCTCTAAATGCGACAAGTGCATCCTTAGCTGGTTGTGCACATGACCCCATAAAGAAATTTTGATCTTTGGTTCACTACAGTAGCTGGTTTGCACTGTCTTTCCTAAATAGATAGCCACATGAAACTGTTTGCTCAGTTGCCCTTTATTTTCTAAGCCATTGCTATCTCCAAGGACAACTGCTGCCCATGCTTCTATCCAGCCAAAAATTAGCCACCTTCCCTTCACTATATAACCTTCAAAATCTACAAGCAATAAAACAGTTTTTTTCATATTATCTTTATTTCTTTTGTCTTGAACAAGGCTGCCACTATACAACTACAGGTATAGTACCAAGAAAATAAGTAATAGAATAACTATTTGTGAAATTGCTGCAATCCCAAGCACCATTTTACAGCAGTGTCCATGTAGACTTGATTGTTTTGAAAGAGAAGACAAGTATGAAAATTCAAGGGATTGATTCAATTATAATACCTGGATTCCATCTTGGAGCCACCTATACTCAACTATTTGTGTTGTTTACCAGATAGATGATTTCCTGAGAGAGATTAATTAAATATGTTACAGCAATACTATTGTAACTTATTTCATATATTGATCATAAAACTTACATCACCTCATGTGTTTGAAGGTCTAGTCCCTATCAATGTTACTGTACATGAGAAGGTCATGAATAAATGCAAGTTATGTGAAAAGTTTACTTCTAAATCTACAATAGCCAAGTTGTTGATTTCAATCACTGATGATACCCTGAATAGAAGTTGTGCTCCTGATATCCATAGTTCTTCACTTATTTAGGAGGACATTGATAAAATGCTTTTTATCACCACAGTGAACCATTTGAATTGATAGCCTGTAGTATGAGCAACAAAATATCACAGAGCTCTCATAGTTTGTTGATATATGAAACCAGATTGATTTCAAGTTTTAGAGCTCCTGATATAATTGTAACTGGAAATATCAGGGAGTTATTAGCTAGCTATACCAAAATGATATCAGACTCAAATGCTTCAAATATTTAATTACAACGCTGTACACCTTCAAGCAAACAGAAATACTGAAAGACTCAATGTCAGACTTCTTCAAACCCTTGAGAAGATCAGTGTATCAGCTGTAAGACCAGGATAGATCATTTGGCAGCTACTTTATCAATTCCACTTCATAATTAATTGTGAAATTACTTAAATTCTATTTTAGCTGTTTTACATGTTTAAGCCAAAAAAATCCCAAACTGGAACTTTCATGAAGCTGATTATCTCAGAGATTATGTTAACTGAGGTGTCTAAAGAAACAAGAAGTTATGGAGTGTAAAAAAAGCAAGATGGTGTTTCAGAATTAGTTGACTGTTGATTATATGGTCTGTAATGTTAATCATAGTAAGCTGAAGTTACTACATGTAATTTTGGTACTAACTGTTATTGTTTCTGCATATACTGATTTTAATTTTTACTTAATAAAGAATGTTAAGGAAAACATTTGGTAACAAAATTTTGGGTCTCTTTACATGTACGTCCTTGAGTACAGCAACGATATAGATCTCATTCATAGGACGGTTCGACTGCCAATGTTGAGACATCAGTCTAATATGATGTCTCCCACTTCTATGAGGATATGGTGCACTATGTGTGTATGGCAAATACTCTTTTTCTAGGTTTCCGTACATAATGAACATATTTTTTATCATCAGGTATTCATGTTTCAACAATTACATTGTGATAATATGAATACCATGATGCATTATTTTTTACTAAAAGCTTAATTTAGCACTTGATGTGCACAAAAGCTAGTTAATTATAATCAGTCATACATAAGGATGTTGCACTATTAGATTAATCAAAATATATACTTCAAATGCTTTAAACTTAAAGCTTACTACAATAAGGCAAATGATCTAGGTAAATACAGGTCCTATTTTCTCTCCCCATAAACATAGCATGGTATATCTGATTAATCAACATTAGGATTTATTTTAGGAACAGATTATCACTAGTCTACAAGGAGACTTCTAAAACAGGCTACGAAAACTTATTTGATGTTTTCAAAAAAAATTAGAATTCTGTTATAACTGCTTCATTTCTGATTTGAAATTCGACTGCTCGTTAGTGACTATCCTGCTGAATCTGAAGTGTGATTTTTGACTAGCTATTTAACAAATAACCAATTCAAATTACATTTAGCTTATACAATGGGATTTCACATTTTTGATCCATTTATTTCCCATTTGTTTGATGGGTTTTGTTAGTTGCTAGTTTAGCTTTGTGCAATTGTGATTTACATTTTTATCGTTTAAATTTAATGATTAATTCTATACAATCTCTTATTATTATATTAGACCAAATGATCTCAGCCTAGATTGCAATTATAAACTTTGGACTGGACAATCCCATATTATTTAAACAGTTTGTATTTTTCAGTAGTTTACCAAAATGAAGGTTTGTTGGAAGAGTATGCATTAAATTTGCTTTTATTTTGTAAAAGCGGGGCCTTTTAGTTATAGAATTATAAAACCAGACTAAGCAAGTTGGTATTGATTAAGCCAAAAACATAAAAGTATTAAAAATACCTTAAATCTGTCAAGAAAAAGCAATAATCAGTTTAGCTTTTTCGTTTAGTAAACTTTTGACTTTGAAAATTACAAAACCGACCTTTTAGAGTTCAGACTTTTGATGGTAGCCACTTGCTCAAGGTTAAATTGCGTATGAAATTTGACATTGAGGAATTAAAAGAACATGACTCATCAAAATAGATAATAAGCAGTTACATTAAATTAAATTGCTTAAGTTTTAAAACTAGAATATCAAAAGATTCAAGAATAGAATAGAGGTGCAAGTTATAAATAGTTTTCAATAATTATGTTTCGCGAAATTTAACATGAATTATCTTACCTGAATTCGTAACCTTTGAACTTAAAGCAAACAGGCTACAAAGATATAATCTGAAATAAAAATGTTTATTTAATTGGCTGTAAAAATATTCGCATAAAACAATCCACTTACACTCAGTAAATTTTTGTGAAAAAGATCGTAAGAATGTAAAGCTAGAAGGCGATAGAGTAATATTAAAACTTGGAAAAACATAACATACATAAAATCGTACATGGCGTCGAAAGAGAGTAATTATACCAGAGTATAATAAATATTTAAATTTTAGCTGAGAGATTTGTTTACATTAAAAAACTTTATAGATTATAAATAAAAGCTTATTTTAAAAAAACGTTTACCCAGTGTCATAGGGAAACCCACCCCCCTGAAAGGCAGAACCCTAAGGTAAAGAATTAGGCAATCTATAGGAATGAGTTAAAGATTATTGAAAGAATAACATTCTAAATATTATCAAGCTTACCTTTAGCTAAATCCACAAAGAAAAGGTTGCTTACTAAAAGCTTATGTCTATCTATTGAAAAAATCAGATTTCGAAAAGTTCCTGCTTTTAAGCTTTAAATTTTAATAAGCAAAAATTAAAAAGCTAAAGCTCCAAAGGCCTAAATTTACTTTTTGAGACTCTAAAAATAGACTATGCTTATTTAGAGCACTAGAGGTTTCCGGAATTCATAGCCAAGCGCGAAGGGTGAATAGGAGGGGGTTGTTGTTGAGATGTTGGAGGTCCAGAAGAAGGTGGAGGAGGAGGTTGGAAGTTTTGTCCATTAGGTACGAAGCCGGGTGGAGGGGGTCCAGGAGGACGATTGAACATATGAGGTGGAGGCATCATAGGTGCGAAGTTCGGTGGCATTCCTGAAAGATTTAAAAAAAGTTTAAAAATACTCTTACCCATCATCATTGGAGGACGTGCCACTAAATAAATGCGGTTAGTTTTTATTGTGAAAGAGGTATCTCAAGTTTAAAATAGAAAAACGCATCATATTCTTACTTGGAGGAAAGCCGCCAGTTGAATTATAAGCCTGAGTAATTTGGTCAATCACACTTTGAGTGGTGTCTTGTCCAAGCGCTTTTTAATGTTAGCCGAGAAAATGAACACAGAAATACCAGCATAGTATTCTCTTACGGCAGCAGCATGTTTCCAGCCAGAATTATGGGCTTTACGGACAGCCAAAGAATCATGCGTCAAGAAAATATCACAATAATCTGACAGATCAATTAGTAGAAAATCATATATTTTAAGAAATATTATCTAAATTCTAATGAAATAGCTAAACAATTGCGTGATATGTTTAATTATATTTACCACAATAATATTTTGGCATCCTTAAACCTTTCTTAAGGAGCTACCTTGTATTAAAAACGCCAAGCTAAGTTTTAAATATAAGCTCAGCCAGATTTTGTGCCCTGTTCGCTTAGCTGAATTGGAATTTGCGATTCAACAAAGATACCAATTAGCTAATTCCAGCCCGCTCGGACTGAGATGCTTTGTTCACTTTCTACATTCATCGTTCTGCGGCTTCAGCCCCGCAACATCATATGCAAGCATCCAAACTGCTGATATTTGATCATTTATTTGTATTTTTTTTAAAAATACATCAAACCAAGTCAACCATGCTTATTTTGGCTTGAAATTAAGTTTATTCTCTAATTAATGGCCCTTAATAACTTATTATAGTAAAGTTTTATAGAAAGCCAAGTACTCTTTAAAAATTCAACTATAAAGCAAGCTATCAACCTTTCATACAGATAAGTTATTAGTGTTGCAACATCTACAATTACTTCCTCTAGGGGAACCAA
>QTSX02005823.1:0-223660 GCA_014839935.2 Entomophthora muscae
CTGTGTTCATGCCAAGCTTCTTCACAAATATCAACTCCCTGTGACCAATCTTGAGGGGGGAGATATCAGAAATTGCGACATTAATGCTATTTTGATATGGCCTCCAAATAATGATGTGTGAAGATTTGGCTGGTTTTGCTTTTGACTTCAAAAATTCCTCACCTTCTGTAAATGGGTCTGTGCCAATATCCACCCATTCCAGACTACTATACCTGCCCTTGTCTGATCCTGTATGACCTCATCCAAACGTGACCCCCTCAATCACTCTGTCTACCTAATGAGTGATCACTAACCCTTATCTACTATTTAAGTAGAATCATTTCTCCTAATAAAGACAATTTTATCCACATTTGTGTTGGCTTTTGTATTCTTCAAGCCTTTTCCTTTCCTTTTTGCCAAAAGGAAATCATCTTCTTGCATTCCACAAAATTAAGGTATGTGCCCTTAATTTTGCCCTAAAGGCTAACCCAAGGCTAGCTCTAAACCTCAAACCTTTTGTTATAATGTTTCTCATCATGTCCTTTTGGATGTCTTCTCCAAGAGCTGAACACAAAAACTCTGAAAAAGTAGCTTGAGGCTGTAGCCTGTGTTGCAACTGAACCAAATAATAGTTCAGTATTTGGATTGGGAAAGACAACAGTCCAAATAGAAAGGACAACAGTAGTAATAAGATAGTGTTTATTGGGGAAGAACATAGTTCATATACTGTATTGGGGAGTCGCAAGTCCACCAGAGGTAACACTGTGGCGGTTCTGAATAAGGTTTGGGTTAGGAACATCTTAAGTGAGAATCAGCGCATCAAATTGGCATCTCCCCTATTTTGGAGATAATGCATATAATTTGACATTAACCACAGAATGGTCTATACCATTAGTTACATTATGGGGTGACTCTTCAAGTGCCACTTGTGTATCATGAGATACATTAGCGGGCGGGGTAGTAATCTCAGTTGCAACACCCCAGCAGGAGATATTGTGACATCTTCAATTGCTTGAACTTGGGTTAAAGATTACCGGAATATCCAAATCTGAGTTGTGGAACATAGTATCTCATAATCTGAATTAGGAATAAAATACCAGAAGACAAACTGTGCTTCAAGGAACGTTTCAACGATCACTGTTAACCTACACACCCTGGTCATATTATAATACTTTAATATGATTCATCTACTAATAAATCTATCATCATTTTTCTTAGTTTTAGTATTCACCCTTTTCTTACTTTATGCATCCAAGAATTATATATATAACACTCACTTAAATGCATAGAAAGTGTGATTCATGCCAAACAGTTATCTTTGATATGATTCTCTGTAGCTGGATTTTTTAGTTACTAATTCGAGTTCAATGGAAGTTGACTTCTTGCTTAACAAAACTAATTGAAATACAGTACACAATCAAAGTTCAAAGTATATTGAACATGAAAATATAAATCCTAGCCTTTTTACTTTAAGGCCTTACAATCAACCTTTAGACCATTTGCTTATTCAAGCTCATATTTGATTTGAAAATTTCAAAACTTCTTTTAGTAATTTGAAAGTATTTAACTGGCCGCATAGCCTCATGCTCGTCCATGCTTTCAAGGAGTTCGTATCTTATCGATTTAATTCCCTAAAACTTTAAGAAAGCTACCATGAAAGCCATTTGGTTAACTCATAACATAACTCCAGGGAAAGAAACATCCAAAGTAGTTTAATGAAAGGATTGTATTACAGGAGAATTAAAGTTATCCTTAAGAGCTATATTTGAAGTATGCGTATGCCGCAATCACTGCCAGAGGGACAAGAACGGGGAGAAGCCTAGACATCACAAAATCAGACAGGAAGAGCTGAGGGAAAATGAACGAACATTAATAGTGGGTCCCCGAAGGTGACATTTTTAAAGGGATAAATTACAATTTCACAACGTTGAATGCAAATAAACAGCAGTAAAAAAAGCAAAAATATTGCGTGATTTTCAGAAAGCCAAAGAAAAACACCTACCCTTGACCAGCATCTTTTGATTTCTCTTTAGACGGAAGAGGCTCATATGTCGTCTTTTTCTGAGGCTAAAACAAGATTAGTGAGTAGCCAAACAGGTCAACTATTTTAAAGTGATTCAACCCTCAGCCTTAATTTAGAATGAGTATCATAAATCATTGAAATATAGTTTCATTAACCTATGACTGAATAAAATATGCTCCTACCTTAGAGTCGGGATCGACCTTTCCAATAAGATACTCTTTAAGCATTCTCACGAGCACCGTCAGAGTGGCCTATATCTTCAAAAGCTTCAGTGCCGTCTAGACCACCGAGCTCAAGCAAAACCTCTTCACCACCGGGGTGCTAACGTACACTTAGCTCATGAGCATAAAATAAAGCTTGCTTACGTCAGAGATAGATTTAGTGATGTCATAAACACTTCCTTCGATGATCATCCACAAACTGTCTGAAGTTTTGTGGCTTGAGACTTCGTCAAAAGAGAAAATTTTGGACATTTTTATCTATTCTAAATTTTGAATTAACAAAGAAATAAGCAAGTATATAAAAAAGGTTAAAGCTCGGGAAAGTTCATAAGATCAAAGTGACGGCTGCATTCCACAAAAAGGAACCCAAAAGTCAAATAAGATAAGCTCGATGTACAAGCGAAACTCATTTGGATTAAAATTTTGAAGTTAAAAGTTACATTTAAAAGGTAAAAGATGTATAAACTCGAACAAATAATGACTTGACTTACCTTGCTACAAAAAAATCAGTATTGAATGGAAAGATAATCTTTAATCTCGAGGATTATCTTTGATTTATATGGTGCCTTGTCTTAATGTCTATTCGTCAACAATTATTGGTTTAATAATTATATAGATTTGACTGAAACCTTTAAGCAGGGAAACAATTTATAGAACAACTGGCATGACTGTTACCAATGAGATTGGGCTTAACTTCCCCAGCTCAAGCCAACTTGCTATTCGGCATGAAATGAGGATCAGAATGCTGGCTTTAAATGCTTATTATAATGTTTTAGCATTGCGTCATATCTGGTTTAATACTTAGTATTTCGCATAAAGATAGGGGCATAAGTAGTTTTTGATGCAACAATACCCATTTAATACACAACCAAAGACTTTTTGCTCCAACTTTGATCTCCACTAGCATGAGCGCCTAATACATGCCCTTTATTTTTTATTAAAGCTGCTGCTAAAGAGCGGATTATCCCAGCTAGTAATGAATGTCAGATGCCTTATTAACTGATAAAGCATTCTGACTCGGGCCACGGCGTTAAAATTCCGGAAAACTCATTTCGGAAGCAGCCTTTTAGTAATTATACACTAGCTTTGAGCTAGCTTGGTCCTCTAATTTTTTCCGGAAAAAGTGTAATCCCGAATTCCGATACAAGAGTTACCAAAGTGCTGTAGGCATTTATCATTTAGGGCAGCGACGGAGCACTCCGAGCAGAATCCGGCCTTCGCACCTATTAGATGCTTAGAGCAATACTTCACAAATCGTTTAGTCCACAGGCTTTAGGAATCTGCACTTTGCAGAAAAGGTCTGAAAAGATCAAACTTGCAAATAGAGGGTGAAAGTAGCTGACGTGAGACAGGAAGATTTTCTGACAATATTTTCTATCAACTGATTTTCAGTTACTTAGATAAAATAAACTATTTTCCTCATATTTGATGTATTTTTTTGCTCATAGATAAAGGGATTATGTATTAAATTAAAAGCAGCAAAATAAAATTTATTTATTTGGGTATATTTTTGTCTTTGTATTCAGTTCTACTAAATTTTCATGATTTTGAAAGATGATTCTCGAGAATAGTTTTTAAAACCTAAATTTAATTATAATAGTTAATATGACAATTCTTTAAAATAATAGCCTCCTATAGCTCTTTTTATGAACCATATTATACAGCAATTTTCACAGATACCCACTTGGATTCTGGCAACTGGATTTCCTACAACGGCATTTCCAGAAAAATGACAACATTTTTAAATCTCTTTAGATTGAGTCCAGATTTAAAATTCTAAATATGATGTCATTTTGTTAGAAGTGGTGTTGTCGGAAATTCTGTTGTCAGAATCCAAGTGGGTACCTTTTCACAGCTGTGAGAATGAACAAAATAAACTCAGCCTAAAATAGAAGAAGAATGAGTTGCTTAATGACTAGGGCTGCAATGGCTTAAAAACGCATTGATTGTGGCATTTGCCGTAATCGGTGTATCCAAGTCGTTGTGTTACTCGATTTTGGATTCCCCTAAATTAGGGAAATCCGAAATCAACAGAGACAGATCTGGGGAAGATGGCTTTCTGTTTTTTGGAAAGCCAAATTTTAATATGTTATTTTGAATAAAATTTTATTTTTGACTTGAAAGTCAAATTTGTGCTCTTATTTTTTTAAATTTTAAGGAATATATATTTTTTATTTTAAAAAAAGTCTGCAAAAAAACTGGTTGTAGATATGGGTCATTATTTTTCTTGTTATGCCTAGGCACCAGATTGATTATTTTATAACTTAATCACATTATTCATATTCAAATTATTTAGAAAAGCTTAAAATACAATCAATCCTAAATCTTTGATTGATCTTGGGCTTAGATGATTTTTTTTGAAAATAATTCATCAATTTTAAAATTGAAAATTACAACTTATAATATTACTGAAGATATCCTAAGTGCTACTAAAAACTACAAACCAAAAATATTTATGATGAGTTGCATGGGAGAGTAATAGCAGCCCCAAAGCTAAAAATGTCATTAACCTATCTTTGTGTCAGGGAACCAACCCTGATCGGCCGGCTCGCTAGTGTTTGGGAACTGGCGGGTTGCGGACTGGGTGGGCAGAGCCCACCAAAGGATTGGTGCTAACTTAATGAGGTAGGACATTGACTTGCCCACTCACAACCACAGACTGGCGGCTGGGACAATAGTATCTATTACTCACGTGAGAGTAATATATACAATTCCAAAAAGCTTGTTGGTATGGTCCAGTGGGAGCTCAGAGGCGGAGGCAGGCATTGGTTTGGGGGTGACAGGTGGCTCCATGTCCATTTGGTAGGCGGGAAGGAAGTTGTATTTATCTCTGAACAGTTGGGGTTTGGTAACGTACCAAGGGCCTTCTCGGTTGTATCTGGTTAACTCAGTAGTTCTGGCCAAGGGATCCCGGGCTAGTATGTTGTCAGCGGTGTAGTCCTTGTACTCAGGCTTTAAGGGGTACTCTGTGAAATGGACAGGATCAAAGGGGGCACCTGGCGGGTGGTACATAGCTGGCAGGTTGGCAGGGGGGCAGACAATCTTGGGGTTAACTGGAAGATGGCAAGAATAAAATAGGGCAATAGTTGGGGAAACCAATATCTCATAACCTTTATTTAAAAATGACAATGGGGGTTGATCTCGGCCTGGCAGGTATTTATACCACGCTGCCAGGCTTCACTACCTGGTCTGTCAGGAAGCCAGTCATAGGTAGATGCATTGGGCAGCTCGGGGTGAGGGGCGGTCGAGCCGGCGGGTAGGGCCCACCATAGAATGGGTGCTAACTTGATAATATAAGATAAAGATCGCCCGAGCAAGGACCAGGGTCCGGAGTTGGGGACCACGGAATCCACCAATCCTGTCAAAGTAATATAGAGTACTCCAAACATTTGGGTAGAGGTGGTCTCAGCTCAGCGTCAGTGGGTTCCAAGGGGAGGTCTGGTCTTGGGGTTAATGGCGGAGTCATGGGAACAAAGTACGCTGGCAGATAATTGTACTTGTCTTTGAACAATCTTGGCGGCCTTTTGTACCACTTTCCTTTGTGTCCTATATATTTGGTTTCTCTAGTCCTGGCCAAGGGGTTGGCAATGAGGATGGTTTCCAAGTTGTACTCTGAATAGGCCAGGTTGGGGGGGGGTACTTGGTAAAGTGCACAGGTCCAAAGGGAGCTCCCGGGGGCAGTATAATGCCTGGGGCAATTTTTCAGATTGGGCTTGGGAGGGGGCGGCAGCCTGGTAGTCTACTTGACCGGAATTAAGATGGAAGATCACTAAGACTAGATAGGGTAAGATTTGTTTGAACCAAAGGTTTATAAAACTTTATTATCAAAAATGGCAATGGGGTCTTCACTGTACCGCCAGGGTTTTTATACCATGGGACTTTGCTTCTTCAATTTTTGCAGGGTTCAGGTTTGCAGACAAGGCACTGGCGGGACATGGGTCTTGGCTTGGAGTCTCAAGGGCAGCAGATCCAGGTTGTGCCTTCTCTGGCAAAAAGAAATGGCAATGCTTTGTTCCGCTACCACTGTTCACTATGTCACCTGAGTAGTCCAATTGTACCACTCCTTCTGGGCAGAAGACTGGCAGTTGCTGGTGGTCATTGGCAGAGTTAAAAATAGGTTTTGTTTTAACCTCCTTAAGGCAAGCTGCAACCTCTGCATAGGTTCAGGTCTTTGGTAGCTCAAGGTTGGCATCAATCTGATGAACATTTGGGGAATTGTCTTTGGGAGGCTGGCGGGTCTCAGAGTAACTTGTTAACTCGGGTTTGCAATTTAACAAGTGGGCAGTCTCTCATCCACTTTGTGTGACTTGAGTAGTCTTTGGAGGGTCAGGGTTCAATTCCAGGGTTTCCAATGTTGGTTTTGAAACTCCAGTATTGGTGTTGGGTAGGTTGGCAGTGAGTCCTCCACCAACCTCTGTTAGCCAGGTTACATCTCCTTTGCTGATATGGGTCTTCATTGGCACCAGTTTGACAGCATACTGGCAACTATTCAGGGAATTCTCTGTAGTAGGCCGGCGGGTCGCAGAGTAATTCATCAATTTGAGCCTGTGACTTAAAGGGTTGGTGGGTCCTGGACTGTCCTGGAGGGTTCAATCCGTCTTTTGGGAACTGGGGCTCAACTCTTGAGTTTTCAATACAAGTATTGAAATGTCATTCATGACATGGTCAGGTTTTCTGGGCTCAGGCGGGTTGGCATTGGGTGTCTCAGATGGCAGTGTGGCGCTCGGCACTGGCGGTTTGCCACTGGCTGCTTTGGGGTGAGAAGACTTCAAATCCTTCTGCTTACCAATTCAGGTATTGGGTGCCTCTTTGGGTTCAGTGCCTTCCCCGGACTTTGGGGGAGTTTGGAATAACTTCCAGGGAGAAATTTGTCTATTTCACCGGGCAAACTGCTGGTGTCAGGCGTTGGTACCTTGGGGAAATTCCCGGCATCTTGCACTGGCGGTTTTCTTGCAGAATTCTTTGGGGAAGCTAAGGGTTCAGATCCTGGCAGGCTGGCAGGCTGTCAGCAACTTTGTCAATTAGCAGTGGGTTATTGCGTTCCCAGCCTATGAGTCTGGCGGTCCGCAGAGGGTTTTGTCCAGGATTTGACTCTGATTCTGTATTTTGAGATTTAGGAGCATCCAAATTGTCATTCCTGACATCATCCCCTTCTTCCCCCAAAATCTCCCCTTTCAGGGCCTTCTTCTCAAGGTATTGTTGGATGGTCTGTTTGGCATTGGTTAGGTTTCTCAAGGGTTCCCAGGTGCTTTCTTCCGGGGGTAGCCTGACCACTTGTCATAGTACTGGGGGGTCTTGTAGTGGACCCGGTTGCCGTGGATGTACTCAACTTTGTACTCATTTGAGTGGTCCTTCCGGATTGGCAGGGGGCTTGACTTGATCTTCTGGTGGGGAAGGGAGTTTCTGTCTTTTTTGAACAGCAGGGCGCGGTGGAACATGTTATGGATCTTCCACGTGGGGGTAGGTCTAACTTGAAGGCAACTTCTCCAATGAGCTTGGTGATCTTGTGTGGTCCGCTTCTTCTGTGAGCTAGTTTTCTGCAAGGCACATGCAGGGGCACGTTACAGGAATCCAAATAGACCTCATCTCCAACTTGGAGGGGTTTACCAGGGGTCTGTTTTTAATCAGCAAATGCCTTGTATGTCTGTACTGCTTGGTTCAGGTTTACTAGGCATATAGTTTAGGTGTCGTGGATCTATTCAATCCAGGCGCGTCCAGACAGGTTGGTTTCCTTGTTTCCAATGCCAGGGTCCCATGTGGGGTCAAACCCGTAGTTGGCTTTGAAAGGGGACATTACAGTAGATACATGGTCTTTGCTGTTGTAAGCGTACTGTACCATGGGTAGCATCTTGGCCCAGTTATCTTGGTTGGCATTAGAATAGCATCATAGGTACTGTTCAAGTATTTGGTTCACTTATTCAGTCTGGCCGTTGGTCTGTGGGTGGTAGGAGGTTGATACACAGCTCTTTACCCCCAAATCCTTCATCACCTGAGCCCAGTAGTTGGAGGTGAATTGTGGTCCTCTATCAGTGATTATTTCCACCAGAGTTCCATGTTGGGTTAGGATGTGGTTGTGGAAATGTCTAGCTGTCTCTGCAGCAGTGCAGTTAGTGGTGGTAGGGACTAAATAGGACATTTTAGTGAATCTATCTACCATGACTAGGATTGCATTGAACAAATTAGAAGGGGGCAGTTCCACAATATAATCCATTGAAACAGACTGCCAGGGTCCCGCTGGTATTTCTAGTGGTCTTAGCAAGCCTTCAGGTTTGGATCTACGGGGTTTGGTTCTTCCACATGTCTCACAGCTTTTGATGTAGGCAGCCACGTCTTTGTCCAGTTGGGGCCAAGCGTAATTCTTCTTGATTCCTTGGAGTGTCTTGAGTCTGCCAGGGTGGCTGGCCATCTCTGAGTTGTGATAGTCTATGAGTACTTTGGTCCTTGTTTCACCTTCTGGTACGTAGATCTGGTTGTGTAATAGCAGGGTGGTTCCTTTCACTGAGAACCCCTTCTTGTAGTGTTGGCTATCTGGGTCTGAGGTCAAGTTGGCAATGAGCTCCGCTGAATACTTGTCTAATTTCTGCGCCTCAATTATGTCAGGCTTACAGGCCATGATCTTCATGGACATCAGTTGGATGCCTAGGCTGGCGGGGTCAAGGAGTACATGGGTGTTGTGGTCCTTGGTCTCAGCTGTGGTGGGAATCATATCTGCTCTTCTGCTCAGTGCGTCAGGTACTATATTGACTTTTCTGGGTTTGTAGTCAATTGTCAGGGTGTAGTTGGCCATTTCTAGAGCCCATCTGGCCTGCCTCTGGTTCAACTGTCTGGGTTTAAAGAATTAGACTAAGTTCTTGTGGTCAGTTAGGACTTTTACTGGGAATTCAGCGCCACATAGGTACCGGCGTCAATGTTTCAAGGTCTTCATTATTGCAAGCATCTCCTTGTCGTAGATTGGGTAGTTTCCTTTGGCAGGTAGCATCTTCTTGGAGTAATATGCTCAGGATGTAGCATACTATCCTCTCCTTCCTGAAGAAGGACCCTGCCCACCGCAAAGTTGGATGTGTTGGTTTCCAGTACAAATGGCCTGGAGGGATCTGGCATGGCCAGGACAGGGGTGGAGGTGAAGGCAAGTTTCAAGGTGTCAAAGGCGGTGGTACACTCTGGAGTCCAGGCAAAGGTGACCTTGTCGGAGCAAATTTGGGTCAGGGGAAGAGTAATGTGAGAAAAAATTTTGATGAAATCTCTGCAATAATTTGCCAGGCCCAAGAAACTTCTCACATCCTTCCTGCTTTTGGGCACCGGCCAAGACGTTATTGCTTCTACTTTGTCTTATGCCATGGCAAAGCCGCCGGTCTTTACTATGTATCCCAGGAATTCAACTTCAGACTGGAAGAATTCACATTTCTTAAGCTTGGCGTGTAGGTTTGCTTGGGAGAGTTTTTTGAGTATAAGGTCCAGATGACGCAGGTGTTCCTCATGAGACTTGCTGTAGATGAGAATGTTGTCCAAATATGCAACACAGAAGCGGCCAAGGTATTCCCCTAGGATGGTGTTGATCATCCTTGGTAAGGTGCTGGGGGCGTTGCAGAGGCCAAAGGGCATCACCAGGTACTCGTACAGCCCATATTGAGTTTTGAAGGCAGTCTTGTACTTGTCTCCATCCTTGATTTGGATTTGGTTGAACACATCTTGGAGGTCAATTTTTGAGTACACCTGGGCTCCAGTCAGTACATCACAGAGGTCATTGGCATTGGGGATGGGGTAGCGGTTCTTCACTGTGATGTTGTTCAGTTTTTGGTAATTCACGCATGGGCACATCCCACCATCTTTTTCCCCTACAAACAGCATGGGTGACAAGCAGGGGGCCTTTGACACTCAGATGAAACCTTTTTTTGTCATATCTTCCAGGTATGCTTTCAAAGCTACTTGTTTGTGGTGGTTGAAGCTGTAGATGAGGCTGTGGTGAGGTTCAATTCCCGGTATCAGGTCTATGGTGTGGTTATATATTGAATGGCTGGGTAGTTTTGTGGCTTCTTCCTCACTAAACACATGGTCCCACTTCTGTAGGGGAGTAGGTAGTATTCCAACACTAGGTTCTATCTTTATGGTTAAGAGTTTGTTGGAAGGGATTTGGCCATGGCTCATGCAAAAGGGGACGGTGTTGCAAGATTCAGGTCGGCCCAACATGGCGGTTTGTTTGTGATAGTTCAGGATCAGGCCATGTTTGTTGGACCAGGAGTCGCCCAGTATAAGGGGGTGGGGTAGTCCAGGTAAGAGGATCAGGGAAAATGGGTACACATTATGTCCAATTGTCAACAGGAGTTATTGTTCACACCCATAGCCAGTGTCCAGAGAGCTGTTTCCCATGACTACTTGTAGGCTACACTCTGAAGCTGTCATGCCTAGTTCCTTTGCCAGGCTGGCGTCAACAAAGCTTTCATCAGCTCCTGTATCAATAAAAGCTTCAATCTGGCGCTTGTTTCCCAATAGTTCTATGTTCACTTGGATGAATTTGTAATACTTGGAAGAAGTGTTTATTTGCGCCAGTGAGACCGGGACAGTGTTCTTCTTAGGGCAGGCTCTGATCAAGTGGCCTGCCTTGTGGCAGTGGAAACAGAGTCCTTTGTGATAGTGTTGTTGGAGCTCTTTGGGTGTCATTCCTGTTCTGTTGGGGTTTGGTTCTCAGGTTTGGCAGGTCTGGGAGGGGCCAGCATTCTCTTGGTTTATGCTAAGGCCCTTGCACAGGGGAACCAGATTGTCTAGGCTGAGGTTGGGCGGATGGTGCTTCAACAAGTCCTTCATTGCTAGGTTGACTCCCTTTTGGAAGATGATGGCTCCAGTTTGTCTTCCAGTTGGGTTTGAGTTTTTAGTTTGAGGAATTCATCAATGTAAGCTTGGATGGGACAGGCGCCCTGCCGGATTTCCAACAAGGAGTTCAGGGCGTAGTATCTGGTGTTGCGGTCTTCCCCTGTGGCCATTAGTTTGGCTTCAAACTTGGTGTAGTCTAGGCAAAATTCCACGTCTTCAGTGGTTGCTTTGCCAAACCAGTCAAGGGTGTCTCCTGATAGCATGGCGGCTACTCTAAGTACCTTTTTGGTGTCACTGGAATAGGATGGGGCATTGGCTTGAAAATGTAGTCAGAGAACTGGCATGGCGCAGCAGGCCTCTTCAAGAGTGAGTTTTCCCATCTGGGGCATCTCCACTTTGGTAAGGGATTGGTTGACAATCACATTCTGAACCTGAGAGGAGGGTCCTTTGGCGGTTTTGGCGGCGGGGTTGGAGTTCTTGGGGTTGTCTGGGGTCATGTATGTATTCTTCCATGCAGAAGAGATCAGGTTCTTGGTCATCATAAATGTTTAATAAGTGATTATAATTAAAAAACATACAAGATGCCCCAAGAATAATCAACATCTTGGGGCTCAGGGTACCAGGTTTAAAATAGATTATCATAATGTCAGGGAAACAACCCTGATTGGCCGGCTCACTAGTGTTTGGGAACTGGCAGGTTGCAGACTGGGTGGGCAGAGCCCACCAAAGGATTGGTGCTAACTTAATGAGGTAGGACATTGAATTACCCACCCACAACCACGGACCGGCGGCTGGGACAATAGTATCTATTACTCACTTGAGAGTAATATATACAATTCCAAAAAGCTTGTTGGTATGGTCCAGTGGGAGCTTGGCAGCGGAGGCAGGCATTGGTTTGGGGGTGACAGGTAGTTCCATGTCCATTTGGTAGGCAGGAAGGAAGTTGTATTTATCTCTGAACAGGCAAGGTTTGGTAACGTACCAAGGGCCTTCTTGGTTGTATCTGGTTAACTCAGTAGTTCTGGTCAAGGGATCCCGGGCTAGTATGTTGTTGGCGGTGTAGTCCTTGTACTCAGGCTTTAATGGGTACTCTGTGAAATAGACAGGATCAAAGGGGGCACCTGGCAGGTGGTACATAGCTGGCGGGTTGGCAGGGGAGCAGACAATCTTGGGGCTAACTGGAAGATGGCAAGAATAAAATAGGGCAATAGTTGGGGAAACCAATATCTCATAACCTTTATTTAAAAATGATGATGGGGGTTGATCTTGGCCCAGTAGGTATTTATACCACGCTGCCAGGCTTCACTACCTGGTTGGGTTTTCTGGGCTTGGGCGGGTTGGCATTGGGTGTCTCAGATGGCAGTGTGGCGCTCGGCACTGGCAGTTTGCCACTGGCTGCTTTGAGGTGAGAAGACTTCAAATCCTTCTGTTTATCATTGCAGGTATTGGGTGCCTCTTTGGGTTCAGTGTCTTCCCCAGGACTTTGGGGGAGTTTGGAATAACTTCCAGGGAGAAATTTGTCTATTTCACCAGGCAAACCGCCAGTGTCAGGCGTTGGTACCTCAGGGAAATTCCCGGCATCTTGCACTGGCGGTTTGCTTGCAGAATCCTGTGGGGCAGCTAAGGGTTTGGTTCCTGGCAGGCTGGCAGCAACTTCATCAATTAGCAGTGGGTTATTGCGTTCCTAACCTATGAGTCTGGCGGTCCGCAAAGGGTTTTGTCCAGGGTTTGACTCTGATTTTGTATTTTGAGATTTAGGAGCATCCAAATTGTCATTCCTGAGACTTTGGCTAATCATAAATATTCTTGGTTTGTTTCAGAAAAAAAGGTTGTTGTTTTTTAAAGACTGATAACTCTATTTAAAATACACCCTTCAGTAAGCTTCCCTACTTCATGAACTTGCCCTAATGCACCACTAGCATCTTCTGATATTTTTGTTTCTCTGGTATCATCACGTGATTTCAAATGATAAGTTATCTCAGAATATTCTGACAAACTTTCAAATGTTAAAGGTGAAGTATACAACTTTCCATCTTTCATAAAATATGAAAGATTAATGCACAGATTTCTAACTTTGAGCTCTTTCCTTATAGGCCTAACTTTTCTCTTATAAATATAAAAGAATGACTTTTGAGAAATATTTGAGCCTGATAGCGCTGATTTATATAATTTATTTCTTTTGTCTTCTTGCTCAAAAATATTTTTAATATCATTTATATTCTTAATATAAAGCTGATTTTCTTTATCTTTTAATGTTTTTGATATTACACCAAAGTGACCATCAACAATGCTTTTTCCATGACATTCTACAAATCTAATGTATTTAATAGACCCTTTAATGTATTATGGTACCTCTTTAAATAGATAATATAAGAATTCATAGGATCTAAAATGGTTTCAATTATCAGTCCATACTTTGATATTATTTATTTTTTTAAACTTACAGTAGTTTTAAAAGCTATGGCAACAACCAAAAATACCTCAGATTTAAACAAAATGATTTCAGATTTGAACAAAATCCAGGTTGCGCAAGATTCAGGATTCAATTAATTTATAAAATTTCAGTTAATAAATGGGCTGTCAAACAAAAAACAAAACTTCACTAGCCCATTATACAAAATTATATCAAACATCAAGCAGTGTAGTTCAAACCACAAATTAAATGAACTGACGCAACAAGTGAAATGGATGAATGCCATTCTGGGGTATATTATAATCCAATCAGGATTCATATGAAGCACCAACAGAAGGACTAAAGTGAAACAAAAATTGAGCAATCTAGAAGCAAGATTACACAAGCATAAAACAAAATGAACTCATACAAGATGTGTAGTATGAGCAGCCTAAAATAGAAAAATAACAGTTTAACAGCCAATCTGCAGCTATCTAATTTAGGAACAGAGGCATTTTATTCATTTTCATGGCTCCATATTTGTATGGAATGGTTTTGAGAACCTTCCAAATACAGACTCAAGATTACAATAAAAATAAATCATTAAATTTTAAAATTTCTACTTTTAGTGATTTTATCCTATGTTTTATTTCAATATGGTTTTCAATAGCAACATCTTCAACCATGCCAGCAACCAAGCCAAGCCAGAAGCAGCCAAACCAGCTTCAATGGAGGCAAGGCTCAGAACGTGGAGGCACCTGTTTACACCCAAGCCTTTGAGGCGGGTAACAAGGAAGCTGACCTGTATCTGACCACCAACCCCTATGGCTTTGACTTGTTTGAGAGTCACTTAGTGTCTAGCTCTGCCCCTGCTCCTGTACCCACCCTCGCACAAGCTGCCCATCAACCAACCAATCAGGATGACAACCTTGATTTAGAACAACTTCTTGCCGTCAGCCAACCTGCCCCCCCCTCAGCCAATCAGGCTTCAGCTCCCACCGCCCAGCGCCCCAAACGCAGAATAATAACTGCCCAAATTCTTCAGGAAATTGTGGCACTCAACCTGCAGGGTCTGTCCTGGGATCAGATAGCCAGCCAATTAAAATTCACCTGGGCTACTATCATGCGGGAATTCAATAACCTGATGAATAAGGGAAATCTGATTGGGACGGCCAAGAAGCCCAAGAAGGCCCCCGAGTCCCAAATCAGCGAGGCCTACCCAATAATACTTGACCTCCTCCAGCGGGACCCCAAGCTTCCCTTGACCCAGGTCCAGAAGCAACTTGCACACCATGGCATTTGGGTGTCTGAGAGCATGGTGCAGCTCTAGATGCACGGAAAGGTGGCTTCCATATGGGTTCTTACCAATTTTGCTGGCAACCAATGGGATGGCACTGAGGATTCCCCATATGACACCATCATTGAATCAACCCTGGTCCAATTCTTGACTAGTCTATCAGATGATGTCATGTTCATCTCCCATTACAAGCTATCAATAGCTTTTAATGATTTGGCAAGCAAGGAAGAGCCGCCACTCAAAAAGGAAGGAAGAAGGTCAAGAAGGGGACGTTTATTGGTGCATTTCTGGCTGTTTCAGCCAAGGGTTTTGTCTACTATTGGACAAACCCTGATTTCATTGATGGGTACTCATACGGCCACATTCTCAGTGGATTGCTCAACTCCTGGGATGGCTTGAATTCCAAATACTGGGTTTTCTTGAGCCACCAGATGGAGGGTAGCTCCACCGCCCTTGAGGCCATCCAGGAACGCGGGCACCAGGCCTCTGTGTACCCAGCTGGTCACGCTGACGTCCATCTGGCAGATGTTGTCTTCTTCAACATTGGAGATACACTCCAGGAGCGCTGCCCTCAGGCTTTCAACAACCTCTATCTTGGGGTCCTTGATCACAATTTTCTCTTTGGTCACCAAATGGTGGCTGACTTGTTTGCGCAAATGGTTTTCCACATGAACATGGGCAATCAATCACATAAGGATAAGCGCCTTCCACCTCAGGCCACTGCCACCTATCAGCCCATCCAGCCAATCACAGACCCCCCAGACAAGCACCAGCTCTACTGTAAATTCCAAACCTGAACGTAAAAATGCAGGATTGTCAAATCCTTGGTCCAAATTTCAAATCACTTTTGCAGGATAGCCTTTTTTTAATTAAATTGAATTCTTTGAGTATTTATTTGAATTTTTAAAAATGTGGGAACTCATAGACACTTTGAAAAGTTCAAGTTGAGCTGCATATTTCCAATGGACAAAATTAATTAACTGGAATCAGATTTGAAGCGTTCAAATCCATCAACCATTTTCATTAAGTTTACTATGTTTTTTGAAATTGCGGGATTGTCAAATCCAAGAACCAAATTTCAAATCACTTTTAAATGCCACTAGTAAACTCAGATATTAATTGCAGGAACTGGAATCCAAACTTAATGAACATTAAGCACACTAGGAAACACTAAGCCAAATCAAGAAGCTCCACCACAACTAAAATCAAACTAAAAATTCAATATCAATAACCATGTTTAGACATAAAAAGTTATTAAACTTTAAAATCATCCAAACCTGGAAAGCATACAATATTATTCACTTCAAATCACGGATATAGAAATTCTGTTACTATTCAAGGCTAACTCAAGAGAAAATAACTACCCACAACTAAACCATTAACTCCAAATAAATACATATTTAATCTAAAATATATTTTTTATTTTATTTTTATGGACCGTCAATTGCATTCCCAACCCACTCCTGCACCATCCTGCAGGGCAGCCCGTCCACAAGGGTGTCCCAGAGGGTCCAAGAACAGACCCAGAACCCAACTCAAAGGGAGTCATGCCAATACACAGGCCTCCCAAGGTGTCATTGCCAGCCAACCACCTCCCGCATCTCAAGCCAGGAACAGTAGCCTCAATCCAAGACAGAAGCCGCTCTCAAGGCCTGCAACCAAAGTCTCATACACAAAGGTCACCGGGAACACTGAGGTTACTTACACCTCCACTGTATACCCAGTCATCACCCAACCCTGCACCCTTGACCCAAGAGTTGCTACTTCCTGCCCCTGCGTCTTTGACACCACCTATGAGCCATTGGCCACAACTGATGAGCCACCTGTGCCTGTGTCATATGCCACTATTGACGGTGCCACTGCAAGCAAGCGTGATCCCACCTTCTACACAAAGGTCCCCATCCCCTGTGTTGATCCTGGTAGCCAGGATGCCGTGGTACCTGCCAAGGGCCGGCGTCAGTTGACAGATAGTGAGCGTGAAGCTCTCCTCAACTGCTTGAACAGGGGAATGGCAGTTTGGGATATTGCATATCAATTTGGTGTCACAGCCAGATACATTGCCGACATCAACAACAAGTATGGCAATACCGAGAAAATTGCTGAATCCACCAAAGCAAAAAGACAGCCAAAACTCCTTCAGCCCGTACACATCAACACAATCAAGCAGTGGGTAGCCAGGTATTGCCACCTGGACACACTTGCTGTCCAATCAATGCTTGCCACAGAGCTTGGGCTTTCTGTTTTTAAAACCCTTGTTTACAAAAAAGTGGTTGATTTGGGCTTCTCTTGGAAGGTGCTTGGAGTTTCTCCGTACAATAGAAACAGTGAAAAGACCATTGAGGATTGACACATTTATGCCAAGACATATCTGGCACTAAAGGAGACTGGGAATGTCCAGTTCTTCTATATTGACAAATTGACGTTTTCCTCCTCACTCAGGTCCAGGCATGGGTGGGTCAAGAAGGGATCCAAGGACGGTGTAGCCCATTGTTCAGCTGTCTGTTCCCAGACCTATTCAATGGTCGCACTTCTTGGTCTTTGCGGGTTAGATCAATACCAGATGATTAAAGGCTCCCATAACAGCAGGGCCTTTCTTGATTTTCTCTGAGCTGTCAAGGAGTACCTTTGGATAAATTATATTGGCACAACCAGCTTTGTTGTGCTTGATAATGTCAGGCTCCACAAAGTGGATCTGGTTGTGTCCAAGTTCCCCCCCCCATTGACAAGAATAGCCACTCCTCCAGCCACCGCCTTGCTGATTGTCCAATGAGACTTCTCTTCCTCCCGCTGTATTTCCCATTCCTGAATCCAATCAAGGAGGTGTTTGGTTGGATCAAGAATAAGGTGAAGCAAGGCCTTCCTCAGGACACTGAGGACCTATTCAATATTCTTGAGGTCAGCCAATTTGCAATGCCACCTGATGTGGTGGCAGCTTTCTACAAGCACTCAGAATCATTCCTCCCAAAAGCTCTGGCC
Organism: Entomophthora muscae; assembly: GCA_014839935.2. Lineage (NCBI taxonomy): Eukaryota > Fungi > Entomophthoromycota > Entomophthoromycetes > Entomophthorales > Entomophthoraceae > Entomophthora > Entomophthora muscae. The sequence goes on from QTSX02005823.1 coordinate 17,697, forward strand.
TCTGAGCCAATCAGATAAATGGGCACTCCGGGTTTTATTTGTTTTTATTTTTAATTATTTTGTTTTTATGGTAGGATACACCATCTCAAAAAACGCCATCTCAAAATACGCCATCTCAAATTTTTGCTATCTCAATTTACTAGTAGAAACGCCATTTTGATTTACGGCATTTTGAATAAGAAAAAACAGTTTTAAAATTTTAGATTTTTTGAACTCCAAAAACTACCCAAAAATCCCAAAAATAAAAATTCAAAAAACATTTCTAGGCTTAAAAAAGCCCCAGGATTCCAAATCTGCAATAAAAAATGGTATCAATTAGTAGCAACCTTGTTGTGTAAATCCCAAAAGTTAAATTAATCCCAAAAACAACTATTTTCATCTATTTTAACTATAAAATATAATTTAAAATAAGCATATTATTGTACTAAATACCAAAAAAAGTTGAAGAATGGTAAAATCAAAGGAAATAAGAGGTAAGATAAAGAAGACTTTTATTGAGGAAGGATCATACATTGGTTGAAAGAGCAACTGAGATAGCTTGGAGATGCTCAAGCTTGCTATCCTTGGGATAGTAGGCAAGGACCACCTTGCTAATATCTTTATACTTTTTCACTGCTTTGGTTTGCTTGGGGGATCATCCTTGGTCTTCATGCCTGTTTTAAAGAGGCAGGCAGAGATGGCTTGTTGAGTCTTGAGATGGACCATGATTTTGTTGAACTTGGGCTTCTGAACCCTGACCCTTGTGGCAAATTGACTATGCCACCCTTCAAGAGAAGAGGTGGTCTTGATTAGGCCATCCTTTACCTGCTTAAAGCAGTTCCACTGGATTGAGTCACCACCCTTTCTGATGTGGTGTGCTCCTTGAAACACTCCAACCCATTGAGTTTCAAAATACTCTATGAATGGAGCAAACACTGCCTGGTTGGCAATAATGTAGGGATGGTGGAGGAGGGTGTTTTAGAAGGCATTTGTCTCCTCCTTCTGCACAAGGGCAAGGGCAGAAAAGCAGTTGAACACGTCTGTTGCTTCCTTTGTGCCTTCAGTGTAGACCAGCTCATGAAGTGCAGAGCACTTTTGAAGGCGGCGGCAGAGTGCCTGCCAAAAGTGAAAGTAGCATCCCTGATGGGAGCTCTTGAAGACTCTAATAAAAGCATTGGCCTGAGCCTGCTCAAAATCTACTACCAGGTATTTATGGTATAGAAGGATTTTGGGCTTTTTCTTGATTGGGGTGGCTTCCTCTGACTGGGCCTTTTTCTTGTGCCCTCTAGTCTCCTTTGGCTCCTCTTCAATAGTTGGGAGGATCTCATCTAACTTGACCTTTAATACTGTTAGAGCCTGGACATAAGTTTCCTGCTTCTTATTTGGGAGGAAAAAGAAGACCAGGGAAAGAACAAGATTGCCAACCTGCCCATGGATATTCCAAAGCTGGCTAAAGAGCTTTGGGCAGGTTGAGAATGTTCCATCTGCAAACCAGGTCTTGCATTTTAAAAGGTTGCAAAGATCCTGGGAGGTAGCAAAGCAGATGATCTGCTCTGGGGCATTTTGCCCATAATTGTGAAGGAGGAATCTCTCTTCATGCTGTGAAAGCTTTTGCTCTTCAGTTAGAATCAACTGGTCAATTGATGTAGCACTGACGCCTTCAGTGCTCAGAGCATATCTCTGTTCAGTGAGATATCTCTGAAGTTTTGAGGCGCCACCAACAGTTGCCAGTTGGGTATCATTTAGATTAATGAGCGCATTGTTTATAACCTCAGTTGTAGTTTGGTCCTTGGTGGTTGGTATGACCTGGCAAAGAAACCAGCGGATAAGTTGATACAGTGGATCAAAGGGCTTGGCACAGTCATGCCCAATAGTCAGGGCTTTAAAACAAGTGAAACCATAGGTGGTAAGTCTAGCTGGACAGCCAATGTTATCACATTTGAAGTGATGCTGACAGATGGGCTTCTTATTGTTGTTAGAGCTGAAGCTGTAGCCCCTATGGACAAAGCCAGCACCCCCTTTCTTTGTCATAATTGGATAGCTGACAGGGTATGTGGCGGGCACAGCAAATGCGCCATTTCTGTTACATACATTGTGGATTGAGTTAAGATTCTAGAGTTCAATTGGCTCATCTGCAGGAGCACCAGGCTCAGGCTCCTGCTCTTCTTCATCCTCAGGCTCTGAAGTGGGGTCAGAATGGCAATTGAAGTTGAACAACCTCTCTTGAGGGTCTGATGGGGAGTAAACAAAAGGAGAATGGGGAGGGGTTGGGCTTGTTTCCTCAGGCTCTGGTGAGGGTGTAGGTGTCTTGGGAGGAGCTTTACCCTTATCAGGCTGCTTTTTAGGGGTAGTTTTGGCCTTCTTGGCCTTGGGAGGAGTGGTCTGGCCTTTGGAGGCCTTGGACGCAGCTTTGTTGATGAACTTGGGAGGCATCTAAAAGTGAATTAGTATCAAAATATGAGCAATTTGGGGGGTTGTTTTTAAAGAGAAAAACGAGAATGTTTTTAATATAAAAGTACCAATTTTTTACATAGAATTGTAGAGAAGATCAAATAATATATTCTATCAAAATTTTAATGTTTTTTATCTTGCAAAAAATAATTTTTTTATTAGTAACGCAAGTAGGCAAAACTTTGAATTTTGACTGAAAACTTTCTCTCAAGATGGTGTTTTTGAAGTGACATAATTGAGGTGCTGTAGCTCAAAAACATTGTGTTTTTGATCATTTTTTATATTAAATTAAAAAATTTACGGTGGAGCTACCTCAACCAGGCCAAAGAGTAAAACTTGAATTTCTCAAAAACTAGCTTATACAACTGGGGTTAAAAAGTACCCAGTTGTTTAGAGGAGATCAAAAAATATATATTTGCAAATTTTCATGTTTTCTTACATTTTTTATTAATGTTGGTTTTGATGTGAAACTATACTTTTGAAAAGTGGAAAGCAAGAATTGCGGTGGGGGAATTGATATAGTGTAGCCTGGCTTCATATGTAATTTCCCCTTATTTTTCCCTATTCATTGTGTGCATCAAATGAATTGGGTGATGTGAAACTTGGTGGAATTTGAAGTGACGTAAATTGAAATGATGTAATTGCCCTCTTCCATATTAAAATCACTATTAAAATATTTTATTGATGAAACCCTTATCAACATATCCATGTATAATAAAGTTATAAATTACATATAACAAAACTGGTTTTTTTACCCAGCAATGACAATCACTAGAAGGACTATCATAGTGGCGTCTATTTGGGTTGTTCTTATTATAAGTGTCTTAGATTAATACTGTAGGAACATCTTCTGGCACTATACCACAGGATTTATTTTAGTTCAGGTATAAGCTTATTTTAGTTTAAGGTAGATGGCGTAATTCAAAATGACGTAAAGTCAAGATGGCGTAAACACGCCCCATACTAAGTGTTTTCATATGTAAATAAAGTTAGCAAAATAAGATTTAATTAATCTGACTCAAAGTGACAGAATTGAGATGGCGTAAATTCAAGATGCTGTATTATAAAATTATATGTAAATTTTAACTATTTTATTGTTTATTTTATTTTTTTGTGATTCAAAATCACTAACGCAAAAAACGCCATCTCAAATTAAATTTGAGATGCTGTTTTTTGAGATGCCGTTTTTGAAATGGCGTATCCTACCGTTTTTATTAGGTCTCAAAAATTATTATTTATATATAATAATGTGACGTTTGATTGTATTATAGACATATAAGAATACGTAGAAAAGGTAAGTAAAACTAACTATACTAGGTATGAAGAATATATTTTTATTACAATGCACTAAATATTGTATTGACTGTTGCGCTAACAAATGAATAAATTAAAAAAGATAGAAATATAATTATTTTATTTAAATAATTGTTAATTGTTGATGGTACTTTGGCTTTTTTACGCCACAAATTGAACCTTGTGTGTCATCATATAATCCTTGTTATTTCAGTGCCACTATAGTCACACAACACAGCAACCAATGATTTTTATGTATTCCTTACTAATTTGTACTTAGGACGCAGTTCAAGTATATTGAATATGTTTATCAAATCATATTACAAGGGAAAGGTAATTTGAGTTCTAAACAATCATTTGTTTAGAACAATAGTGGAGCAGGCTGCATGATGCAGATAAATTCAATTCTCCATGTTTATCTTTGTGATAAATGGACCTGTACTCAACGGGTAGCAAATAAAAACATTTTTAATTCTTTTTTTATTTGATGTATTGGCAACTATAACTAATGTCTTTTAATATACTTAGATATATTAATATTATAATTTACATACTAAAACTTAAAATTAAAATTAAAATATTAAAAGCAAAATATTAATTATAAATCTTAAAAGTTAAATATTAAAGTTTAAATAATTGAAATATAACAATTTTATTAAATTGTGATTTATTCAATATCAAAATATTAAAGATTTTATTAGTGAATATTTTAATATTTAAAATAAAAAATAAAAAATTTAAATTGCAAGGGAAAATGATTTATTAGGGGAATGCAAATTGCAAGGGGAATGTGTTTATTCCGGGGAATTATACCCAAAATCAAATTTTCTGCTAATGTGTCCAATTGGGACCACATACTCTTCTGTATGTGGTGGATGACTCTGGCGCCAATTGCCAGAGGGGTGGCACTCAACACCCCAGTGGTGGCCAAACGTCTTATAAAAGGCAATCAGGTGAGAGAATTGACTAGGAGATTTTTTTCATGGGGCACATAGTACCTGTATAGTGTTGCTATTGCAAATGAGTCATATAGGACGTGCTTGACTGTCCTGTATCCCCGTGGTGTCTTTTGTCTGTTGAGGGCTACGCGGCATATGTTGATCTGTATAGGTACATCTTCTAATTTTTTCACGTTGGCTTTCAATATGCAGTGGAGCAGGATTCCCAGGTACACCGCGGTGTGGATTTGTTGCAAGGTATACTTTTCTGAGAACATGCACAATTTTTTGAAAGTTTGTACTAACCTATTAATATAGGATGTTTGGTTAAATTTGAAGAGGGTTCTGGGGGCGCCTGACTTGTATCAGCCCCCCAGGCCTTGGCAAACAATATCAATAAAGGCTTAAAATTATTCACAAGGACTGCATCCCCAACTTTGTTTGATAGAGCTTTAAAAATTGCAGATTTCAGATATTCATTTCCAATTTGAAAGTCAGTTTTTATTGTTTTTTTATATTTGTTGATATTTGTGAAGGGGAACCTTGAATGCTTTCATATATGTATTCATCAAAGTTCAGTTTTATATCCTGCAAATTTCATTCATTTCTTTGATTTTGATTGTTGATCCTAGTTCATATGCTTCCCTTATCCATGGCAAGCACCTTGCAGGTGGTTGATATTCCCTATCTTGAGCTTCACTATTAAAAAACATATTCATATTATGTTGAACTATTTTATTTACTTGATTTTTATTTATTTGTTTTATAGGGGCCACCAGTGACTGGTAACCCCCATAAAACCAACTTGGCGTAAAAGCCGCCACTTCCGCGACCTCATCCCCATCCCTGGTGATGACTAAAATAAATATAAGTTAAACATAAAAAGACTTACTGATTGTTTCCCCTGTGGCCCCCTCAGCCACAGGCACCATATTGGCAAACTTCATGAGCGTTGGATGCTCTTCATTAATTTTCTTAGGCTTAATTTTTCTTATTTCTCTTGCAACTTGTGCTTCCTCTTGATTTTCATTTGATAAAGCTTCTGTATTTCTTGATGCACTTCTGCTTCTTGCTTGTGTTTCATTTTCATCTGTTTCCATTTGGTCGGTTTTCTCTTCATTGGTGTTGATTTCCTTTTGAATTTCTGTTCCTTCAATTAGTTTGATCTTCTTATTGTTTTCTTTGGCCCCCTGCCAGAACTCCTACAAATTGTAGTCTGTTTTGTTGAATTCAAGACTTGATAAAATAGTTCCCTGTAGATTAAGTAATTTTTCTTTATTCTTTTCATCTATAATATTTCCCAACTTATCCAGAGCATCTTCTTTTGACTGTATCAGTGGCTGGTCCTTGTTATCCAGCTTCCCTGTCACTATTTCCCTGATATTTCTTTCTATCTCAACAACCTTTTGAAGGTATGCTTCTAATTTGTTGATTAAGTTATAGATTGTTGACATATTGTTTGAATTCCATCAAAAAACTAGTTTTTAGAGTACTATGTTCAGCGCATACATATTTTTTATCATCATTAATAAATTAAAGACAATAAACGTAAATATTGGATTAAAATATTGCAATTAGATGTCAACTCTTGATATTTTGATATTATGTGCATACCTCAATGTATTTAGTTTAATAAAATACATTGTAAACTTGGCCTTTTTTCATTGTAATTTATTGAAATGGATTGTGTTTATATTAGAGAGCCATTAACACTTAGTACAAATATTGATACATAGTGCATTTTACAGCCTGTATATTTACCTATTGGTAATAATTCTATAAACTTTTCAGCCGGATTTTACAAGGTAATAATAATGTAATGTGTTATAAATTACAGTTTACTGTCATTAATTGGCTGATTTTCTTTGCTGTGGCAATTGTGCATTTTCTGATATTTCTGCACTAGTATCCAATTGGTTGGCTTCACACCCAATCACACAGGCAATAATAAAACAAGCCGCCACCCCAAGACTGGATGTGGTCAGGGTGGAGGCTTGTTTTCCTATTGCCTGTGCAATTGGATGTGAAGCTAACCAATTAGATACTAGTGCAGAAATATCAGAAAATGCACAATTGCCACAGCAAAGAAAATCAGCCAATTAATGACAGTAAACTGTAATTTATAACACATTACATTATTATTACCTCGTAAAATCTGACTGAAAAGTTTATAGAACTATTACCAATAGGTAAATATACAGGCTGTAAAATGCACTATGTATTAATATTTGTACTAAGCGTTAATGGCTCTCCAATACAAACAAAATCCATTTCAATAAATTACAATGAAAAAAGGCCAAGTTTACAATGTATTTTATTAAACCAAATACATTGAGTTATGCACATAATATCAAAATATCAAGAGTTGACATCTAATTGCAATATTTTAATCCAATATTTACGTTTATTGTCTTTAATTTATTAATGATGATGAAAAATATGTATGCTCATAATTTTAAGCTATTTGTAAAATGTACAACATTGTTTTAATTATTGGAAATGTCAATAATGTAAAAAGAAAGTATTATTAATTGTAAATTGAAAGAGAGATATCAATTTTAATAAGTTATCACAAAGAAAAGATTTATTTGCTAATCAAAGGACAGGAAGGCAAGGGAATGGGTGGAATGGACATTGCCTTCATCTGCGCCTGTGAAAGGGGTGACATCAGAGATAGTGGGGAGGGAATGGGTGGTGGCTTGGGAGTCAGGGTTGGAAGGCAGGTGGCTTGATGGGGGGTTGGGGAGGCAGGGTTTGTTGACTGGGAAGGGGCAGCAAGAGTGGTTTGCTTCAATTGCTCAAATTCTTCTTCTGTTACATATACTGGCTTAACAAAACAGATGGACTGGCGTGGGGGGGATGGGGGGTCCTTTCTGGACTTATCACTATCACTTGCATAGAAGATGATGAGATCAAATAAGTCCTGGACGGACGCGGAAGGGAAAAGCTCATACCCCTTATCAATCTGGGTGCATAGTTTGTTATAGGTGGCAGGCTTCAAGCGCTTGAGGGCGGAACCAAAATTGTAGAGACATACATCTGCAAGATGCATGATGGCATAGTTGATGGGGTAGGACCAGCAGGTATGTCCTGCAGCCCTGATTTCTTGGGTAGCCCATTCCCGCTGCTCCATCTCTGCACTCAGTACAACTGTGTGCACAGTGTTTTGTGTGGCCCACTCCTCCAACATGGCCTTGAGCTCTTTCTGGTAGGCACACCCATCTGCGGTGTTTGATATTGCCAAGTAATAATTGACGCCCAATGGGGAAACTGCCAATAAAACCCCAACAAACAATACAAGATTGGGCCGCGCTTGTACACATCAGATTGGATGCGCTTCTCTCCAAAGTCTTGGATACTAGCTGAGATCTTAGCATATGATAGGAAGATGACGTCATTACAGGCCCTCATTGCCCTCCCTTTAATAAAATTAATAATGGTTGCATTGTATGGGTTGGTATCCACCAAAATGGGACCACCAAGAACCTGATTGGATAGGATTCTGGCGGCAACCACAACTCTGTGCATCCATGAATTCACTGTTCTTTTGTTAGTGAAGATGCTGTGGAGTCCCAACTGGAGACGTACCTGGACCAGGGGCATCTGCAGGTCACATTCCATAATAGCCATCATGAGAGGGTGGGCTTTTTCACCTTCAGTTGAAGAACAGGCACCAGTTAGGGTCTTCTTGGTAGGGGGACCACAGTTGGTGTGGGCTCTCAGGGTTGCAGCCACAGTTGACTTTGCAAAACCCATTGTGGCCGCAATTTCCCCAAGGGACATAAGCTTGCCTTGCTTTTCAACCATTTTGAGAACAATCTCTGGGGTGATCAATTTTCTTCTGCGTCTTGCAGGCTGATTGGCTGGGGGAGGGATATGTCCATATTGGGAACTGGTCAATGCCATCTGATTGACTGTTTTGGGGTTCTGGGCTCTCTGGATGACCCCATGGCTAAAATGGCTGGTTCTGGATGACATTGCTGATAAGGGATTTGGGTTGGCAGCTGCCTGTGCATGGTGGGCAAACAGGGCCATGCTGGAAGTTGCAGGGGAAAGAACAGACTCCTGTGTGGTGCTTGCGGAGGGGCCTGCAGGTTGGGAGTGGCCATAGACAGAGGCTTCACCGTTAAGAGACCCAATGTAGCCCTGCATAATTTTGTCAAGGCCAGGGAACAGCTTGTTGACTAGGTTGTTGTTGAAAGAAGACATAATAAAAAATTTATTATAATTTTAAACTTGAGAAGAGAAATGTATATTTTAGTCAATTTTATTGTTATATATGTCAATTTTGTGAATATTACAATCTAAATTTTAGCTGACCTAAAATGGAATAGGGTGATTTTTGAGAATGCCTGTGATTCCTAAAAGAATTTGCACAAATCCACTCTAGATCCTTTGGCATCCTTTTTGAGACACCAATAAATTATATTTATTTCAAATTCCTTGCAATTATGTTTTGAAACTTGGTTCTTGGATTTGACAATCCCGCAATTTCAGATTTGTTAATTTTTACATGATGTCTATGATTTGTTTGAAATACAGGAAATCTCAAATTGTACATAAGAATCCTGCATTTCTGATTCATGTATCCCACATTTGTTTGTTGGGTTTTGTCTTTTGTTAGTTGAGTTATCTGCTCAAGAGATTCAAAATTTGCCAATTTAAATAAACCAAAAAAGTCAAATTAAATGGTTAAATTTATTAAATATTTTATTTTTTACTCAGCTGAGTTGCCCGCAAAAGTGATTTGAAATTTGGACCAAGGATTTGACAATCCTGCATTTTTACGTTCAGGTTCTGAATTTACAATAACTATAATACATGATTCATTATCTAATTCATTGATATCTTTCTTATATTCTCTATTTTGATGAGCATAAAAGTATTGGTGCTTATTAATAGCTTTTAAGTCACTGTTTATAGATTCTGGCAATAATAAGTTTTTACTTTTGCATTCTTCTTTTCTTTTTTCTAAGGATGATTTTAAGTTACAAATATTACACATGTTAGTTTGTTTTTTACTCTTTATTATATTTTTTAGTATTAATTTATAGTAAGTAGAAATTGAAACTGAAATTTTATCTTTTATTTTCATATTTTCATATGTTTCTTTTTTGTTTTAAGTAGAGAGTATTTGATTTCAGTTGAGTAATTACTTATCTCTTTTTCTATATCTTTATAAATTTTTCAGGCACTTTTTTTGTAAACTGGCTTATTTCAAAAGAATTTTCCAGCAATTTTTTAATTATTTTTTGGTTATTTCTTTTTTAATGAATAGATATTATTTTTTGGCTTTTTTGTTTAAGCCTACCTTATTTTTTTGAGTATTCAAACTCACTTTTGGTCATATTAAACCCCATATCATTAAGCTCTTTTAAAGAGTAGCTGGAAGTAACCAGAGATTGCAAGGCTGGGAGATGCTTTGGGGGAGAAGATTTCATGAGATCCTTTAAGTTTTCAATGAACTCATTGCTTTTCTGATTTTGAATAGTTGGCAGGAACTGAGATCTCCCAACTTCAGTTTGAGTAAGGAAGTGCTTGATGAAATTATCAAGATCATCAACAGCAATAAAGAGGAATGCCTTTTTTAACATTGTAATTCTTTCTCTTTTTGTTGAAGCTCCCAAGAAAAAAAAGGATAGCATGGCAGAAGTAAATTTAACTGAGGACATGGTAGTATTTTGAATCTGTAATAAGGTCAGATCTCTTAAATGTGCCTTGATGATGGAGTAGTTCTGATCAGAGTGTGGCCTTTGAATGAGGTCTTTTGGATTAGAAGCTTTGTGGTGCTTTAGCTCTTATATACCAAGCTAAATGACACCATTCTGAAAGAAATGGTGTGATAGCTTTTACTATAGTTTGAACTTGAATTTATGTTTGCAGAATTAATTAAATATCCAGTTTTCATGCACAAGTGATATATGTGAAGCAGCTAAGCATTATTATTATTACATCATATCCTCTTTGTAATCAATGCAAATCAATTAAAATGATGTATTCAGTTAATTGTAACTCTTCTGTATATTTTTAAAATGATAAAATATTAAAGAATTATATTTAAAGAATGCTTAATTTGAGGTTTGAAGCTCACTTGAACCTTAAAATCAATCTAAACAGTGATAAAAACATCCTAACTTCAAACTATCATAAAATCCTAAAGAATTGAGCTTTTTAAATAAAATAAAAAGAGAAAATAAAGCTCTCAATCTTATATTTAATTTCATTTAATAAAAAAATATGTTGTACATTGAAAAAGAGTATTTATTATCTTTGAAGTGATCTACTTTATATCAAAGATATAATCATATAATAAAATCTGAATTATACTCTTTTACATTACTTTTGCTTTAATATTAAATATAGTATACATATTAAAATTTTTACACTAATAGAAAGATAGGATTCTTAGCTTTATTTTGATAGTTTACAGTGTGAAAAAATATTAATTTTTCATTGAGTTATTAATGTTTTAAATATAAAATGTGTAATTAGTTACTTTTTCAAAATTGAACTGTGTTATGTTGCAACTTGAGCAGCATGTGCATTAGAAAATGGCCTAATCCCTAAAATAATGACCCATATGTACACCAAAAGTCAACTTACACCATTTCATTTGTGAATCAATGTATTTTGGATTGTAGTTTGAATAGTTTTGCTTTGCGCGTGAGCACTTCTTTGCTGTGTTGACTCATTTTGCCCATTAATGCCAATAAACCCTGTTAACAGAGTGTATATTTTAACCTGATAGTTGGATTTTGCTTAAATCTGAAATCATTTTGTTTAAATTTGAAGTATTTTCAGTTGTTGCCATAGCTTTTAAAACTACTGTAAGGATGAACACATTCAAGTTGGTGGTTTATCTACTCATTTTAATTGTAACCAACCAAAATAAGTCAATATGTCTGAATTTTTCCATACCTTGCATTAAGCCAAATTTGTCTTTTAGAACACAGATTAATTTTTTAAATTGTAGTTTTTTGTTATGGTATTTTCTGGCAGCCAGGATATACATAGGTTAGTTTAGCAATTTTCTTAGCTAGGATATCTTGTAAACGTTAGCTTACCAATTTAGTTCAGCAGCTTTAAATTATAGTTGAACAGAAAGCTGTAATTTAGAGATATTCCTTTCTTTTATAGGTGGTCATGAATCTTTGATCCACGTAGTACAGTTATAAAGTCTTATCAAAAATCAAAAGGACTTTTACTCCCTCTAGCATTATAGTCAAACATAAGGGTGGGGTCAAACTATAGTAATTTGAAAAGTCAACTAACCGCCAGGGAAGATCTTTTTAAAAATTATACCCATTCGTCCAATCTTATCTTTAGACTACAATCAAGAGTTTTGATAATCTGTTGATTCCAGTACTAAGTATAGTACGATCATATGTTTTTCCAAATGAGGACGTAAGATGCAGGTGTATATTGAAGCATATCTAGATAACCACAATAACTTAAGCTCGGTTTAATGCCGTCATCTCAAAGTATTTCAGCTTGGCATTGTGGTATTTTGAATAATATTCGCTTGGTTTGATAAGGAGCCTTTACACAGTTTTTCAAAGCATGTGGGTTGAATTCGATGCAGTATGTCAGATATTATGTAGGAATGAGAATCTACGCTTTCGGACTTTAATATATTCATGTTGATTTCTTGATTTTTAAAGAGTGGACCAGCCCTTGTACCCATGACAAAGAGGCTAATCTATGTCATTACCCGACTCCAGAATATGTGGATTAAAATTGGAAGAGAAACAAGAGATTATTTAAATACTTTTATACTAGGTGGTTGCCCCATCCAAGGACAGAATTAAAGTTGAATTTAATAAATCAATTAAATATATTTTATTGTGTTTTTAGGCTTGGAGTACTTATCACATGTTTAATTAAAATTTATTTAATTGCTTTATTAAAATGTAGTTTCAATTATATTTATTCAAATTTAAAATTGTATATTCCAAGTAAAAATAAAAACTACACCTAAATAAGTATAGTATCACTATTAAGTTTAGTAAAGATAAACTAATTATTTTAAAATTTAGTATTTGGTTTTTTAAATCCCTTCACAATGTAGAGCTGATCTGCAGCTTTAAAATAAGCTATTGGACATCAAAATTGGCTTAGTATTCACTGAGATACATTGATTTTAGGTTTTTAGTGTGTATTAAAAGTAAATTTAGATAATATCAAATAGAGTCTGAGCCTTTGATTATGAAGTGAAGCTGATTCCAGCACTTAACTATATACCTCAGCATCTATAACAGCTAGAGCTATCATGTTTGGTACCATTGTTATTGAAATCTAATAAAAATAAATTATCTATACACTCTAAATTTTATAAGATTATTATGTTGAGTCTAGATACAGTAATTTTAAAAGCTATGGTGACAACCGAAAATGCCTCAGATTTAAACAAAATGATTTCAGATTTAAACAAATTCCAAGCCGCGCAAATATTCAGGATTATACATAATTTAAATATTTTTGGTTAACAAATGAATTGTCAAACAATAAACAAAATTTCACTAGCACACTATACAAAATTATATCAAACATCAAGTGGCGTAGTTCAAACCCCAAACAAAATGAACTGACACAGAAAGTGAGATGGATATATGCTGTTCCAGAATATATTATAATCCAATCAGGATTCATATGAGACACCAACAGAAGGACTAAAAAAACAAAATTTGAGCAATCTAGAAGCACAATTCCACAAACACAAAACAAAGTGAAGTCACACAATATGTGTGGTATGAGAAGCCTAAAATAGAAAAGTAGTAGCTTAACAGCCAATCAACAGCCATCCAATTTAGGAGCAGAGGCATCTTATTCATTTTCATGGCACCTGATTTGTGTATAATGGTTTCAAGTAATTTCCAAATATGGATTAGTGATTACAATGAAAATAAATCATAAATTTTAAAATTTCTACTTTTGATAAGGAGCGCCTTTTGGGGAAGCTTCAAATATAGAATTAGGAAGAGAAGAAGTATATTTTATTGGATAATACTTTAGACTTATATAGCTTTAGCTGTGGCGGGGATTTTAGTTGGATCAAACCCAGGTGCTGGTCATGTGCTGGATGGGTTCAAGTTGCTGGATACCTGGACAGTCATGTGATATTGGTTTGTTGCCATTTCTGGTATGTCTAATGGTATATTGGAACGGCACCAAATTGGGCAATGAATGGATGTTAAGTGTGATGACGGTAACCAGAATACTCATACATCCAGACCCTTGACACACCCCCTCCCTTAAGGGGTTACTCAGGTACATCAGGAGGGGGCTTTGTCTTAATGGCTGCCTCCTGATGTTCCTGGAGTTGTTTACTAGTGGGCACCAACTGGGTTGAGTGTTCTCCTTTGCTAGGGCGGAGGCAAGATCTGTGATACTTTTTAAAGATGGGCTCTTTGGCACCCTGGAACTTAACCAGGTAGGTGTTCCTGTCTGGTCGGTATCTGATGATTCTTCCTGGTCCTCTGCGTACTGAGTCTAGCTTCTTTCTGTTCCCAGCTAGAACCCAGACGGGGGAGTTGATGGGGAGTGGGTCCTCTGTTGAGGTTACCCTTTGGGTTTTGAGTCTCTTTGTTTCTGCCAGTTTGGCTTTGGGGTGTATGTGTTGTAGAGCTGGTTTCTGTTCTAATGTGGGAGGTTTCCCCAGGGAGATCTTCACATATGGTTGATTATTGCAGGTGACTATTTCTGGCTTGTACCCGTATGTTAGTTCAAACAGTGAGTAGCCTGTCCCTTGATTGATATGAACCCAGGATACTATTTATGCATGTTTCACATAGAGTGGCCATGTGTCTTTGGCTTTGCCATCTGTTGTGTTCTGAGGTGCGGCACAGACACACAACAGGAAATCCTAACCTTAGGATTGGATTCATACTAAGTCTTGGTTAGATGACAGGGAAGGCAAATGCGTTTACCTTGTGGCCCTAAAAGAATAATCTCTACTAGTTGTGGCTAGAGAGAGGCGCGGAAGTACAGAAGACACAAAGACAAAAATGTGAATAGAACTTAATTTTATTGGTGAATTAGGAAATGGAATATATAGTGGTTGAGAATACCACAAAACACTACCAGGACAATAGGATCACTTGCCACCAGCATTAGTGGGGCAAGTGAGTTGCGCAGGGATCAGGAAACCAAACAATTGTATTTCCTGAATTGGTCATCAACTCATTTTGAGTAGCAAAAGCAAAAGCAAGAGATTTGTCCTCAAAATGGCCCACCAAAGGCAAAATTGAAATACTGTGAATAGTGGTATTCACGACATTGCCCTCCTCTAGATTGGCCTTAGGGGGGTAGTATTTACAAAGGAACTTTGCGTGCACTCAAGCAAAAGGACGGACACTAGACAGGAGCTTTACAGTGTATTCAGACCCTCACTTAAAGGTTACTTCTAAAGGTCCAATCCACAGAGAGTCCAAATTGTATGCGCAACCACCTACTCTGTGTTGGTAGTAAAGGACATGGCCGCCAACATTAAACTCAGGCAGGGGGGAGTGTCCAGAATTGTCAGGAGAGAGCTGAAGCATCTTAGTCTTATATGCGGAAGTGTAAGCAGTGGCTTGAATATTGATTATTCAATTGACTAAATATTTGATGTGGTTGTCAGGATTCATGGCCTTATCCAAGGTAAGCAGGGGGCCCCCCAAGAGTAATGGGGTAGTAGCCTCTTGCCCATATAGCATAGCAAAGGGGGAATATCCAGTGACACAATGTTTGCTAAGGCGGTATGCAAAGAGGGCGGCAGGTAAGTACAAGTCCCAATTAGCAGCGTCAGAGTAGGTGAGCTTTCTCATGATGGAGACCAGTGTTGAATTTGCACACTCAACAGCCCCATTGGTAGAAGGGTTGTAGGGGGAAGAGAAGGACTGGTGGGACCCCAAATCTTCAACAACAGAGGTTACCAGCTTGGCATTGAAGTTAGTCCCATTATCTGATAGCAACACTTGAGGACAGCCATGCGGTAGAAAACATCTTGTAGTAGGAAGGCAGCAGCTGTCTTAGCCGTGATGTCCTTTGTAGGGCAAGCCTCTACCCACTTGCTAAAGTAATTGACAGCAACTAGAATAAAGCAACACCCAGAACAAGAGCGGTGAAGAGGACCTACTGCGTCAATGCTAACAGTGTGAAAGGCATGTTGAGGGGGGAACTAATTTAAACTTGTGGGCAGCAGCTTGAGGCCTCTGTAGCTGGCAGTTGTGACAACTAGCAATGACGCCTGGGATCAGTAGGCAAAGATTCTCCCAAAAGTAGTTCTTCTGAAGCCAGTCAAAGGTCTTGGCAATGCCTCCATGCCCAGTTTCTTTATGGGCTTGTGACATCAACAAGAGGCAAAGACTGGGTCGTACATAAGGCAGATACTGATCTCATACTTTTTTGAAGAGCTGATTGTTGTGTATAAGGGTATCTTTGGATAGCTTGGATAGGGCCAGTTGTGCCTCCTCTGTCTCACTTTCCCAAGAAGAAGGATACCCAATTAGTTTGTATAATTGGTCAGCCTCTGCAGGATGCAAAGCAAGAATAGGCATTCTGGAGAGCCCATCAGCGTTCTGATGTTGAATTCCAGGGCAATGGAGCACCGTGAAGTCGTATCCCTGCAGGCGTAGAGCCCATCTAGCTAGGCGTCCTTCAGATTCCTTGAGCTGCTGTAACCATTTGAGAGAAGCGTGGTCAGTGACAACTGTGAAGCGGGTGCCATATATGTAATAATAAAACTGCTTGACTGCATGCAACACGGCAAGGCACTCCTTCTCTGTGACACTATTGTTCTTCTCATGCTTATTTAGCACGTAGGAAGTGTAAGCCACAGGATGGTCCACACCCTTGTCGTTCAGTTGGGCCAGAATGGCTCCAATAGCTAAATCGCTAGCATTGATGTACAGGATGAACTCCTTGTCATAGTCAGGATACACTAGGATGGGAGCTTCTTTGAGTTTTTGCTTAAGGGTCTCAAAGGCTTGCTGCTGACTGGCGGTCCACTCAAAAGGGACATTATGTAAAAGCTGGACTAATGGTTCACTAGTACTAACAAAGTCAGGGATTAAACTGTCTGTAGTAGCCTGTCATCCCAAGGAAGACTTATACTTCTTGCAAGTTGGTGGGCAGAAGCATTTTGTCAATGGCTTCAACCTTCTTAGTCATTGAGCAAATCCCTGTCTGGGTTACTTCATGGCCCAATAACTCAAAATGTTCTTTGAAGAAGGCGCACTTGGAAGGCTTCAGTTTGAGGCCAGCTTCTCAAACCTTTACAAACACCTCTTTGAGATGAGCCAGGTGATCAGTGAAGGTAGCGCTGAAGACTGTTATATCATCCAGATATACTAGGACACACGACAACTTCAAGTCACAAAGGATGGAGTCCATGGCCCTTTGGAAGGTAGCTGGGGGCGTTGCAAAGTCCCTGTGGCATGTGAGTAGGCTCAAAAAGCCCTTCAGAAGTAATGAGCGCGGCTTTCTGACAATCCTTGGGGGATAGGTCAACTTGCCAGTATCCAGATGCCAGATTCATGGCAGAGAAGAACTTAGAACCTCCAAAACGTTGGAGAGCATCATCAATACGCGGCAAGGGGTACGAGTCCTTCTTGGTCAAAGAGTTCAGTCAGCAATAGTCCATCACAATATAATGACCCCTGTCCTTCTTCTTTAAGATGAGTAGTGGGGAAGCCCAAGGACTCTGGGAAGGTGCCAGCAGTCCAGTATCTAGCAGTTGTTTGAGCTCTTTAGATACTTGGGCGTCTCCCACACAACCGCAGCAATATGGTTTAGCACGGAAGGGGGGAGCGTTGCCAGTGTCTATCTGATGGATAACACCTTTGGATAACCCATAGTTGGTACTGTCCTTGGCAAAGATATTGGAAAATTGGTCTAGTAAATCTAACACCTCTTTCTGTTGAACCAGGGACAGTTGTGGAAAGTCTTATGCAGTGAACAGAGATAAGACTTGTGGCTCATCCTCTGGTAGGTTAAAGTCTTGAAACATGCCAAAGGGATGAAGAGACAGGACGTCAGGAGCGCCCAACAATTTGCCATATCCAACAACCTGTCCCCTAGATACAGTCATAGGGATTGCAGTCAGGTTGGCTACCAAAAACTGAACAGGCTCTTTATGAGAGACATCTAGAATCCCAGGACAGAGGTAAGGTTTGTTGCGTCCTAAGGAGGGGGGAGAGTACAACTCCAAGAAGGTGCGTTCAGGTAGTTCATAAGATATCTGGAAGTCAAGGATGGCCTGAGACCTAGGTGGGATGGTAACAGCAGACGTGGCTAGGAGAGGGATCCCCTCATACGCAGGACAAGCCATGGGTAGACACTTCATGTTTGAAGAGTAGGTGCAATAATTGAGGTTGAAAACCCCAGTGGGATATTCCAAGGCGCAGGTCTTGAGGCGTTTCCCCGGAACTTTAACTGGCTCTTTGAAGATTAAGGGGACTTTGTATCCTAGAATGGAGAGGTAGCCATCTTTCAAGTTGATTATCCCATTATATTGCCTAAGGAACTGGGTGCCAACTAGGAGAATGTAAGTCTCATTCTCCAGGACAACTGCTGGCGTGGCTAGGAGAAGCTTGCCAAACCGCATGGGCAGAGCAGAGTAAGCCCCTATGGCGCGGGTCATAGACAGCCCAGCCGTGCCATACAACTGGTGATAATTAAGGTCAGGGGCAAGTTTGAGTTTCTTCACAAGATTGGAGGATACAACATTGACTGGCAAGCCAGTGTCTAGAACTGCCTTAATTTTCACTTTTTGAATGGATATCTCTACACAAGTGGTAGTACAGCCAAAGGGGGGAAGGACAGCCAGGATATCTTGAGCCTCTGCTAGTTCCTTATCCCACTTCTCAATCATACATCTTAATCCTGGGAACTCCTTATAAACAGTCTGGAGGAGGAGCAAAAAAGACATATTATTGAAGACAGCATCAGCAACCTCAGCAGCTTCTTCTGACAACTCCACTAGCACGGGGGACCTCTTGGCCTGAGTGAGGTAAGGGTGCAAAACAATCTCTTTAGCCTCAGGCAGAGGCTTAGCAGTAGTTGTAGTCTTTCCTGAGCGTAACTTATAGGGGACTGCAATGGTTTTGGGAACAGCCAGAACAGAGTACCCATATGCATCAGTGTTGTCAAGATCAGAATCATCCAGGTCAGAGTTATCAGAGATATTGTGAAATAGGAGGAGGATAGGAGGAGCCTCAATATCAGCAGGCTCAGATTCAGCTATAGAGGGAGGGATTGGAAAAGAATGGGAAGAATTATCAACCAAGAGCGTCTCTGCCTCAAGGTTGACTGTTCTTTTCCCACCTGTTCCTTTGGATCAGCTCCTTCAACCCGCAGATTGGTGCAAACTTGAGAATGATGACCTATCTGACCACAGTTGTGGCAACCTTGGCGTCAAGGAGGATTCTGTGAATTCATAGTAAGAATGCGGGGACCACAGGAAGATGAACCAGAGTTAGAAGCAGCTTGACTTTCCCTGACAACGGCACCAGAGTGGGTAAGATGCATATCTTGTAACAACATCTTTATGCTTCCCATAGATGGGAGCATAGTCTTATGGGCTTTGAAGTGAATGCACAGAAGTTGGTTAACCTTGAGGGCTTGAGCGCAAGCCATGTAGGCTTCATGGGCTGTCAACTGTCTGCTTGTAACCAATTGCTGTCCTTCTATATAGAATATGTCTGCAAACTTGGCTAGTGTCTCCTTAGGCTTAAAAGCAATATGCATAAAGGCATCCTTTTTCACTTCCAGGCTAAGGTCACCACCAAACTCATCAATAAGAAGCTGCTTCATATATTCCCACGTCTCAATGGAGGGTAGTTCTGGCACAACTACCTCTTGGCAGGTCAGGATGTGAACCTTTTTGATGTCATCTGATGCTCTTTGCATGGCAGTTTCATAGATAGTGAGGAAAGCTGCAATGGTCAAGGTTCTGGGGTCAAAGACTTGCTTAAAGGTAGGCTTAAAATGTGCCTTGGGAGTTGGACCACCATTGTTGCTATCAAGTACGTTGATATGTGGGGAAAACTCTGCCTCAGATTCCAAGGGGGGTTGTCTAGCCCATAGCTGGCAAACACTTTCTTCAAGGGTGGTAAGAGTCTAAACAGCACGGGCCCCAGTATTGGCAGCTTGAGTGGTCTGTTGTGCAGTAGCATCTAAGCGTTGACCTTGGGTGGTCACTATTGTGGAGAGTTCAGCCAGACGTGAAATAAGGGATGGCCCCACCAAGAGGCAAGGGGCAAATCTATCATTTACAGATTAAATTACTTCATTCATCTCTTGTACGTCTCTATCCAAATCAGTGTGGTCCCGCTTTAGTTGATCCACCTTGTTAGCTAGGGCAATTAATTACCTAGTACATTGGATTCAAGGTGCTCCAGATAAACCAGAGCAGCAGCCATCTTCATTGACAACCAAAACTGGACTAGAAGCAGTTGCCATCATTGCACGTAGGGCAGAAAGTTCTTGCTGTAGCTTCACAACTTGGGTAGTCAATTCAAGAACCTGGGGGTCAGGTTGAGGCGCCTCAGCAGGACATCCCTTACTGTGAGTAGTCAAACATAGTTCTCAAATGGCGTCCCATATTCTCTGTTCCCTATCCATCAAGTCATCAGAAGGGGGAGAGGGCAGAACATCTGGCTTGGGCGTAGATAGCTCATTTACTTGGCTCTGGAGTTTGGCTATGGCAGCAGCGGTGGCTGCTCTCTCTTGCTCAAATGCGGTACTGAGTTTATTAGGGCCTCTAGCAGCAAAGTCTGCTACCTGCTGTAGTTTCTCAAAGGAATATGTACTGAAGGCATTGAGCTGTTGCACAAGTTGCTCAAAGTCAGTGAGATAAGCATTTAAGGTGGGATCCACCTGAGTCTGCCAGGGTTGTTCTAGCTGGTGAAACTTGTGTAGACATTCTCTCACGTATTTGGGGATAGACTGGTGCATTTTTTCAATAGAATTAATCAAGCAGGTCTGGGAGGTGACAGAGTTGCGTTGATTGTCAGATACCAACAAAAACAGGGAATGAATCCACTGTTGATAGGCAGCAAACAGGTCCCAGTGATGAGTAACCGCAGCTTGCAGAGACAAGATTTCTTGGACGTGGAGCCCCAACACCATTTGATGGTGGGCCAAGGCAGGCTGCACAAAGGATGACAGTAAGTGTTCAGTGGAGCCAGCTGTTGAGAGGAGATGTGGAAATTGAGGAGCCACAATTAATTTGTAGTATTCAGCCAGACTGAACTGCAACTGAAGGTGAGGGATGACTCCTTCACAGGCTATCCCAAGGGCTACTGACATGACTTGATCTAAGTCAGGGGTACCCATGGGGTAAGCAACTAGGCGGGGGCCATTCCCAAGGTTCAGTATTGTGGGGGTAATAGGCTGGTTGGCAATATCTTCCTCAATAGGAGGACTGGTTATTTCAGGTGAAGTTGGCTCTTGTATAGGCAGAGGCAAAGTACCTGAAAACGTGGATGCAAAGGGGATAACCAAGGGGCTTACAGCCCCTGTAGTGAGCACCATTTTTGTTGTGTTCTAAGGCGCAGCACAGACACACAACAGGAAATTCTAACCTTAGGATTTCCCGTTGTGTGTCTGCGCTGCCCCTCAGAACACAACAAAAATGTGAATAGAACTTAATTTTATTGGTGAATTAGGAAATGGAATATATAGTGGTTGAGAATACCACAAAACACTACCAGGACGGTAGGATCACTTGCTACCAGCATTAGTAAGACAAGTGAGTTGCGCAGGAATCAGGAAACTGAACAATTGTATTTCCTGAATTGGTCATCAACTAATTTCAAGTAGCAAAAGCAAAAGCAAGAGATTTGTCCTCAAAATGGCCCACCAAAGGCAAAATCAAAATACATGAATAGCAGTATTCACAGCACCATCCATTGTTTTCTCCAGGGCTCTGATAAGGCTGCTGTTCAGGCGTTCAACTCTGCCGTTGACCTGTGGCCTGTAGGGCAAGGTTGTGGAGTGTTTGATGTTCTTTGTTTTTAGATTGTTGTTTACTACATGGCCTGTTAACTCTTTTGCTCCATCTGTTATGATGTAGTCTGGAGTGCTGTAGTCTGCTATGATTGCTTTATTGATGAATCAATTTATTGTTTCCGCCTTGTGATCTTTTGTTGCCCAGCAGATGGGCCAAAGTGTGGCAAAGTTGATGGCTACAATTAGGAAATATTGATTTGTTTTGGTTTCCAGGAAGGGTCCCACTATGTCCAGTCCCCAAACCTTAAATGGTTTGGGGTCAGGTACTGGGTTGACTGTTGGCTGTGGCGCCTTGGTGCTGGCGTATTTTTCACACACTGTGCACTTCTTTAGAACATCAATTATGTCTTGCTTCAGGTTGAGCCACCATACTATCTCTTTTAATGCAAGATATAGGTTGTTAGCCTTTATGTGTCCTAGCAGATGGTGGTGTCTTAGTATAGTGTTGACTCTTTGTGCAAGTGGAATGTATAGAATGTGTTTATCCTTTATGATTTGGTATACTGTGCCATTTGATATGTGGAAATTTTTTCATTCCTTACTAGCGTATCATGGGTTAGTTGGTATGTGGAGGAATCCTTTCCTTTTTTCTTATACTCAGTGTTGTATAGGTTGGGCCAGTCAGGGTCCAGGTGGTCAGGGTGATCCACTCTTGGCTGGCATAGCCTAGAGAGAGCATCAGCTGTGACCAGCTCTGCCCCCTTTTTGTATTGGATGTCCAGGTTAAGCTGTTCCAGCAAGGACATCCATTTGGCTTGGCGCCACGCGAGTGCGTTCTGAGTTTTGAAATAGATTAAGGATTTGTGGTCAGTTAGCACTCAGACGTTTAAGTGTCCTCTTCCATTTCTTGCATGAGTGATATATTGCTAGAAATTCTTTATTGTGTATTGGGTACATTTGCTCAGTGTTTGTTAGTTTTCTGCTTTTGTAACATACTGGCAGGAAATCTTGCTGCCCTGGCTGGCAGATGCGTAGGAAGCGCCAATGGCAGTATCACTAGCGTCTGACTCAAGCTTGTAGCACCTGTTGTTTTTGGGTATTGCAAGATTGGTGCTTCTATCAAAGCTTGTTTTAATAGCTGGAAATTCTTGTTGCATTCTGGAGTCCAGATGAATTTTTTTGGCATTACCTTTGGTTAGGTCATTGATTGGTGAGGTGATTTTCCCGCAGTCTTTGATGTATTTCCTTAGGTAAGCTACCATTCTGAGAAAGCATCTAACTTGTTTCACAGAGGTGGGGCGTTGCATTTTATTTATGGCTTTTATTTTATCTGGGTCTGCTTTGATGCCACCATCAGAGACAATGTGGCCCAATAACAAGAGTTCCTTTTCCATAAATTGGCACTTACTAGGCTTAGCATATAGTTTGTGCTTTGCAAGTCAATCAAGTGTCTTGCGGACATGTGTGAGGTGTTCCTTGTTTGTTTTTGAAAATATGATGATGTTGTCAAGGTAACATAATGTGTTTGAGAGGCTTTTTAGCGCTTGGTTCATCATGGTGACAAATGTTGCAGGAGCGTTGGTCATCCCAAAGTTCATTACTTTACATTCAAACGACCCAAATTGCGCGCAGAACGCAGTTTTTGGTATGTCCTTCTCTTCAACTTCAACTTGATTATAACCAGATGTGAGGTCAATTTTTGAGAAATTTTTTGCTTCTGAGAGCCTTGCAAATAGGTCTTCTATGAGGGGAAGTGGGTTTTTATTCTTTACTGTACTTGCGTTTAGTGCTCTGTAGTCAGTAACTAAGCAAAGAAATCCTTCTTTCTTCTTTACAAAGAAAACCGCTGCCCCCACAGGGATTCAGACAGGCAAATGAATTCTTTGGCTAGATTGTCCTTGATGTGGGCTTTAAGTGTTTGGGTCTCCATGGGAGAGAGTCTGTATAGGGGTGCTGGCTTAGGCATGGCTTTACATAGGTCAATGCCATGCTTGACTTCCCGCTTGGGGGGTAATTCTGTGAGTTCTTCTTTAAATACATGGCGTATTTGTTTAGAAGTGTTGCAAGTTCTGGGCAGTGGATCTTTTGTGTTTGTATATTATTAAATTTGGAGTACCTCATTATGTGGAGGGTACTGTCTTTGGTTAGATGTTCAGAGTCATCTTGATTTACAACTTGGACAAATATTGTTTCTCTTAGAATCAGGTTGTTGGGTTCTTTGAGAATGTTGAAATTGACTCCATTGCGTTTTATTGTCATGGTTTTTGTTTTCCAACATACACTGGGGTTCACTCTGGTGAACCAGTCCATGCCTGCTACAATGTCGTAGTTTATGTTGTTCATTATGAGTCCTTTTATGGACATTTGGATGCCTTGGAGATCAATTCTGAAGGGAGTTGTTTTGCCTTCAAGTAGAACTTTTGACTTGTCTGCCATTCTGGCGTATTTGAAGTTAGATTTGATAACTGGTATCTTGTATTTGGTTACAAATGGTTTGCTAACCATGGTGTGTTGTGCACCAGAGTCAAATAAAATTTTATGTGTATGAGATTTGTAAGTGAATGGATAGACAAGAAGTTGTGAGCAATCTTTAATTTTTAAGTTCATAAAAATGGAGGATTGCGGGACACGGGGAATGCAAGCAGCAAAGTTCATGCCTTGGTACAATTTCTTGTCAAGTTGGGGGGAGACAGGGGCACTTAAGCTTGTTCCCCCTCCTCTTTTCCCTGTTCCTCTGTTTTGAGACCTTCAAGGTCAGAGAATGTGGGGTCAGATTCATAGCAGGTTGCTACTTCAGCATTGTTAACTTTGGCAGTGTCCTCTTTTTTGGGACAGGAGCAGTTTGCGCTTTGGCTACAATTGCCATTGTCACAATTGGAGTTGTTGTTGCTATGATTGGTGTTCTGGCGTTTGTTGTCATTAGAGTTTTCTCTGCCATTGTTTGAGGCGCAGTTGCTGTTGTGTGCGGCATATTCCATGTTTGCGCGTTTTCAGCACGTTTGGCTTCTGCAATGAGCGCAGGCATGGAGGTGTTAGCCTCTGGGCGGATGAGAGAAGCAACAGAGGGTTTAATTCTGTTGATGAATGAGGCTTTAGTGTGTATGTTGTCAGCTTGTGCTGGGTTTTGGATTTTACGCGTATTTCTTCAAATTCATTGGCGTAAGCTGTGATAGTGGTCTTCTGAGGAAGATCACTGAGCTGTATTGCAATGTCTTGGAGAGATTCAGTGACACAGAAATTTTGGGTGATGTCGGCTTTGAACTCTTCCCAGTTGTGAAGCTGTTTGTCAGTTTGTGAGCCAATCTAGGTGGCAAACCAGTTAGCTGCAGCCTTGTATAGGCGCTTGCTGGCTTCTTGGACCCATTTTTTGTGGGGAATGCGGCTGGCGCAGAGTTTTGCAACTGAGTGGTCTAGCCAGTTGATGATGTTTTCTTTGTTTTTATCAAAGAACTTGTCAATAAAAATTTACTTGGTGTTGGTAACTTTGCCTGCAATAGGCAGTTGTGTGTTTGTTTGTGGTTGTAGAGAGCAACTGTATTGAATTATCTTGGCGCATGCTTTGGGCATGACCAGGCCTTTGAATAAGGTGCATCTTCTAGGTACATCTTTGCCAATGTTGTGGGCAAGGAAGTACGTTTTCCAGGTCTCCTGAGATGTGGCCTGGTTGAGTACGTGAGCAAAGGTGGGCGGTTTTTGGTCAGTCATTTTCTCTTTCATTGGTGTGGTCAAAAACCCCACTGCTACCAGTGATAAGGAGCACCTTTTGAGGAAGCTTTGAATATAGAATTAGGAAGAGAAGAATTATATTTTATTGGATAATACTTTAGACTTATATAGCTTTAGCTGTGGCAGGGATTTTAGTTGGGTCAAACCCAGGGGCTGGTCATGTGCTGGATGGGTTCAAGTTGCTGGATACCTGGACAGTCATGTGATATTGGTTTGTTGCCATTTATGGTATGTCAAATGGTATATTGGAACGGCACCAAATTGGGCAATGAATGGATGTTAAGTGTGATGGCGGTAACCAGAATACTTGTACATCCAGACCCTTGACACTTTTAGTGATTTTATCCTAGGTTTTAGTTCAATATGGTTTTCAACAGCAACATTTTTGATGGCGCCAGCAGCCAATCCAGCTTCAATAGAGGCAAGGCTCAGAACATGGAGGCACCCTTTTATACCCAAGCCTTTGAGGCGGGTAACAAGGAAGCTGACCTGTACCTGACCCCTGACCCATATGGCTTTGACTTGTTCAGTAGTCACTTAGTGTCTAGCTCTGCCCCTGCTCCTGTACCCACCCCTGCACAAGCTGCCCACCAACCAATCAATCAATCAATCAATCAATCAGGATGGCAACCTTGATTTGGAACATCTTCCTGCTGCTAGCCAACCTGCCCCCCTACAGCCAATCAGGCTTCAGCTATTGTGGCCCAGCACCCCAAACAACAAATCATCACCACCCAAATTCTCCAGGAAATTGTGGCACTAAACCAACAGGGTCTGTCATGGGACTGGATTGCTGCCCAGTTGCAATTTACCTGGGCTAATATCATGCGGGAATTCAAAAACCTGATGAACAGGGGGAATCTGATTGGGACAGCCAAGAAGCCCAAGAAGGCCCCCAAGTCCCAAATCAATGAGGCATACCCAATTATGCTTGTCCTCCTGCAGCAGGACCCCAAGATTCCCTTGACCCAGGTCCGGAAGCAACTTGCACACCATGACATTTGGGTGTCTGAGCGCATGGTGCAGCTCTGGATGTATGGGAAGGTGGCTTCAATACGGGTTCTTACCAATTTTGCTGGTGACTAATGGGATGGCGCTGAGGATTCCCTGTATGACACCACCATTGAATCAACCCTGGTCCAATGCCTGACTAGTCTAACTGATGATGTCATGTTCATCTCCTATTACAAGCTATCAATGGCTTTTGATGATTTTGGTGAGCAAGAAAGAGCCACCACTCAAAAAGGAAGGAAGAAGGTCAAGAAGGGGACTTTCATTGGTGCATTTCTGGCTATTTCAGCCAAGGATTTTGTCTACTATTGGACAAACCCAGATTTCATTGATGGCTACTTGTACAGCCACATCCTTAGTAGATTACTCAACTTCTGGGATGGCTCAAATTCCAAGTACTGGGTTTTCTTGAGCCACCAGATAGAGGGTAGCTCCACCACCCTCAAGGCCATCCAGGAATGCGGGCACCAGGCCTCTGTGTACCCAGCTGGTCATGCTGACATCCATCTGGCTGATGCTGTATTCTTTAATATTGGAGATACACTCCAGAAGCGCCACCCTCAGGCTTTCAACAACCTCTATCTTGGGGTCCTTGACCACAATTCTCTCTTTGGTCACCAACTGGTGGCTGACTTGTTTGTGCAAATGGTTTTCCATGTGAACATGGGTAACCAATCACAGAAAGACAAGCACCTCCCACCACATGCCACTGCCACTTACCAGCCCATCCAGCCAATGATCTATGAGGAATACAACAAGATTTATATGGCAGCCATCACCCAAAATCCTCCTGCCTCCACCCCCGCCACCAACACCCCTAACCTGCAAGCCCAACCCACCTGATCTCAGACCCCCAGGCTAGCACTGCCTTTACGTCTTCCTTCTGGCGCTATTATGTCTCCTAGGCATCACTCTTCCCTGCCCCAATAAGCCCCCTGTTGCCAAACATTTTCTATTTATATTATCTTTATTTTGAATTTCAATTGTTTATGTTCTCTTTGTTTATAGTTGGCTATACTCTTTATGTAAACTTATTTCTATAAAATCATATATTTACTATGTTGTGTATCTAGTTCCATAACACAGTTATTTTTATTACCCAAACACAGCCCCTTGTGAAAATATTAACAACAATTTGGTGATTAACTAAATTTGAATTAGAAAGTTATAAGTTTATTGTGTTTAGATAAAGTTGTTGATGATCCAAATTCAAAACCTTAATGATAAACTTTAAGCCAATCAGGAGCCAAGTGAGAAAGTGATTGTTGTGAAATAAAGGGTCATTCAATAATTCTTTGATAAATGTGCTCTAATTAATCTGATTGACTGGATGTTTTGCCATTGTGCGCCATTTCTGCTGTGGCAAGTTGTTGGTGGACTAGTGATAACCCAGCAGCCAATTGGGCACTAGCCCATCAATAACTTACCACAGCAACAATGGCGCACAATGGCAAAAGATCCAGCCAATCATATTAATTAGTGCACATGCATCAAAGAATTATTGAATGACCCTTTATATCACAACAATCACTTTATCACTCAGCTCCTGATTGGCTTAAAGTTTATCATTAAGGTTTTGAATTAAGATCAGTAACAACTTTATCTAAAATTAAATAACCTATAATTTTATAATTCAAATTTAGTTAATCACCAAATTGTTGTTCATATTTTCATAAGGGGCTGTTCAAAGCGCCAAAAATAATATGGCAATTAAGGAAACAATGCCAACACAAAGCAAACAACACATATTGAGATGAGCGTAAAGCATATACACAATGGGTTAAAGATGGGTTATTGTAGTAATGAGAAAGCAAATAGGGATAAACAAAGAGGCAATAATATCAGAATAAACAGATTTAATTGGGATGAAAGCTATAAAAACATATGGAAAGGTTAGTAAAAAATCAATGAGAGAATTAGAGAAGCTGCTAAAAGACCTCAACTCAGCAATTGCTGAAATTAAAGAGATTGACCACAAGGTCAAAGCAAGAGGTAAGTCTGCTGTCCTTGAAGGGGAAAAAATAGACAAGGTTTCTGCAAAGGCCCTTATGATCAAAATACCAGACACCTCAGAGAAGACAATTGAGCACTTACTAAATATTCAAAAAACTGTGGTTGATGGCCTCCAGTTCAAGTCATTTGCCCTCTCTGCACCGTCTGTCTGGACAGATGACCCTGAAATGTATGCCCATCTCAAGCTGGCCAAGCGCGCCAGGAAAGAGGACACATAATTGCCTGCTCAACTTCTTGCGGCAAGAATGGCCAAGCTGGCCAAGGCTGTGGGCAAGGAAGAAACACAAAAAGGAACCCTAAAAAATAAAATTAATAAATTTTCAAAATACTTACCTTTTTTTCTTAGAAAATGTAGGCGGTGAACTCCACCTGGTCCTGATCCCTTTTGTCCCCCCCCACCTTCTACACCAACTATGCCACTTATGTGGCCAAGCAGCTGTATCTGTCCCCCCTGTCTTGCGGGAGCTGGAGGACTGCATCCACGGGTCCTTTCCTATGTTACAGGAGGCATTGGCCGGGCTGACACATGGCAAGGAGCATCCAAGTGGGCAGTTACTGCCTACAAGGATGCCCAACTGGTCCGCCTGGACCCAGTATCCCTCAGTGGAGTTTACTGTGTAAACTCCATTAAGCTTGTTTGGGACGTCCTGGAGACGCTCCCATTCAAGAATGTACCAGAGATAGGCCAGGCCCATGCAGCTGCTTGCTTCTGCTTCCCGGTGGAGCACACAATATCTTACCTGTTGGTGAACTTTGGGCGCGCAGTGTCAAAATTGGCTGTTGCAGACGCAATAGCCGTCAAGAAAACCAAAATCCTCCTGGAGGACTTTGGGCTGGCCTGGAGTGCCAACAAGACAGGGGTCCCTCAAGCAATGGAGCTGACCTTTGCTAAAACCAAACATGAGACACAAATAAGCACAGTATACAATAAACTGTGTGAGTTTACTGAAGTCTTTGCTGGATAAAGGCTTCATCTGGTGGTTTACCTGGGGTTCCTGTTTTACTTCAGGATGAGATCTGATGTGGAGGATCTTGACAGGGTCTTCCTAGGGATTGAAAAGGCCAGGCTCTCCCTGGATGGGAAGAAGGTCCCCCTGGGTATGACTCAGTGGATCATGTGATACAAGACGCCCTGGTCCTGGCAGGGATTTACAAGTTTGCAGCCCCACCAGAGAAGCTGCTCCTACATTCCCACCTGACCCTTCTCCCTTTTACTAGCCGCTGATAATATTTTAACCAGGGTGTATCCACCGTCCACGGTGTGGTGGTGGAGGTTGTGCACCACCTCTATTGTGGAGTGGGTACATACCAAAAGACTCACTATAGGCGCACAGAATAAAAATATGATTCCATTAAATTTTATTACAATTTATATTATTTTTATTATAATAAATTTTTATAATTTTTATTTCAGAAAATGAGTTTTTCAAAATATATTGTGGAAACAGTTTTCATAAAAGCATAAAATAATACATTAATAAAATAAATTCTAACTTGTACATTTTACGTTTAATTTTTTTTAAAACTATTTTTATATTTATTTGACAAAAGTGATATGAATATATTTGTGTAATCTAGTATCAAGCATTTGGGATATCCTCAGATTGCTTAATAAAATAAAATAAATTACTAACATCCATTGATGGTACTACTGAATGTGATTGCGGGCTTAGAAGCTTCTAAATATAAAATGATGATAATTAAATCTTGAATAGTAAATTAAAGAATATAAAAAAAGTTAGAAACACTAAACCTTTAATTGATTGGCTGTTGGCTAGGCCATGGGGATGAAAAAATCAGTGTGGCCAAATTCTATGGCCACAGTCTCAGCTGGTAGGGTATGGATCCTGGCATGCAGAAAATCAAACAGGTCCTTGGTCCCAGTTGGGGTTCCTTGCTTGACAACTAGCTTGAGCCACCAAAAGACTTCCTTGATGGGATTTAGGAATGGCAAATAAGCGGGGAGGAAGAGAAGGCGCAAATTTGCTGTGGCCAATTGCTGGGGGCCCACTGCAATACCTGTGTCAATCATCAGGAATTTATCAATAATATCAGCCACCTTATTGAGACCAACCTTGTCCAGCACAATGATGTTGGTGAAGCCCAGGCTTGTGCGCCTCAGGTGCTCCTGGACCAATTGGAGGAATGATAGAAAGGACCTGCTCTTATGCAAACCCAATATCATTTGGTAGAGCTCAACCCCCTTTGGACCAAGGAGAGCTTTCAGGGAACCAACCCTGACTGGACGGCTTGCTAGCGTCTGGGAACTGGCGGGTTGCGGACTGGGTGGGCAGGGCCCATCAAAGGATTGGTGCTAGCTTAATGAGGTAGGACATTGATTTACCCAACCACAACCATGGACTGGCGGCAGGGATAATAATATCTATTAATCCCGTGAGAGTTATATATACAATTCCAAAAAGCTTGTTGGTATGGTCCAGTGGGAGTTTGGCGGCGGAGGCAGGCATTGGCTTGGGGGTGAAAGGTGGCTCCATGTCTATTTGGTAGGTAGGGAGGAAGTTGTATTTATCTCTGAACAGGCCAGGTTTGGTAATGTACCAAGGGCCTTCTTGGTTGTATCTGGTTCTCTCAGTGATTCTGGCCAAGGGATCCCAGGCTAGTATGTTGTTGGCGGTATAGTCTCTGTACTCGGGCTTTAGGAGATACTCCATGAAGTAGACGGGACTAAAGGGAGCACCTGGCAGGCAGTACGTAGCTGGCAGGTTGGTGGGTGGACCAGATGATCTTTGAGTGAACTGGCAGATTACAAGGATAAAATATGGCAAGAATTGAGGAAACCAATATCTCATAACCTTTACTTAAAAATGACAATGGGGTTTTGGTCTTGGCCTGGTAGGTATTTATCCCTCACTGCCAGGCTTCACTTCTTGGTTGGGTTTTCTGGACTTGGGCAGGTTGTCATCAGGTGTCTCAGATGGCAGTGTGGCGCTTGGCACTGGCAGTCTGCCACTGGCTGCTTTGGGGTGAGAAGACTTCAAATCCTTCTGTTTATTGATTTGAATGTTGGGTGCCTCTTTGGGTTCAGTGCCTTCCTTGGGACTTTGGGAGAGTTCAGAATAATTCCCAGGGGGAGATTTGTCTATTTCACCGGGAAAACCGCCGGTGTCAGGCATTGGCACCTCAGGGGAATTCTTGGCATCTTGCACTGGCAGTTTGCTTGCAGAATCCTGCAGGACAGCTAAGGGTTTTGGTCCTGGCGGGCTGGTAGCAACTTCTTTAATTAGTAGCGGGTTGCCATGCTCCCAGCCTATGAGCCTGGAAGTCTGCAAAGGGTTTTGTCCAGGGTTTGACTCTGGTTCCGTATTTTGAGATTTAGGAGCATCCAAATTGTCATTCCTGACATCATCCCCTTCTTCCCCCAAAATCCCCTCTTTCAGGGCCTTCTTCTCAAGGTATTGTTGGATGGCCTGTTTGGCATTAGTTAGATTGCTCAAGGGTTCCCAGGTGCTTTCTTCTGGGGAGTAGCCTGCCCACTTGATGTAGTACTGGGGGGTCTTGTAGTGGACTTGGTTGCCATGGATGTATTCAACTTTGTACTCAATTGAGTGGTCCTTCCGGATTGGCGGGGGGCTTGAATTGATCTTCTGGTGGGGTAGGGAGTTTCTGTCTTTTTTGAACAACAGGGCACGGTGGAAAACGTTATGGATCTTCCATATGGGGGGTAGGTCTAGCTTGAAGGCTAATTCTCCAATGAGCTTGGTAATCTTGTGTGGTCCGCTTCTCCTGTGAGCTAGTTTTCTGCAAGGCACATGCAGGGGCACATTACAGGAATCCAAATAGACCTTGTCTCCAACTTGGAGGGGTTTACCAGGGGTCTGTTTTTGATCAGCAAAGGCCTTGTATGTCTGTACAGCTTGGTTCAGGTTTGCTAGGCATAAAGTTTGGGTGTTGTGGATATGTTCAATCCAGGCACGTCCTGACAGGTTGGTTTCCTTGTTTTCAATGCTAGGGTCCCATGAGGGGTCAAACCCGTAGTTGGCTTTGAAAGGGGACATTCCAGTAGATGCATGGTCTTTGCTGTTGTAGACGTACTGTGCCATGGGTAGCATCTCGGCCCAGTTATCTTGGTTGGCGTTGGCATAGCATCATAGGTACTGTTCAAGTATTTGGTTCACTTGTTCAGTCTGGCTGTCAGTCTGTGGGTGGTAGGAGGTTGATACACAGCACTTTACCCCCAAGTCCTTCATCACCTGAGCCCAGTAGTTGGAGGTGAATTGTGGTCCTCTATCAGTGATTATTTCTGCCAGAGTGCCATGTTGGGTTAGGATGCAGTTGTGGAAATGTCTAGCTGTCTCTGCAGCAGTGCAGTGGGTGGTGGTAGGGACAAAATAGGACATTTTTGTGAATCTATCTACCATGACTAGGATTGCATTGAACAAATTAGAGGGGGGGTAGTTCCACAATATAGTCCATTGAAACAGACTGCCAGGGTCCCGCTGGGATGTCTAGTGGTCTTAGCAAGCCTTCAGGTTTGGATCTACGGGGTTTGGTTCTTCCACATGTCTCACAGCCTTCAATGTAGGCGGCCAGGTCTTTGTCCAGTTGGGGCCAAGCATAATTCTTCTTGATTCCTTGGATTGTCTTGAGTCTGCCAGGGTGGCCAGCCATCTCTGAATTGTGATAGTCTATGAGTACTTTTGGTCCTTGTTTCACCTTCTGGTACATAGATCTGGTTGTGTAACAGCAGGGTAGTTCCTTTCAATGAGAATCCCTTCTTGTAGTGTTGGCTATCTGGGTCTGAGGTCAGGTTGGCAATGAGTCCCGCTGAATACTTGTCTAATTTCTGCGCCTCAATGATGTCAGGCTTACGGGCCATGATCTTCATGAACATCAGTTGGATGCCTAGGCTGGCAGGGTTGAGGAGTACATGGGTGTTGTGGTCCTTGGTCTCAGCTGTGGTGGGGATCATATCTGCTCTTCTGCTCAGTGTGTCAGGTACTATGTTGACTTTCCTGGGTTTGTAGTCAATTGTCAGGGTGTAGTTGGCCAGTTCTAGAGCCCATCTGGCCTGTCTCTGGTTTAACTGTCTAGGTTTAAAGAAGTAAACCAAGTTCTTGTGGTCATTTAGGACTTTTACTGGGAATTCAGCGCCACATAGGTACCAGCACCAATGTTTCAGGGTCTTCATTATTGCAAGCATCTCCTTGTTGTAGATTGGGTAGTTTCCTTTGGCAAGCAGCATCTTCTTGGAGTAATATGCTACAGGGTGTAGCATACTATCCCTTCTTTCCTGAAGAAGGACCCCTCCCACCGCAAAATCAGACACATTGGTTTCCAGAACAAAAGGTTTGGAGGGATCTGGCATGGCCAGGACGGGGGCGGAGGTGAAGGCAAGTTTCAAGGTCTCAAAAGCGGCAGTACACTCTGGAGTCCAGGAAAAGGTGACTTTGTCAGAGCAAAGGCGGGTCAGGGGGAGAGTAATGTGAGAAATTTTTTGATGAAATCTCTGCAATAATTTGCCAGACCCAAGAAACTTCTCATATCCTTTCTGTTTTTAGGCACCAGCCAAGACATTATTGCTTCTACTTTGTCTTGTGCCATGGCAAAGCTGCCAGTCTTCACTATGTATCCCAAGAATTCCACCTCCAACTGAAAGAATTCACACTTCTTGAGCTTGGTGTGTAGGTTTGCTTGGGAGAGTTTCTCCAATATGAGGTCTAGGTGGCGCAGGTGTTCCTCATGAGACTTGCTGTAGATGAGGATGTTGTCCAGATATGCCATACAGAAGCGGTCAAGGTATTCCCCTAGGACAGTGTTGATCATCCTTTGGAAGGTGCTGGGGGCGTTGCAGAGGCCAAAGGGCATCACCAGGTACTTGTACAGCCCATATTGGGGTTTAAAAGCAGTCTTATACTTGTCTCCATCCTTGATTTGGATTTGATTGAACACATCTTGGAGGTCAATTTTTGAGTACACCTGGGCTCCAGTCAGTACGTCACAGAGGTTGTCAGCATTGGGGATGGGATAGCAGTTCTTCACTGTGATGTTGTTCAGCTTTTGGTAATTTACGCAAGGACGCATCCCACTGTCTTTCTTTCCTACAAACAGCATGGGCAACAAGCAGGGGGCTTTTGACACCCGTATGAACCCTTTGTTTGTCATATCCTCAAGGTATGCTTTCAAGGCCACTTGCTTACAGTGGTTACAGCTGTAGATGGGGCTGTGGTGCAGTTGGGTCCCTGGCAGCAGGTTTATAGCGTGGTTGTTGATTGAATGCCTGGGTAGTTTGGTGGCTGCCTCTTCACTAAACACGTGGTCCCATTTCTGTAGGGGTGTAGGTAGTATTCCAATACTAGGTTCTATCTTTATGGTTAAGAGTTTGTTGGTAGGGGTTTGGCCATGGCTCATGAAAAAGGGGATAGTGTTGCAAGATTCAGGTTGGCCCAACATGGCGGTTTGTTTGCAATAGTTCAGGATCAGGCCATGTTTGTTGGACCAGGAGTTGCCCAGTATAAGGGGGTGGGGCAGTCTGGGTAGGAGGATCAGGGACAACGGGTACACATTATGTCCAATTGTCAACAGGAGTTCTTGTTCACACTCATAGCCTGTGTCAAGGGAGCTGTTTCCCATGACCACTTGTAGGCTACACTCTGAAGCTGTCATGCCTAGTTCCTTTGCCAGGCTGGCGTCAATGAAACTTTCATCAGCTCCTGTATCAATAAAAGCTTCAATCTGGCGCTTGTTTCCCAATAGTTCTATGGTCACTTGGATGAATTTGTAGGACTGGGAAGAAGTGTTTATTTGCGCCAGTGAGATTGGGGCAGTGTTCTTCTTAGGGCAGGCTCTGGTCAAGTGGCCTGCCTTGTGGCAGTGGAAACAGAGTCCTTCACAATAGTGTCATTGGAGCTCTTCAGGTGTCATTCCTGTTCTGTTAGGAGTTGGTGCTTGGGTTTGGTGGGTCTGGGAGGGGCCAGTATTCTCTTGGTTTATGCTAAGGCCCTTGCACAGGGGAACCAGATCATCCAGGCTGAGGGTGGGCAGATGGTGCTTCAACAAGTCCTTCATTGCTAGGTTGTCTCCCTTTTGGAAGATGATGGCTGCCAGTTTGTCTTCCAGTTGGGTGCAAGTCTTTAGCTTGAGGAATTTGTCAATGTAAGCTTGGATGGGATGGGCACCCTGTTAGATTTCCAACAAGGAGTTCAGGGCGTAGTATCTGGTGTTGCGGTCTTCCCCTGTGGCCATCAGTTTGGCTTCAAACTTGGCATAGTCTAGGCAAAATTCCACGTCTTTGGCAGTGGCTTTGCCAAACCAGTCAAGGGCATCTCCTGATAGCATGGCAGCTACTCCCAGTACCTTTTCAGTGTCACTGGAATAGGACAGGGCATTGGCTTGGAAGTGTAATTGGAGCACTGGCATGGCACGGTGGGCCTCTTTGAGAGTGAGTTTTCCCATCTGGGGCATCTCCACTTTGGTGAGGGATTGGTTGACTATCACATTCTGAACCTGAGAGGAGGATCCTTTGGCAGGTTTGGCGGTGGGGTCAGAGTTCTTGGGGTCATCTGGGGTTACGTTTGTGTTCTTCCACATGGAAGCAATCAGGTTCTTGGTCATCATAAATGTGTAATAAGTAATTATAATTACAAAAAACATACAAGATGCCCCAAGAATAATCAACATCTTGGGGCTCAGGGTACCAGTGTTAAAATAGATTGTCATAATGTCAGGGAACCAACTCTGACTGGCTGGCTTGCTAGCGTCTGGGAACTGGCGGGTTGCGGACTGGGTGGGCAGGGCCCACCAAAGGATTGGTGCTAACTTAATGAGGTAGGACATTGACTTGCCCAACCACAACCACAGACCAGCGGCGGGGACAATAGTATCTATTACTCCTGTGAGAGTTATATATACAATTCCAAAAAGCTTGTTGGTATGGTCCAGTGGGAGTTTGGCGGCGGAGGCAGGCATTGGCTTGGGGGTGACAGGTGGCTCCATGTCTATTTGGTAGGCAGGGAGGAAGTTGTATTTATCTCTGAACAGGCCAGGTTTGGTAATGTACCAAGGGCCTTCTTGGTTGTATCTGGTTCTCTCAGTGATTCTGGCCAAGGGATCCCGGGCTAGTATGTTATTGGCGGTATAGTCTCTGTACTCAGGCTTTAGGGGATACTCCGTGAAGTGGACAGGACCAAAGGGAGCACCTGGCAGGCGGTACGTAGCTGGAAGGTTGGCAGGTGGACCAGATGATCTTTAAGTGAACTGGCAGATTACAAGGATAAAATACGGCAAGAATTGGGGAAACCAATATCTCATAACCTTTACTTAAAAATGACAATGGGGTTTTGGTCTTGGCCTGGCAGGTATTTATCCCTCACTGCCAGGCTTCACTTCTTGGTCAGGTTTTCTGGACTTGGGCAGGTTGGCATCAGGTGTCTCAGATGGCAGTGTGGCGCTCAGCACTGGCGGTCTGCCACTGGCCGCTTTGGGGTGAGAAGACTTCAAATCCTTCTGTTTATTGATTTGAATGTTGGGTGCCTCTTTGGGTTCAGTGCCTTCCTTGGGACTTTGGGAGAGTTCAGAATAATTCCCAGGGGGAGATTTGTCTTTTCACCAGGCAAACCGCCAGTGTCAGGCGTTGGCACCTCAGGGGAATTCTTGGCATCTTGCACTGGCGGTTTGCTTGCAGAATCCTGCAGGACAGCTAAGGGTTTGGGTCCTGGCGGGCTGGTAGCAACTTTTTTAATTAGTAGCAGGTTGCCGTGTTCCCAGCCTATGAGCCTGGTGGTCTGCAAAGGGTTTTATCCAGGGTTTGACTCTGGTTCTGTATTTTGAGATTTAGGAGCATCCAAGTTGTCATTCCTGACAAGAGCCACCATTAAAGAGGCTGTGGAGCAAACTGCAGCACGCAGAGCCATCACATCATTTGAGCCTTTTGGGACATAGTCATACTCATTCTGCATAGATGAGGAAAATGCTTATTTGTCAATGTAATAGAATTTGACTGTCCCCTTGACTTTAAGGGCAGTGTACACCTCTGCGTATTTTTTCCAGGTCTCAATATTGGCTGGGCTGTTTCTGTTTTAGGGAGATACCCCGAGCTTTTTCCAGGAAAATCACACTCCCTTCACCAGATGGTAGTAAAAGGAAATCAAAGCCTCAACCCCAAAAGTAGATTTGACCATGGCCTGAATATTTGCCAGTTCAAGATGTCAGTCCCAGGTTATCCATTGGCAGATTGCCCATTTGTGCTCCTTGGTGAGCATGGTAGAAACACGCAAGGATTTCTCCGCGGCAAGGACACAGCTAGTATTGATGAATTTGTTGAATACCTTGCTGGCATACTTGGTATCCACTCCAACAAGGGCTGCAGCCGCCCTGTAGTTACCAGATTTACGCATAATCCTGAGCAGGATGATGTGCTTGATATCAGGAATGTGCTTCTGGCTGGGCTTAGTGGGTTCATACAAGCCAGGATCCTGATTAGTGACAGGCTTGCAAGGCATGAACACCTTGTTGTAGAAGGCTGCAACCTTCTTTAGAACCATCTACCCCTCTATGGTTCTATATAACTAAAGCTTGTTGTTGTTGTTGTGAATAACAGCATTCACCATGTTTCAATTTTGCCTTTGGTGGGCCATTTCAAAGACAAATATCTCACTTTTGCTTTTGATTCTTGAAATGAACTGGTTTCTGCATCAGGAAATATGATTGTTTGGTTTCCTGACTCTGCGCAACTCACTTGCTCCACTCATGCGTGTGGCAAGTGATTCTACCTCCTGGTAGTGTTTTGTGGTATTCCTAACCACTATATAATCCATTTCCTATTTTACCAATAAAGTTAAGTTCTATTCACATTTTTACCTTTGTGTCTTCTGTACTTCTGCGCCTCTCTCTAGCCACGCCTAGTAGAGATTATTCATCCAGGGCCGCAAGGTAAATGCATTTGTCTTCCCTGTCATCTAACCAAGACTTATTACAAATCCAATCCTAAGGTTAGGATTTCCCGTTGTGTGTCTGTGCCGCGCCTCAGAACACAACAGTTGTCTTTTTGGTCACCATCACTGATGTAAGGCTTGTAGCTAGTGTCAAGCATAGGCTTAACCTTTTCCATCATTGCTGGAAGGACTAAATCCTGGTGATACACAGGCTCAAACACATACAAGGTAAGTCAATCATCTTGTTTCTAACTGTTTTTGTTGTGGTGACCTTGGTGGGCTTCTGGATCAGCTTGGGGACCCAAGGGTTGATGCTCTGCACCCTAGGAGCTTGTGCTCCTTGAACCAGCTGTGTCACTGCAGCCTCACTATTGAAATCTCCTCTCCTGTCTCCTTCCTGAGTAGGCATTTGTGTTGCACTAACTCTGTTCTTTGACCTGCAAGGGCAACCACAACCGCAGTGCACAACAGGTGCAATGGTAGTCTGTTGCTGTGTTTCTTCCATTTTAAAATTTAATAAAATACTAAATAAAACTTAATTAAGTTACTCCCTAATTTTAATTTTTGCTTTTATCTGAATATGGATATTCAATTAATATTTTTCCCACCCAATATCCCAATTATAGATTTTTTATTTCTTAATTAGTAGTTTCTGGTTTTACAACACCCATTTTATAATACCCAAAATAATTTCCACCCATTTCCCCAGATTTTACACCAAATTAAGCACCCAATACAATATTTTAAAATTTATGTTTCAGATCTTGTGTCTTATTTTAGATACCTTGGTATCATTCTTGATTACAATCCATTGCACATGCTGAGTGAGTGATTTTGTTTATATAGTGAGTTGTTATTGTGTTTTGTTTTTGGATTGAGTTTTAACACACCGCGCTTGGGCGTATTTTGTCACCAATTCACATAGTAAACATATGTACACCAAAAGTCAACTCACACCATTTTGTTTGTGAATCCATGTATTTTGGATTGTATTTTGAATGGTTTTGCTTTGCATGTGAGCACTTCTTTGTTGTGTTGACCCATTTTGCCCATCAACGCCAAAAATCCCTGTTAACAGAGTGTACTGTAAATTCAGAACCTGAACGTAAAAATGCGGGATTGTCAAATCCTTGGTCCAAATTTTGAATCACTTTTGTGGGATAGCATTTTTTTAAATAAATTGAATTCTTTGTATTTTTATTTGAATTTTTAAAAATGCAGGAACTCATAGACACTTTGCAAAGTTCAAGTGAAGCTGCATATTTCCAATGGACAAAATGAATTAACTGGAATTAGATTTGAAGCGTTCAAATCCATCAATCATTTTCATTAATTTTACTATGTTTTTTGAAATTGCAGGATTGTCAAATCCAAGAACCAAATTTCAAATCACTTTTGAATACCACTAGTAAACTCAGATATTAAGTGCAGGAACTGGAATCCAAATTGAATGTAAAGTAAGAAACTAGGACAAATCAACCTAAATCAAGAAGCTCCACTCTGGATAAAATCAAATGGAAAATACAATCTCAACAACCATGTTTAGACATGAAATTAAGTGAAATGTAAAATTATCTAAACTGGAAATGATGCAATATTCTGCACTTTAAATCACTAATATAGCAACCATAAACCCATATAATGATTTATGAGCTACTCTCCTGATGACGCAGAATTTTTTTAAAAGTTTTTTGGCCCCTGGTGTAGCCAAAGGGCCAACAAAACTTTATTTCAAGGAAGAAAGGAGAGGAAAAGATAAACCATCAGTTTATTGCACTATGTATTTATGTACTGCTATTGAGGATACTTGATTACAGTAGATTTCAGAAAATACTAATAATAAAATAGAATTATATATTACAATCTGTTTTACCATGTTGCCTTTTCCTTGGTGTGTTGATAGTTCATTTGCTGTTGATAAGGTGTTTGCATTTAATTGGATGGTTTCACCTCCGGTTGCCTTGGCAATAGGAAATCAAGCTGCCTCTGCAACCACAGTTGGTCTTGGGAAGGCAGCTTGATTTCCTATTGCCAAGGCAACTGGAGTGGAACCATCCAATTAAATGCAAACACCTTATCAACAGCAAATGAAATTTCAACACACCAAGGAAAAGGCAACATGGTAAAAACAGATTGCAATATATAACTCTATTTTATTAATAGTATTTTCTGAAATCTACTGTAATCAAGCATCTAAATTTTAGCTGTCCTAAAATGGAATAGGGTTTTTTTGAGAATGCCTATGATTCCTAAAAGAATTAGCACAAATCCACTCTATATTCTTTAGCATCCTTTTTGAGACATCAATAAATTATATTTATTTCAAATTCCTTGCAAATATAATTGAAACTTGGTTCTTGGATTTGACAATCCTGCAATTTCAGATTTGTTAAGTTTTCCATGATGTCTATGATTCATTTGAAATACAGGAAATCTCAGATTGTACATTAGAATCCTGCATTTCTGATTCATGTATCCTGCATTTGTTTGCTGAGTTTTGTCTTTTGTTAGTTGAGTTATCTGCTCAAGAGATTCAAAATTTGCCAATTTACATAAACCAAAAAAAGTCAAATTAAATTGTTAATTTTATTTGATATTTTAATTTTCACTCAGCTGAGTTGCCTGCAAAAGTGATTCAAAATTTGGACCAAGGATTTGACAATCCCGCATTTTTACGTTCAGGTTCTGAATTTACAGTGTATTTTAACCTGATAGTTGGATTTTGTTTAAATCTGAAATCATTTTATTTAAATCTGAGGTATTTTTAGTTGTTGCCATGGCTTTTAAAACTACTGTATTTCTTTTTTGTTTTCAATAGAGAATATTTCATTTCAGTTGAATATTCATTCATTTCTTTTTCAATGTCTTTATAAATTTTTCTGGTGCTTTTTTTGTAAACTGGCTTGTTTCAAAAGAATTTTACAGTAGGTTTTTAATTATTTTTTTTGATTATTTCTTTTTTTAATGAATACATTTTATTTTTTTTGGCTTTTTTTATTTAGGCTTACATTTTTATTTTTATTTTATTTTTCTTGAGTATTCAAACTCACTTTTGGTTATATTAAGTCCTATATCAGTAAGCTCTTTTAAAGAGTAACCAGAAGTAGCCAGAGATCTCAAAGCTGGGAGATGCTTTTGGGGAGCAGATTTCAGAAGATCCTTTAAGCCATCAATTATCCCATTTAGTTTCTGATTTTTAATCAAAGGAATGAACTCTGTTTTTTCAAACTCAGTTTGAGTGAGGAAGTGATTGATGAAGGAATTGAGATTGCCACCAGAAAAAAAGAGGAATGCTTTCTTTAGCATAGCAATTCTTTCTTTTTTGTTGATGCTCTCAATGAGGAAAATGGCTTCATGACAGAGGTGAAGATAACAGATTCCATAATATTGGATTTGCAATTGATGATAAAGAGATGCTTTGTAGAGATCCTTGCAGAAGAGTACTGGTTGCAGGAATAATATCTTTTTGTAAAGATAGTTTGAAGTAAACCTTAGGTTGTGCTTTATCTCTTATATCCCAAGCCTTACAACACCATTCTGAAAGAAATGATGTGATAGCTTTTATTAAAATTTCAACTTAAATTTATACTCCTAAAATAAATGAAATACCCAGTTTTCATGCACAAGTGATATATGTGTATCAGCTAAGCATCAAATTACATCATATCCTCTTTGTAATCTATGCAAATCAATTAAAACAATGTATTAACTTAATTATAGCTCTTCTGCGTATTTTTAAAACAATAAAATGTTAAAGAATTATATTTCAAAAATGCTTAATTTGAGGTTTGCAGCTCACTTGAACCTCGAAATTCATCTAAACAGCAATTAAATTAACGTCCTAACTTTAAACTACCATAAAATCCCAAATAATTGAGCCTTTTAAACAAAATAAAAAGGCAAAAATAATGATCTTGATTTTATCTTTAATTTCGTTAAATAAAAAATATATATTAATCAATAAAAAATAAACTTTTTAGCTTAAAGCAATCTATTTTCTTTCATTATCAAAATAATATCTTAAATATGGCATATGCTCTTTTACATTGCTTTCACTTTAATATTTAATATAGTATAAACATTATTATTTTAAAACTAATAGAAAGATAAAATTATTACTTCATTTTGATAGTTTACAGTGTGGAAAAATATTAAATTTTTGTTGAGTTATTACTGTTTTAAATATAAACATTTGTAATTTGATTTTTTCAAAATTGAACTGTGTTATGCTGCGACTTGGGCAGCATGTGTATTAGAAAATGGCCTAATCCCTAAAATAATGACCTATATGTACAGAAACAATTCTGGAAAAATTGTAGCTATGAAAAATTTCCAGAATCATTTCCTGATCTTAGACAGCTGGCTGCTTTTTTATAAAGCAGTCACCATTTAAGATCCACCACATCCCTATTAATGACTTTAAATAAGGGTTCACTGTGCCATCTCAAATTAGTTTTAAGATGGCATATTAGATGTTTGCAATTTTGGATACCAAAATCAAACAAAAAACAATAAACCAGTTTATTTTTACTTGTAAATTTATATTAGATCATCTCAAAAATATGACATCTCAATTTTATCATCTTAAGTTAAATGAATAAAACCTTATTCTGCTATTTTTATTTACATCATATCAATTTATGCCATTTATCACCTAATTAAAATGCTCATAAAAGAATTAAAGACTTGGTCTGGTTTGGTATCAAGTGAACCTCTAGGAACTTGAAAGCTTCTTGCCTGAAAGACCAATACATGGCTGGAGACAGTCTAATAAAAACTGGCAGCAGTTTCCCAGGGTCACATGGATCTCATATGAGAGATCACTTGTTCAGTGAGCTTTAAGATGGTCATTGTCAGTCCTGCCCAATGGGCAAT
The DNA here is from genome assembly GCA_014839935.2 of Entomophthora muscae. Taxonomy (NCBI): domain Eukaryota; kingdom Fungi; phylum Entomophthoromycota; class Entomophthoromycetes; order Entomophthorales; family Entomophthoraceae; genus Entomophthora; species Entomophthora muscae. The sequence continues at coordinate 60,805 of QTSX02005823.1, forward strand.
CCAATTAATTTTGAATTGTTTTTAAATTTAAGTTTTTCTTTTTAAAGAGAGATTTAAAGTTATTAATATTTTCTATTTTAAATCATAATTACCTTTTTTCTTTTCACTTTTAAGCAGTTTGGTTATCTTTTCACACTTTGATTTTATCCTTAATAAAAACCTACTTTAAGTTTAAAAAGTTAGCATTTCTGGTTACCTTTGGTTATGTAAACCAACCAACTTAATTCTCTCTGCAGTTTGCAGATATGCAGACTTTTTTTACTCAGATTCTGGTTTTCCTTCAAACTTCAAATTTGCCCCAAGGTCTATCAAACTTATCCTTTTCCCAACGCTGGTCTGCCTGTTGATCTTACTCACTAGAAACCAGTATTTTACTATAAATAAAGAGCACCAGAAGAGTAGGCTTTAAGCCTGTTGTGAATGCTGCTATTCATAGTATTTTGATTTTGCCTTTGGTGGGCCATTTTGAGGACAAATCTCTTGCTTTCACTTTCAATACTTGAAATGAGTTAATGGCCAATTCAGGAAATACAATTGTTTGGTTTCCTGATCTTTGCGCAACTCACTTGCCCCACTAATGCTGATGGCAAGTGATCCTACTATCCTGGTAGTGTTTTGTGATATTCTCAACCATTATATATTCCATTTCCTAGTTCACCAATAAAATTAAGTTCTATTCACATTTTTGTCTTTGTGTCTTCTGTACTTCTGCGCCTCTCTCTAGCCACAACTAGTAGAGATTTTTCTTCCAGGGCCGCAAGGTAAACACATTTGCCTTCCCTGTCATCTAACCAAGACTTAGTAAAAATCCAATCCTAAGGTTAGGATTTCCCGTTGTGTGTCTGTGCCGCGCCTCAGAACACGACAAAAATGGTGCTCACTACAGGGGCTGTAAGCCCCTTGGTTGTCCCCTTTGCATCCATGTTTTCAGGTCCTTTGCCTCTGCCTATACAAGAGCCAACTTCACCTGAAATAACCAGTACTCCTATTGAGGAAGATATTGCCAACCAGCCTATTATCCTCACAATACTGAACCTTGGGAATAGTCCCTGCCTAGTTGCTTACCCCATGGGTACTCCTGACTTAGATCAAGTCATGTCAGTAGCCCTTGGGATAGCCCGTGAAGAAGCCATCCCTTGCCTTCAGTTGCAGTTTAGTCAGGCTGAATACTACAAATTAATTGTGGCTCCTCAATTTCCACACCATCTCCTCTCAGCAGCTGGCTCTGCTGAACACTTGCTATCATCTTTTGTGCAGTCTGTCTTGGCCCACCATCAAATGGTGTTGGGGCTCCACGTTCAAGAAATCTTGTCTCTGCAATCTGTGGTTACTCATCACTGGGACCAGTTTGCTGCCTATCAAAAGTGGATCCATTCCCTGTTTTTGTTGGTATCTGACAATCAACGCAACTCTGTCACCTCCCAGGACTGTTTGGTTAATTCTATTGAACAAATGCGCCAGTCTATCCCTAAATACGTGAGAGAATGTCTACACAAGTTTCACCGGCTAGAACAACCCTGGCAAACTCAGGTGGATTCCCCCTTAAACGCTTATCTCACTGACTTTGAGCAATTTGTGCAACAGCTCAATGCCTTCAGTACATATTCCTTTGAGCAACTACAGCAGGTAGCGGACGGCTGCTAGAAGCCTTAATGAACTCAGTACTACATTTGAGCAAGAGAGAGCAGCCACTGCTGCTGCCATAGCCAAACTCCAGAGCCAAGTAAATGAGCTATCTACGCTCAAGCCAGATGTTCTGCCCTCTCCCCCTTCTGTTGACTTGGTGGATAGGGAACAGAGAATATGGAAGCCATCCAAGAACTATGTTTGACTACTTGCAGTCAGAGACGTCCTGCTGAGGCGCCTCAACCTGACCCTCAGGTTCTTGAACTGACTACCCAAGTTGTGAAGCTACAGCAAGAACTTTCCGCCCTACGTGCAATGATGGCAACTGCTGCTAGTCCAGTTGGGGTTGTCAATGAAGATGACTGCTGCCCTGGTTTACCTGGAGCACCTTGAATCCAATGCGCTAGGTAACAAATTGCCCTATCTAACAAGGTGGATCAACTGAAGCAGGACCACACTGATTTGAATAGAGACATACAAGAGATGAATGAAGTAATTTAATATGTAAATGATAGATTTGCCCCTTGCCTCTTGGTGGGGCCATCCCTTATTTCACGTCTGGCTGAACTCTCCACAATAGTGATCACCCAAGGTCAACGCTTAGATGCTACTGCACAACAGACCACTCAAGCTGTCAATACTGGGGCCCGTGCTGTTGAGACTCTTACCACCTTTGAAGAAAGTGTTTGCTAGCTATGGGCTAGACAACCCCCCTCGGAATCTGAGGCAGAGTTTTCCCCACGTATCATGTACTTGATAGCAACAATGGTGGTCCAACTCCCAAGGCACATTTTAAGCCTACCTTTAAGCAAGTCTTTGACCCCAGAACCTTAAACATTGCAGCTTTCCTCACTATCTATGAAAATGCCATGCAAAGAGCATCAGATGACGTCAAAAAGGAGCACATCCTGACCTGCCAAGAGGTTGTTGTGCCAGAACTACCCTCTATTGAGATGTGGGAAGATATGAAGCAGCTTCTGATTGATGAGTTTGGTAGTGACCTTAGCCTGGAAGTAAAAAGGATGCCTTCATGCATATCACTTTTAAGCCTAAAGAGACACTAGCCAAGTTTGCAGACAGATTCTACATGGAAGGACAGCAGCTGATTACGAGTAGACAGTTGACAGCCCATGAAGCCTACATGGATTGCGCTCAAGCCCTCAAGGTTAACCAACTTCTGTGCCTTCACTTCAAAGCCCATAAGACTATGCCCCATCTATGGGAAGCATAAAGACGTTGTTGTAAGATATGCATCTTACCCACTCTGGTGCTGTTGTCAGGGAAGGTCAAGCTGCTTCTAACTCTGGTTCATCTTCCTGTGGTCCCCGCATTCTTACTATGAATTCACAGAATCCTTCTTGATGCCAAGGTTGCCACAACTGTGGTCAGATAGGTCATCATTATTGAGTCTGCACCAATCCGCAGGTTGAAGGAGCTGATCTAAAGGAACAGGCGGGAAAAGAACAGTCAACCTAGAGGCAGAGACGCTTTTGCTTGAAAATTCTTCCCAGTCTCTTCCAATCCCTCCCTCTATGGCTGAATCTGAGCCTGCTGGTAATGAGGCTCCTCCTATCCTCCTCCTATTTCACAATATCTTCAATGACTCTGACCTGGATGATTCTGATCTTGACAACACTGATGCATATGGGTACTCTGTTCTGGCTATTCCCAAAACCATTGAAGTTCCCTATAAGTTACGCTCAGGAAAGACTAAAACTACTGCTAAGCCTCTGCCTGAGGCTAAAGAGATTGTTTACGCCCTTACCTCACTCAGGCCAAGAGGTCCCCTGTGCTAGTGGAGTTGTCAGAAGAAGCTGCTGAGGTTGCTGATGCTGTCTTCAATAATGTGTCTGTTTTGCTCCCCCTCCAGACTGTTTATAAGGAGTTCCCAGGATTAAGATGTATGATTGAGAAGTGGGATAAGGAACTAGCAGAGGCTCAAGATATCCTGGCTGTCCTTTCCCCCTTTGGCCGTACTACCACTTGTTTAGAGATATCCATTCAAAAAGTGAAAATTAAGGCAGTTCTAGACACTGGCTTGCCAGTCAATGTTGTATCATCTAATCTTGTGAAGGAACTCAAACTTGCCCCTGACCTTAATTATCACCAGTTGTATGGCACGGCTGGGCTGTCTATGACCTGCGCCATAGGGGCTTACTCTGCTCTACCCATGCGGTTTGACAAGCTTCTCCTAGCCGCACCAGCAGTTGTCCTGGAGAATGAGAGTTACAATCTCCTAGTTGGCACCCAGTTCCTTAGGGAATACAATGGGATAATCAACTTGAAAGATGGCTACCTCTCCATTCTAGGATACAAAGTCTCCTTAATCTTTGAAGAGCCAGTTAAAGTTCTGGGGAAACGCCAAAAGAACTGTGCCTTGGAATATCCCACTGGGGTTTTCAACCATAAATATTGCACCCACTCTTCAAACATGAAATGTCCACCCATGGCTTGTCCTGCATCTGAAGGGATCCCTCTCCTAGCCACGTCTGCTGTCACCATCCCACCTGGCTCCCAGGCCATCCTGGACTCCCAGATATCTTATGAACTACCTGAACGCACCTTCTTAGAGTTATACTCTCCCCCCTCCTTAGGACGCAACAAACCTTACCTCTGTCCTGGGATCCTAGATGTTTCTCATAAGGACCCTATTCAGTTGTTGGTAGCCAACCTGACTGCAATCCCCATGACCGTATCCAGGGGAAAGGTTGTTGGATATGGCAAGTTGTTGGGCGCTCCTGACGTCCTGTCTCTTCATCCCTTTGGCACATTTCAAGACTTTAACCTACCAGAGGATGAGCCACAAGTCTTATCTCTGTTCACTGCACAAGACTTCCCACAACTGTCACCGGTTCAACACAAAAAGGTTTTAGATTTACTAGACTAATTTTCCAATATCTTTGCCAAGGACAGTACCAACTATGGGTTAGCCAAAGGTGTTATCCATCAGATAGACACTGGCAACGCTCCCCCCTTCCGTGCTAAACCATATTGCTGCAGTTGTGTGGAAGACGCCCTGGTATCTTAAGAGCTTTTACAACTACTAGATGCTGGGCTGCTGGCGCCTTCCCAAAGTCCTTGGGCTTCTCCTCTACTCATCTTAAAGAAGAAGGATAGGGGTCATTGTATTGTGATGAACTATTGCCAACTGAACTCTTTGACTAAGAAGGACTCATACCCCTTGCCGCGTATTGATGTTGCTCTCCAACGTTTTGGAGGTTCTAAGTTCTTCTCTGCCATGAATCTGGCATCTGGATACTGGCAAGTTGACCTATCCCCCAAGGATTGTCAGAAAGCCGCGCTCATTACTTCTGAAGGGCTTTTTGAGCCTACTTGCATGCCACAGGGACTTTGCAATGCCCCAGCCACCTTCCAAAGGGCCATGGACTCCATCCTTTGTGACTTGAAGTTGTCATGTGTCCTAGTATATCTGGATGATATAATGGTCTTCAGCGCTACCTTCACTGATTACCTGGCTCATCTCAAAGAGGTGTTTGTAAAGATTCAAGAAGCTAGCCTTAAACTGAAGCCTTCCAAGTGCACCTTCTTCAAAGAACGTCTTGAGTTCTTAGGCCATGAAGTGACCCAGACAGGGATCCGCCCAATGACTAAGAAGGTTGAAGCCATCAACAAAATTCTTCTGCCAACCAACTTGCAATAAGTACAAGTCTTTCTGGGTATGATGGGCTACTACAGACAGTTTATCCCTGACTTTGCCAATACTAGTGAACCATTAGTCCAGCGTTTACGTAATGTCCCTTTTGAGTGGACCGCCAGTCAGCAGCAAGCCTTTGAGACCCTTAAGCAAAAACTCAAAGAAGCTCCCATCCTAGTGTATCCTGACTATGACAAGGAGTTCATCCTGTACATCAATGCTAGTGATTTAGCTATTGGAGCCATTCTGGCCCAACTGGATGACAAGGGTGTGGACCATCCTGTGGCTTACACTTCCTGCGTACTAAATAAGCATGAGAAGAACAATAGTGTCACAGAGAAGGAGTGCCTTGCCGTGTTGCATGCAGTCAAGCAGTTTTATCATTACATATATGGCACCCACTTCACAGTTATCACTGATCACGCTTTGCTTAAGTGGTTACAACAGCTTAAGGAGCCTGAAGAGCGCCTAGCTAGATGGGCTCTACATCTGCAAGGATACAACTTCACTGTGCTCCATTGCCCTGGGATTCAACATCAGTACACTGATAGGCTATCCAGAATGCCTATTCTTGCTTTGCATCCTGCAGAGGCCAACCAATTATACAAACTAATTGGGTATCCTTCTTCTTGGGAAAGCAAGACACAGGAGTTACAACTGGCTCTGTCTAAGCTATCCAAAGATACCCTTATACGCAACAATCAGCTCTTCAAAAAAGTACAAGACCAGTATCTGCCTTATGTATGGCCCAGTCTTTGCCTTGTGTTGGTGTCACAAGCACATAAAGAAACTGGGCATGGAGGCATTTCCAAGACCTTTGACTGGCTTCAGAAGAACTACTTTTGGGAGAACCTTTGCCTAGTGATCCCAGACGTCATTGCTAGTTGTCACAACTGTCAGCTACAGAGGCCTTGAGCTGCTGCTCAGGAGTTTAAATTAGTTCCTCCTCAACATGCCTTTCACACTGTTAGCATTGACGCAGTAGGTCCTCTTCCCCGCTCTTGTTCTGGGTGTCACTTTATTCTGGTTGCTGTCAATCACTTTAGCAAGTGGGTAGAGGCTTGCCCTACAAAGGACATCACAGCTAAGACAACTGCTGCCTTTCTGTTGCAAGACGTTTTCTACCGCCATGGCTGTCCTCAGTTGTTGCTCTCTAATAATGGGACTAACTTCAATGCCAAGCTGGTAACCTCTATTGTTGAAGCTTTGGGGTCCCACCAGTTCTCCTCTGCCCCCTACATTCCTTCTACCAATGGGGCTGTCAAGCGTGCAAATTCAACACTGGTCTCCATCATGAGAAAGCTCAACTAATCTGACGCTGCTAATTGGGATCTATACTTACCTGTTGCACTCTTTGCCTATTGTCTGAGCAGGCATTGGATCACATGGTACTCCCCCTTTGCCATGTTGTATGGGCATGAAGCCACCACTCTGTTGCTCTTGGGGGTTCCCCTACTCTCCTCTGATAAGGCCATGAATCCTGACAACCACATCAAAGATTTAATCAATTGAATAATCAATATTCAAACCACTGCTTACACTTCCACATATAAGACTAAGATGCTTGAGCTCTCTCCTGACAATTCTGGACGCTCCCCCCTGCCTGAGTTTAATGTTGGCAGCCATGTCCTTTACTACCAACACAGAGTAGGTGGTTGCACACACAAGTTGGACTCTCTGTGGATTGTCCCTCTAGAAGTAACCTTCAAGTAACATTCAGAGTATACTGTAAAGCTCTTGTCTAGTGGCTGTCCTTTTGCTTGAGTGCACGCAAAGTTTCTTTATAAATACAACCCCCCTAAGGCCAATCTAGAGGAGGGCAATGTCGTGAATGCTGCTATTCTCAGTATTTTGATTTTGCCTTCAGTGGGCTATTTTGAGGACAAATCTCTTGCTTTTGCTTTTGATACTCAAAATGAGTTAATAGCCAATTCAGGAAATACAATAGTTCAGTTTCCTGATCTTTGCGCAACTCACTTGCCCCACTAATACTGATGGCAAGTGATCCTACTGTCCTGGTAGTGTTTTGTGGTATTCTTAACCACTATATATTCCATTTCCTTAGTCACCAATAAAATTAAGTTCTATTCACATTTTTGTCTTTGTGTCTTCTGTACTTCCACACCTCTCTCTAGCCACACCTAGTAGAGATTATTCTTCCAGGGCCGCAAGGTAAACACATTTGCCTTCCCTGTCATCTAACCAAGACTTAGAACAAATCCAATCCTAAGGTTAGGATTTCTTGTTGTGTGTCTGTGCCGCGCCTCAGAACACAACAAAGCCAAAATTCTAAGTGATTGTCTTCAATTCTTTTCTAAATTTTACTTACATTTTACCATTTAATTTTAAAGATTTAAGTTCAGATAGTTCAAACTCATAATTTTTTCTCAGTTGTACTAGAAATTATTAGACATCAAGATTTAGGCTTGTTGTACTTTATATTTTCTTTAAATAAATATTTTAAAAACAATATCTTCCAACTTTCAGATGGGGAATACCTCAATATTAATATACCTTTACTAATAATATATCTTTATTAAATACCTTGTTTTGTATTTTATGTTTAGGATTTCTGAATTCAATTACCCATTTGTTACTCAATACAAGTTTTTGGCTGGTCTTTGAAAAGTAATGATTTAGACTGTTTTTACCTTTTTGAACCTTCTTAACCTAAATTCTAACTCTTTACATACTGTAGTATACAATCTTGCACCATTATGGGCAAAACCTTACAGTCATGTAGGAAAATCTTATTTTTCTGTAGTCATATGGATGGTAGTGAGACATCTGCTCTTTCTGGACAATGTGAAGGTGGGTTTGGGTAAAGCTTCTTTATGGAAATGATGGTACAGTAAGTGGATCAATTCTATGATCCAATTTTATGACTGGGTGTCACTAATGACATTTCACTTCTCATATTAAAGTGAGGCCAAAGTCAAGAATTGAACCCAGGACCCCACACTCTGCAGACTGCCAGCTCAGAGGGCCAGGTGCCTAGCTGCCTGCATTTTTTTGGGATCAAACCAGAGGTTTATTCAGTTAGTGACCATAAAGCAAGAGTTTCACCAAAGCCATAGAGAATCAAAGCCAAAAGTGCACCACCTAAATCCCAGACTTACACAGAGGCAGCTTCTAGCCAAATAAATTTTTTGGTTAATTCAAAATTAGAACCAACCAATAGAAGTCAACAGACATTACCTTCAAGTGTTGAGACTAGCACACATTTAGCTGGGCCGCCTTATCACAAGAATAAGATTTTAAACAGGAAGTTTCCAGTGTCTATTCACCAGTATCAGCCATCCATGATCCACCCAAAACTGAAGCCTCCTTGAAGTTCCCAGTTTTCTAACACCAGACTGCCAAGAGTCTAGATTTTCATCCCATGAATGAAGCCCAGAAAGCTATTATAGATTTCCTATCAAGTTTGCATAAGACATTAGCATTATTATGATAATTAAACTGTGATGAAACTTTGATTAAACCAAATTATACCTTGTCTGCTTCTTGTTTTCTATCATTTCAACAGCTTTTAAACAGGTTCCTCTGCTCCTACTTTGCCACCAACAGATTCTACAGACCAACTGACTTTGTTATTTTTCTGCCTGGTGCTCTGTTTAGCCCTTTGCATTTTACTGTGTATTCATCCAGCGCAGCTTATTTAGAATTCAACTTTGGAACGACCTTCTGGCCAACCCCCTTGCCAGGACTAGAACCTATGAGCATTTCAACTGTGAGGGCATCTGGTATACTATCCAACCACAACTATTTAGGGATAAATACAAATAATTTACTTCCTACCTTGTCCCAATGAGCCATCTTGTCACCCCTGGCCCAACCACCCACAAGATTCTGTTGCTGCTAATATGAACACCTCTACTCAAGTATTTGGAGTATTATAAATTACTCCAACTGGCTTAGTTGACTTCATGGTGCCCACTTCTGGGCCTTAGTTAATGTTTGGGCACTTCCCCTCTTATATTATCAAGTTAGCACTAGTCCTATGATGGGTGCTACCTTTTGGGCTGGCACCCAGCCTACACCTGTATCTGGAAATCCACCTAACACTTGGTTTCCTGACATTGGGAGTGCTGTGAATGCACATATTTGTGCACTTTTATATTGCCTTTGATGGGTTCTTTTGAGGACAAATATATTGCTTTAGCTTTTTCCCCTTAAAATGGGTTGATTTCTGAAGAATGAAATTCAACTGTTTGTCTTTCTCACTCTTTGTAACTCACTTGCCCCACCCATACATGTGGAAAATTATCCTACTGTCTGTACATTGTTTTGTGGTAGCACAATATAATATTTAAATATTCTCTTTTCACCAATAAAACCAAATTCTATTCATATTTTTGTCTTTATGTCTTTATGTCTTTCAGTACTTTGGCACCTCTCTCTAGCCACACCTAGCAGAGATTTTACTATTCAGGGCCACAAGGTAATCATTTTATTTTTTCTGCCAATTAACTCAAGGCTTAGTGCAAATCTAATCCTAAGGTTAGGATTTCCTGTTGTGTATCTGTGCCGTGCCTTAGAAAACAACAAAAATGGTGCTCACTACAGGGGCTGCAAGCCCCTTGGTTATCCTTTTCACAACAAGGTTTTCAGGCTCTTTTCCTCCCCCTCTGCAGAAGTTGTCTTTGCCTGAGATTACTAGTCCTCCTATTGAAGAGGACATTTCAGACCCACCTATTGTCCCTACCATCTTGAACCTAGGATATGGCCCTTGACTAGTTTTTTACCCTATGGTTACCCCTGTATTGGAACAGGTCATGGTAGTAGTATTTGGGATAGCCTGCAATGGGGTCATTCACAGACTTTAACTGCAGTTTAATCAAGCAAAATACTACAAGTTAATTGTTGCTCTGCAATTCCTATAACATCCTATTGCAGTGGCTGGTTCCGCTGATCACTTGCTCTTGTTCTTTGCCCAACCTGCCTTGGCTCATATCCAGATGATGCTAGGGCTTCACGTCCAAGAAATCTTGTCTCTCTAAGATGCTGTAACTAATCATTGGGACCAGTTTGCTGCCTATAAACAGTGGGTTAAGTCTCTTTTCTCCCTGGTGTCTGGTAACCAACATGACTTGGTTGTTTTCCAATCCTGCCTGGTTACTTCTATTAAAAAGGTACATTTGTCCATACCTGAGTATGTAAGAGAGCAATTTCACAAATTTCACCTGTTGTAACAGCCATGGCAAATCCAAGAAGATTTCACTCTAAACGCCTATCAAACCAATTTCAAACAACTTCTGAAGCAGCTCAATGAGTTCAGTGCTTATTCCTTTGATCAACTACAACAAGTAGCAGACCTTGCTACTAAAGGCCTCTGCAAGCTCGGTGAAGAATTTGATCAAGAAAGGGTCATCACTTCTGCTGCCATTGCCAAACTCCAGACTCAAGTGAATGAATTGTCTACGTCCAAGCCAGATGCCCTTCCCTCTCCCCTATCTGAAAATCTAGTGGATAGAGAACCAAGGCTATGATATGCCATGTGAGAGCTGTGAGTGTCTGCCTGAATTCAAGATCACCCTACTGAAGCACCTCAGCCTGATCCTCAGGTGCTTGCTTTGACAATTCAAGTTGCTGAGATACACAAAATGGTGGCAACTGCTGCTAGTACAACCAGAATTATTGAAGAAGATGGCTGCTGCCCTGGCCTATCAAGAGCCCCCAAATTAACTGTTCTAGAGAGTTGATTGCTTTAGATAATGAGGTGGACCACTTAAAACAGGACAACTCAAAACTTGATAAAGATGTGCAAGAAATGAGTGAGCTGATTGATGCAGTAAACAAGAGATTCTCCCCCTGCCTCTCTATGGGGCCCATTTTGACCTCTTTCCTTGCTGAACTTTTGACTATGGTAACCACACAAGGACCTTGGCTGGATGCTTCTGAACAGCATGTTGTTCACGCCAACAATATAGGCTCCTGCAACAGTGATGCATTGGCTACTCTTGAAGAGAGTGTTTGTCAACTGTGGGCAAGACAACCCCCTCCAAATCTGAGGACAATCTCTCCCTGTGCATCAATGTGTTAGATAGTAACAATGGAAGACCTACCCCCAAAACTAACTTCAAAACTGCCTTCAAGCAAGTCTTTGACCCTAAAACTTCAATCATTGCAGCCTTCCTGACTATCTACAAAACTGCCATGTTAAGGACCTCCAACAAAGTTAAAAAAAGCATATTTTAACTTGCCTGAACCCTACCTGCCAAGAAGTGTAAGAAATTACATTCCTTTCACAAAATTAAAGATGCAAGAAAAGCTCATTAGAATCAAGAATACCAAAAAAAACTTTAAAAATGCATTTTTAAATGAAAAAGATGAGTATATTTGCCTTACTAATGATACAAAATTCAATACATCAAAAAACGTATGAAACTGATAAATTAATGTGTTTTTATTAATGAAATCAAAAGCAAAAACGACATCAAAAGCAAACATATAATCCTTAATTTCAATATAAAATCTATTTTAAAACCAAAAACAACAGATATACCCAGGCTTTCCAACATTGTTAAAGTTACTGCTATCCACAATATGAGCTCCAAAAGTGCCCCAACCAGAGAATTAACTAATCAGATGTCAGGAAATTGCCCCACAAAACCACACAAACAACCAGAAATTCCCAAAAGCCAATTGAAGACCCAAAGTCAACCAAGACAGAGAAAAACTTCTCATCCAAGTCCAGAAACTGCCCCAGACCACTGCAAAGATCCAAATTGCAAGTAACAAACCAACAATAACCTTGCTTCTTCTTGCATTGCAGGCTGCAGCCTGCTGCAGTCCTGCAAGGCAATAATTTACAAACAGCTCCTGCAGGATACTCTGGTATTAACCTGGCCTACTCCCCTTTCCCTTCAGTATTTAAACTGTTTTCTCCCTGTTAGAGCAATTGCTCTAACAATTTTTATTACTGTCTTACTTCAATAAATCCATATTTTCAAACTTTTAAATCTTGATTAGTAGATAAATAAGGCTCCCCTACAATAACATGAAACTCATTCTTTGTGTATGGGATTTTTGTGTGTTAATTGGTTATGGCCAGGCTAATGTGAACTTTGAAACTCCTGAACCAAATCCTACAGATAAATCTGAAGACTCTATTTGGTATTGTTTTGGTCCATGTTGCCGGCATGTCCCCTATGCGGAAACAGCTTAATTACCTCCTATTATCTATCCCAAGGCCCCCTGGTTGGTCTTGAGATACACTAGCGTCTACTACCTTCTAAATCACTTCACTCCCTTTTTGGGGAGATTCTGCTTATTTGGTCACCTTTTAAATATGTTAATGATAGGGATTCAAGTAGGGTCTACTCTAGTTAAGTTTAACCTGGGGGCTCTTCTCCATTCAATTAGAGAAAGGCTCCCCAATGAGTGGATCCCTGTTAAGAAGTGGTTATACCTGAACTGCCCTTCATCCACACTTGGGAAGAGATGAAACAGCTTCTAATTGATGAGTTTGGTGGTGAACTCAGTCTAGAGATAAAAAAGATGCCTTCATGCATATTGAATTTAAACCAAAAGAGACATTGGCTGAGTTTGCCAATAGATTTTATATATAATGACAAAAGTTGATAACAAGCAGACAGCTAACAGTGTATGAAGCCTAAATGGCTTGCGCTCAAGCCCTCAAAGTTAATCAACTCCTGTACCTCCACTTTAAAGCTCACAAGGGAATGCTTTTTTCTATGAAAAGTATAAAGATGTTACTAAAGGACATGTATCTTAATCAATATGAATTTGTTGTGCAAGAGAATCAAGTGGCCTCCAATTCTGGTTCTTCTTCCTGCAGCTCTTGTATTCTCACCATGAACTCAAAGAAGCCTCCTAGATGCCAAGGATGTCATAACTGTGGAAAAATAGGCCACCACTCCCATATCTGTACCAATCTACAGGTTTAAGGTGCCAATCCTAAAGAGCAGTCAGGAAAAAACAATAAAACTAGAGGCAGAGATGCTATCAGTTGAAGGTTCCTTCCTGTCTTCTCAAATCAACCTGTCCATAGCAGATTCTGAGCATTCTGATTCTCATGCTCACCCAATTCTGCTCTTGTTCCATGACATGCCTGATAACTCTAATATGGATGAATCTGATACTGAAGACTCTGACATATATGAATATTCTATTCTAACAGTCTCTGAATCTATTGCTATCCCTTACAAACTTCACTCTGGAAAGATCACTACCACTTTAACTTACAAGCCTATAGCTGAAGATAAAGAGGTTGTCTCTTGTCCTTACCTCACTCAAGCTAAGAGGTCTTCTGTGTTATAATAGTCTTCTGAAGAGGCTTCTGAAGTAGCTGACACTGTCTTTAAGAATTTTAGGTATCACTCCCTCTCCAGACTGTTTAAAAAAAATTCCCTGGTTTGAGGGTTATGACCAAGAAATGAGACAAAGAGCTAGCTGAATCTTGATACATCTTATCTGTCCTCTCTCCCTTTGGTTGTACCACTACTTGTGTAGAGATATCTATCAAAAAGGCCAAGATCAAGGCTGTCTTGGACACTGGGTCTCCAGTCAATGTTGTATCATCCAAGCTTTTGGAGAATCTTAAACCATCCCCTGACCTTAACTATCACCAGTCTTATAGTACAGCTGGTTTGTCCATGAATTGTGCCATAGGATTGTACTCAGCTCTCCTCATGTGTTTTGGTAAACTACTCCTAGCCACACCTGCTGTTTCTTTTAGAAAATAAGACTTATAATCTTCTAGTTGGTATCCAATTCATTAGGGAATACAGTGGGATCATTAACTTGAAGGATGTCTATCTCTCCATTCTAGGGTGTGAAGTCTCTCTGGTCTTTGAAAAACCTATTAAAGTCCTCAGAAAGTGCCTTAAGATATGTGTTTTAGAATACCTAACTGGTTTATTCATGCTGAAATATTTTACCATTTGTCTAATACAAAGTGTTCTCCTACTGCTTGCCCTGCGCCTGAAGTGATTACACTATTAGCCACTTCTGCTGTGATCATCCCTCCTGGTTCCCAAGCCATTCTGTGTTCCTAAATCTCCTATAAACTAATAGAGCACACATTCCTTGAGCTATACTCCCCTCTATCTTTGGGATGCAACAAGCCTTATTTGTGCCCTGGGATTAGAGATGTCTTAATAAAGAACCCATCCAGCTACTGGTGGCCAATATTACAGCCACTTCCATATCTGTGGCTAAAGGTCAAGTTTTTGGATATGGCAAGCTATTTAATGCTCCTGATATTCTCTCACTGCATCTCTTTGACACGTTCCAGGATTTTAACCTACCTGATAGTGAACCACTTGTAATGTCTTTGTTCACCGCCCAAGATTTCCCTCAGCTATTGTCAGTCCAAAAGAAGGAAGTACTTAGCCTACTAGATCAGTTTAAAGAATTTTTTTTGCTAAAGATAGTACAGATTATGGCTTAACCAAAAGAGTTATTCACCATATTGATACTGGGGATGCCCCCCTTTTCAAGCTAAGCCATTCCAACATATAGTAGTTTTAAAAGCTATGGCAACAACCAAAAATACCTCAGATTTAAACAAAATCCATCTCTCAGGTTAAAATATACACTCTGTTAACAGGGTTTATTGGCGTTAATGGGCAAAATGAGTCAACACAGCAACAAAGGGCTCACACACAAAGCAAAACCATTCAAAATACAATCCAAAATACATTGATTCACAAAAAAAATGGTGTGAGTTGACTTTTGGTGTACATATGTTTACTATGTGAATTGGTGACAAAATACACCCAAGCAAGGTGTGTCAAAACGCAAACCAAAAACAAAACACAATAGCAACTCACTACGTAAACAAAATCACTCACGCAATGTGTGCAATGGATTTTAATCATGAATAATACCAAGGTATCTAAAATAAGACACAAGATCTGAAACATAAATTTTAAAAATATTGTGTTGGGTGTTTGAATTTGGCAGTGAAATCTAGAAAAATGGGTGTATTTTTTTAAGTATTCTAAAATAGGCATTGTAAAACCAAAAACAACTAATTAAGAAATAAAAAATCTATGAGTGGGATATTGGGTGGGAAAAACTCCAATTAAATATCCATATTCAGATAAAAGCAAAATTTAAAATTAGGGAGTAACTTAATTGAATTTTACTTAACATTTTATTAAATTCTCAAAATAGAAGGAACACAACAACAGAGTACTAATACACCTGTTATGCGCCGTGGTTGCGGTTGCCCCGCGGGTCAAAGAATAGAGTTAGTGCAACCCAAGTGCCTACTCAAGGAGGAGACGGGAGAGGAGAGTTCCATAGTGACGCTGCACTGATACGGCCAGTTCAAGGAGCACAAGCTGCTAGGGTGTGGAGCATAAACCCTTGGGTCTCAAAGCTGACCCAGAAGCCCACCAAAGTCACCACTACAAAGAAAGTTAGAAACAAGGAGGTAGAACTTACTTTTTATGTGTTTGACGTTGTGTACCGGCAAGAGTTGGTCCCGTCAGCCATGCTGGAGAAGGTGAAGCCTGTACTTGATACTAGCTACAAGCCCTACGTCAGTGATGGCAATCAGGAGGATGACAAGGAGCCCGAGTTTTATCAAACCAATGAGGGACAGCTGGTGTTAAAAAAGGTTGCAGCCTTCTATACCAAGGTACCTATGCCCTGTGTTGTGCCCAATGCCAACAAGTTAATCCCCACCGCTAAAAAGCCCGCCCAGAAGCGCATCCCTGGCATTAAATGCATCATCCTGCTTAAGCTAATGCAGGAATTGGGTGATTACAAGGCAGCTGCGGCCCTTGTTGGAGTGAATACCAAGTATGCCAGCAAGACCTTCCAAAAATTCATCAACAATGGTTGTGTCCTTGCCGCAGAGAAATCCTTGCGTGTTTCTACCATGCTCATCAAGGAGCACAAATGGGCAATCCATCAGTGGATCACCCAGGACTGCCATCTTGAACTGGCAAATATACAGGCCATGGTTAAATCTACTTTTGGGATTGAGGCCTCAATTTCCTTCTATTATCATTTGGTCAAGAGAATGCGTTTTTCCTGGAAAAAGCTCGGGGTATTCCCCTACAACAGAAACAGCCCAGCCAATATTGACGTCTGGAAAAACTATGCAGAGGCATATACTGTCCTCAAAGCCAAGGGGAAGGTCAAATTTCATTATATTGACAAATTGGCATTTGCCTTGTCAATGTGCAATGGGTATGGCTATGTCCCCAAAGGCTCCAATGACAGGATGGCTTGGCGTGCTGCAGTCTGCGCCACAGCCTACTCAATGGTGACTCTAATTGGTCCAAAGGGGGTTGAGATTTATCAAATGACATTGGGTTCTCACAACAGCAGTGCCTTCTTGTCATTCCTCCAATTGGTCCAGGAGCACCTGAGGCGCACAAGCCTGGGCTTCACCAATGTGATTGTGTTGGACAATGTTGGTCTCCACAAGGTGGCTGACATTCTTGAGGAACTCCCAATGATTGACACTAGCATTAAAGTGGGCCCCCAGCAATTGGCCACAGCAAATTTACACCTTCTCTTCCTCCAGGCCTATTTGCCCTTCCTAAATCCCATCAAAGAAGTCTTTGGGTGGCTCAAGCAAATCATCAAGCAAGGAACCCCAACTGGGACCAAGGACCTCTTTAATTTGCCACAGGCCAGGATCCACACCCTCCCAGCTGAGACTGTGGCCAAATTCTATGGATACACTGATTTGTTCATCCCTGTGTGCCTAACCAAACAGCCAATCAATTAAAGGCTTAGTGTGTCAATTTTTTATATTCTCTTATTTGCTATTCAAGATTTATTAATTATCATTTTATATTTAGATGTTTCCACACCCGCAATCACATTCAGAAGATCCATCAATAGATGTAAATAATTTATTTATTATATTATCTTATATTATTATGCTATCTGAGGTAATCCCAAATGCTCAATACTGGATTACGCAAAAATATTTAAATCACTTTGGTCAAATATATATGAAATAGGTTTAAAAAAGTTAAATGTAAAATGTACAAGTTAGAATTTATTTTATTAATGCATAATTTTATGCTTTTATGAAAACTTTTTCTGCAATATATTTTGAAAAACTGGTTTGCTGAAACAAAAATTATAAAAATTTATTATAATTAGAATACTATAAAGTGTAATAAATTTATTGTATTCACATTTTTATTGTGTGCGCCTGTAGTGGGTCCTTTGGTATGTACCCACCCTGCAATGGAGGTGGCGCACAACCTCCACTGCCATACTGTGAACAGTAGATACACCCTTA
The DNA here is from genome assembly GCA_014839935.2 of Entomophthora muscae. NCBI lineage: Eukaryota > Fungi > Entomophthoromycota > Entomophthoromycetes > Entomophthorales > Entomophthoraceae > Entomophthora > Entomophthora muscae. Next base: position 78,327 of record QTSX02005823.1, read on the forward strand.
TTAAAATACTCCCTCCTGCTGGTGAAAGGCAGTAGGATCATGTGGGGATGTAGGAGCAGCTTCTCTGGTGGGTCTGCAAACCTTTATATCCCAGCCAGGACCAGGGCATCTTGGATTACATGGTCCACCAAGTTGTATCCAGGGGGACCTTCTTTCTGTCAAATGCAAGCCGGGCCTTGTTGATTCCCAGAAGGACCCCGTCCAGGTCCTCTACAGACGCGCCCATCCCAAAGTAGAATAGGAACCCCAGGTAAACAACCAGATGAAGCCTTTGCCCTGCAAAGGCTTCTGTGAACTCACACAGTTTATTGTAGACTGTGTTGATCTTCTTGTTGTGCCTGGTCTTTGCAAAGGTCAGCTCCATTGCCAGAGGGAGCCCTGTTGCGTCAGCACTCCAGGCCAACCCAAATTTGGCAAGAAGGATTTTGGTTTTCCTGACAGCTGTTGCGTCTGCAACAGCCAATTTGCCCACCCCACACCCAAAGTTCTCCAATAAGTAAGACAGGGTGTGCTCCAACAAGAAGCAGAAGCAAGCAGCCACATGAGCCCGGCCCATCTCCAGTACATTCTTGAATGGGAGTGTTGCCAGGATGTCCCAAAAAAGCTCAATGTAGTTTACATAGTAGACTCCATTGAGGGATACTGGGTCCAGGCGGAGCAGTTGGGCATCCTTGTAGGCAGCAACTGCCCACTCAGATGCCCCCTCAGCATGTGTAAGTTCTGCCAACACTTCCCACAACATCAGAAAGGACCCGTAGATACAGTCCTCCAGCTCCTGCACAACAGGGGGGACAGATAAAATTGCTTTGCCACATGAGTGGCATAATTTTCATCAAAGGTGGCCAGGACAAAGGGGACCAGGACTTGGCGGAGTTTGCCGTCTATGTTTTCTAAGAAAAAAGGTAATTTTTTTTAAAATTTATTAATTTTGGTTTTTAGGCTACCTTCTTGTGTTTCTTCCTTGCCTGCAGCCTTGGCCGGCTTGGCTATTCTTGGTGCAAGAAGTTGAGCAGGCAATTCTGTGTCCTCTTTCCTGGCGCGCTTGGCCGGCTTGAGATGGGCATACATTTCCGGGTCATCTGTCCAAACAGACGGTGCAGAGAGGGCAAATGACTTAAACTGGAGGCCCTCAACCACAGTTTTTTGAATATTTAGTAAGCACTTGATTGTCTTCTCTGTGGTGTCTGGTATTTTTATCATAAGGGCCTTTGCAGACACCTTGTCTATTTTGTCCCCTTCAAGGACAGCAGACTTAACTCTTGCTTTGACCTTGCGGACAATCTCTTTAATTTCAGCAATTGCTGAGTTGAGGTCTTTTAGCAGCTTCTCCAATTCTCTCATTGATTTTTTACTAACCTTTCCATATGTTTTTATAGCTTCTGCCCCAATAAATTCTGTATTATTTTGATACTGTTGCCTATTTTTTATTCCTTTTTGTTTTCCCATATAATAAATTATCCCATCTTTTTACCCATTTTGTATATGCTTTACGCTCATCTCAATATGTGCTGTTTGCTTTGTGTTGGCATTGTTTCCTTGATTAAAATATTATTTTTGGCGCTTGACATAGCCCCTTGTGAAAATATTAACAACAATTTGGTGATCAGCTAAATTTGAATTAGAAAAGTATAGTGTTAACTGTTTTTAGATAAAGTTGTTACTGATCTTAATTCAAAACCTTAATGATAAACTTTAAGCTAATCAGGAGCCAAGTGATAAAGTGATTGTTGTGACATAAAGGGTCATTCAATAATTCTTTGGTGCATTTGTGCTAATTAATATGATTGGCTGAATGTTTTGCCATTGTACACCATTGTCACTGTGGCAAGTTATTAATGGACTAGTGCTAACCCAGCAGCTGCTTGGGCACTAGTCCACCAACAACTTGCCACAGTGACAATGGCGTACAATGGCAAAACATTCAGCCAATCATATTAATTAGCGCACATGCACCAAAGAATTATTGAATGACCCTTTATGTCACAACAATCACTTTATCACTTGGCTCCTGATTGGCTTAAAGTTTATCATTAAGGCTTTGAATTAAGATCAGTAACAACTTTATCTAAAAACTATTAACACTATACTTTTTTAATTCAAATTTAGCTGATCACCAAATTGTTGATAATATTTTCACAAGGGCTATGTTTAAGTGCTAAAAATAACCCTGTTCTGGATCTAGATGCACAACATAGTAAATATATGATTTTATAGAAATAAGCTGAACATAAAGAATAAAACCAACTATAAACCAAAAGAACATGAACAATTGAAATTCAAAAAAAGATGATATAAATAGAAAATGTTTGGTGACAGGGGTTTATTGGGGCAGGGGAGAGTGATGCCTGGTAGGCAGAATAGTGCAGGAGGGAAGACGTAGAGGCAGTACTGGCCTAGGGGGCCTGGGATTGGGTGGGTTGGGCTTGCAGGTGGAGGGTGGTGGTGGCAGGGGTGGAGGCAGGAGGATTTTGCGTGATGGCTGCCATGTAACGCTCATTGTATTCCTCATTGGTCATTGGCTGGATGGACTGGTAGGTGGCTGGGGCACAGGGTGGGAGGTGCTTATCCTTACGTGATTGGTTGCCCATGTTCACGTGGAAGACAATTTGGGCAAACAAGTCAGCCACCATTTGTTGACCAAAGAGAGAATTGTTGTCAAGGACCCCAAGATAGAGGTTGTTGAAGGCTGAGGGCGGTGCTCCCGGAGTGTATCTCCAATTTTAAATAAGACAACATCAGCCAGATGGACGTTTGCATGGCCAGCAGGGTAGACTAAGGCTTTGTGCCCATGTCCCTGGATGGCCTCAAGGGCGGTGGAGCTGCCCTCCATCTGGTGGCTCAAAAAAACCCAGTACTTGGAATTCAAGCCATCCCAGGAGTCAAGTAATCCACCAAGGATATGGCTGTATAAGTAGCCATTGATGAAATCTAGGTTTTTCTGATAGTAGACAAAACCCTTGGCTGAAACAGCCAGAAACGCACCAATGAACGTCCCCTTCTTGACCTTCTTCCTTCCTTTTTGAGTGGCAGCTTTTCCTTGCTCGCCAAAATCATCAAAAGCTATTGATAGCTTATAGTAGAAGATGAACATGACGCATCTGACAGACTAGTCTAGCATTAGACTAGGGTTGATTCAATGGGGGTGTCATACGGGGAATCCTCAGCGCCATCACATTGGTTGCCAGCAAAATTAGTAAGAACCTATTGAAGCCACCTTCCCATACATCCAGAGCTGCAACATGCACTCAGATACCCATATGTTATGGTGCGCAAGCTGTTTGTGGACCTGGGTTAAGGGAAGCTTGGGGTCCCGCTGGAGGAGGTCAAGCATTATTGGGTAGGCCTTGCTGATTTGGGACTCAGGGGCCTTCTTGGGCTTCTTGGCCGTCCCAATCAGATTTCCCTTATTCATCAGGTTATTGAATTCCCACATGATAGTAGCCCAGGTGAATTTTAATTGGCTGGCTATCTGATCCCAGGACAGACCCTGTAGGTTTAGTGCCACAATTTCCTGGAGAATTTGGGTGGTGATTATTCTGCGTTTGGGGCGCTGGGCTGGGGGAACTGAAGCCTGATTAGCTGTAGGGGGGTAGGTTGGCTGGTGGCAGGAAGTTGTTCCAAATCAAGGTTGCCGTACTGATTGGCTGGTTGGTGGGCAGCTTGTGCGGGGGTGGGTACAGGAGCAGGGGCAGAGCTAGAGACTAAGTGACTACTGAACAAGTCAAAGCCATAGGGGTCAGTGGCCAGGTACAGGTCAGCTTCCTTGTTACCCACCTCAAAGGCTTGGGTGTAAACAGGTGCCTTCACGTTCTGAGCCTCGCCTCCATTGAAGCTGGTTTGGCTGCTGCTGGCTTGGCTGCTTGTGCCGTTGAAGATGTTGCTGTTGGAAACAATATTAAAAAAACTTAGGATAAAATCACTAAAAATAGAAATTTTAAAGGTTAATGATTTATTTTTATTGTAATCTTGAGTCCATATTTGGAAGGTTCTCAAAACCGTTCCATACAAATCTGGAGCCATGAAAATGAATAAAATACCTCTGTTCCTAAATTAGATAGCTGTTGATTGGCTTTTAAACTGTTATTTTTCTATTTTAGGCTGCTCATAATACACATCTTGTGTGATTTTATTTTGTTTTGTGCTTGTGTAATCTTGCTTCTAGATTGCTCAAGTTTTGTTTTGTTTTAGTTCTTCTGTTGGTGCCTCATATGAATCCTGATTGGATTATAATATACTCTGGGATGGCATCCATCCATTTCACTTGTTGCATCAGTTCATTTTGTTTGTGGTTTGAACTACATTTCTTGATGTTTGATATAATTTTGTATAATGGGCTAGTGAAATTTTGTTTTTTGTTTGACAGTCCATTTATTAACTGAAATTTTATAAATTAATTGAATTCTGAATCTTGCGCAACTTGGGTTTTGTTTAAATCTGAAATCATTTTGTTTAAATCTGAGGTATTTTTGGTTGTCACCATAGCTTTTAAAACTACTGTATTTTTCACGCCCTGCTTGATGAGGAAAACATTGGTGTTGTTAGAGGTTAGAGCTTTACCTCCATATGTAATAAGCTATTCTGGTCTTCCAAATGTGCTGATAATTTCCTTGCCTATGAACCTGTGCATGTTGTTACCAGTATGGGCTTTGACTTCCTGCGCTACTGGCTAACATGTGACAAAGTAAATAGCAGTGATTATATACTTCCTATCATTGCTCTTTCCTGGCATGAGGCATACAACATCTAGTGCTCATACCTCAAAAGGTGATTTTGTTTGGATTGACAGTACTGACTTGGGGCAGGAAGAAATTACAATTATTTTTCTGTCAACTGATTTTCAGTCAAATTTAATCCAACCATAATTTTCTTGATATGTAATTTTAAGCTTTTCAATAATAAAAAATATAAAATAAAAAAAGTATTCTCTATAAAAATTATTCTTTGAAAATTTTAAGGTTCTTATTTTATTTTACAGCAGTGAAATTAAATTTAATTAGCTTTTAAAAAGGTAATTAATTAAAATTAAGCTTCTTAAATAAAAAAATAAAAAATTATGTGTGAAGCATAAATTTCATTGGTAAATAGATTTTATTTAAATTTTTATTTATTGTAAAGTAAAAAATGTATATTAAGAAAATTATAGTTGGATCAATTTTACTGAAAATCAGTCAACAGAAAAATAATTAACTGAATTACTTCCTACCCCACTGACTTGGGGGTATTGCTTTTGGCAAACATTTTGAAAACCTTACCTTTTTCAAGTACTTTGTGGATGCTCCTGTATAGGCTAGGCCATCATTCTTTGTGTTTCAACAACTTGTATAGATCCCTGATCTTGGTGTGACCAAGGTCTCTGTGATAACATAAGATTGTATCCACTTTTTGATGTGTAGGCATTTAGGGGATATTTACCCTGTTTGGCATCTTATGGTGCAACGTTCCATAGTTGTCAGTAAACAGGCGCTTGTTCTTGATGATATATCTCATGTAATGTCCAAAATACCCAAGGGTGAGTCTTTGTCCTTGGTCAGGAGTACCAGGAGTGGTCAATAAGGGTATAACATATTCTTTTACCTTGAGGGTTGTACTTAAAGTTGTGATAAAGAGTACAAAGTAACTAGCTCTAGCCCAGGTTTGTTCTGGATGCTCAGGTTGAATCTTTTGAGGAACACCATTCATTGCGCTTGCCTAAAAGAGAGGGTTGCTTTCATCTTGAAATAAATAAGTGACTTATGATCTGTGAGAGCTGAGAACTGTTGCAACCAAGTTTCCATCTTTGCCTGAACATATCTTACAATACACAGGGAGCACTTGATGAGTTGCCCCTTGACGTATCTAACAACAAGGATTAATCTGATGGCAATATTGAATATCAGGTACTTCATCCTAATTAGGAGTGTTACCAATTTGATTTGCTGATCCCTGCACAAGTTATTCCTTGGCTTCGAACCTTACATGAAACTTCCCACTATGCCACCCCCTTGTGGCTTTGTGACTTTCCCCATATGGTATGTTAATCACAATATTCTACAATAAACAATAACTTATTCTTATTATTCTGTCCTTTCTATTGGACTGTTGTCTTCCCCAATTCCAAATACTGAATCCTCATTGGTTCAGTTGCAATAGTAGTAGCAGTGGTAGGTTGACAACCTACCTAAAACAAAATACCCCCTAAGAAAGGACAGAGTATGGGCCATATGGCTACTCCCCAACAAGAAACTTTCCTGCCAATCCCCAAGGGGGACTTCCCCAACAGGTACGTCATCTATCAAGACCAGCTAGTTCTCATAAGTGTGTACAATTGGCTCTGCCTTGGGCAGGGTGATGCCAGTGTCACCCTGCCCCAGTCAGACCTGTCCCAACGCATGCTAAACCTTCAGCTAGAATTTTTTGTGGGGGGCGTCAAGGGGGCCAACATTGTCAGTTGGCTCCAATCTACGGAAACCTGCCTTTGCATCTGTCAGGTTCCTGAGCCCATGTGGGCTGCCACTGCGTCTAATTGCCTCACAGGGCCCGCTGTTGTGTGGTTCACCAACTGGGCCATTCAGGAACTTGACGTTACCTGGGTGGCATTCCAAGACGCCACCAAGTCCTGCTACAGCAAAACCTTCTCCCCCATTGTTATGGGTACTCCTCTTTTAGCAATCAAACAAACTGGGTCTGTTCCTGAGTACCTTGCCGCCTGGCAACAAGCTCTTGCTGCCGCCCCCAAAGCTGTGACCAACGGAAATGCAATGCTACTCACTCTCATAATCAATGGGTTAAAACCTTATATCTGCAAGTGGGTCCCCATAGGTTGCTGCATCTCTGTAAATGACTGCTACAAGGCTATTATGGAGGTTAACAGCCAGGCCTCAATGGGCTTCTGCTGTACCAGTGGCGCTCCATCCCAACCTTGTAAAACATCCGGCAATAGCCATAATCAAGTGGGCCACCACCAGCCCTGTCAGCAGGATAATGGGACTAAACACCCCTGCAAGGGGGAGCTACAGCTAGCGCAGATCAAGGAGCAGGGAAAAGCCTGGGGCTTGTAGCAACAAGAGGCCCTGCAACCCCACCTGAGCCATCCTCTCAATCCTTGCTTGAAAAGAATCCCTGCAACTACAACATCCATGAAGTCAAACCTTGGACATCTTCCAAGTCCATAGAAATAACCCTGTACTACAAGAAAGCCAATCTCCAAATAAAGTAACCCGCTTATCCCTTCTTTTTTGTGGAAACACCCACAAATTACTGGTAGATACTGGGGCCAACCACACTATGGTGGACCAGATGTTCAATGACTCTCAGCAATTAGACCAAGTGCCCAGCAGGTTCAAAGCAGTACAAGTAGCTGACTCCTGTAGAGTTGTAATTACCCATGAGATGGTATCCTTCTCTGTGAGGATGGGGAACGTCCAGGTTAAGCTCTCTGGGCCAATCATGGCAGGGCTCATCCACAACATAGTTGCTGGCCTTGAATGGCTTTGGCACAACTGTCCCTACATCAACTGGGATACATCTGTTATCACCCTTAATAGAAATGGGGTGGGATTCCAGATCTATCCTGTGGAAATGAGCAAGTTACTCCACAATACTGTGTTTGTTAGGATAACAGAGACAGGATCATACAACTTCAAGGGGGGAACTAAACTTCAATCAATGTTCAGTTGAAGTTATCCGCGCTGAACCATCTGCAGTCCCTCACTTGACCTCTTCATCACTACCAGCACTTGCTGCACTCCTTGAGGAGTACAAGAACATGTTCAGTGAGACACTTGAACAACTGCCTCCTCCCAAGGAGATCCAGCACACTGGAAAACTTCAAGGATTGTTATCTAAAGCACGGCCATTATATTGTCTTACACCAAAGGAAGATGAGACCCTCCACCAACACCTGGTGGACGCGCTTGATAAGGGCTTCATTTGCCCCTTGCTCTCTCCATACAGGGCGGCTGTCTTCTTTGTAGCCAAGAAGGACGGATCCCTTTTCATAGTCACAGACTACCGCGCCCTGTTGAGGTGAAGGTCAAGAATAAGTACCCCTGCCGCTGATTGACAACCTGTTTGATACACTTGAAGGTGCAAAGGTCTTTAGCAAGATTGATCTCACTACAGGGTACAACCAGGTCCGCATTGCACCAGGGAATGAGGCAAAAACTGCCTTCTGCACACGCTACAGGTTATTTGAGCAACGGGGCATGAACTTTGGAATGACCAACGCTCCTTCTACCTTTTGCCATGTTGATGAACAAGCCATTTGAGGAATCAATTGGAAAGTGTGTGGTGGTGTACCTTGACAACATTATTGTCTTCAGTCAAGATCAGACCACACACCTCCAACACCTCTGTGCTGTCCTTGACATCCTTTGGAAAAGCCAGGTAAAAGCTAAAACCTCCAAATATGAGTTCCTCAAGATGGAGCTGTTATTCCTTGAGCACACCATCTCTGCCCAAGGAATAAAGCCCAACCCTTCCAAAATCAAGGAAATCACTAGCATGCTGCCTCCCACTGATGTGGGCCAGGTGCATACATTCTTAGGCATGGTTGCCTATGTGTGCAAGTTCATTCCCAATTGCAGGGAACTAATTGCACCTCTCACTGAGCTCCTCAACACCAAACAGTGCTTCCATTGGACCCCTGTCAGAGATCTAGCCTTTGAAATGTTGAATCAAAGGCCCAAAACAGCACCAGTACTGCAGTTCCCCAATTGAAACTGTCAGTACAAACTTGAGACCAATGCCTCTGACAGAGCCATAGGGGGTGTGCTAGGGTAGAAACTGACAATGGTGTTTTCCTCCCCATGGCATATGAGTCCAGGAAACTTACTGACTCAGAACAACACTATCCCATCCATGATAAAGAACTGGCAGCAATTGTGCAATGCATTGAGAAGTGGCGCTGTTATCTGGAAGGTGCTACCTTTCAACCCTGCATTCTGATGTACCACAAGTTACTTCAGTACTTCAACACACAGTCCCACTTGACACGCCGCCAAGCAGGATGGGTTGAGCGTCTATCCCCTTACCAAATACACATCAAGTACAAGCCTGGGAAGGAACTTGTCACGGCTGACACTCTTTTGCAACTCTACGTAGCGTTCATCACTGGGGACAATGGTTTAGATCTAGATTAGCCCATGTTCTACCTCTGCCCTGAGGCAATCCGCTACAAGGGCCTTAACTTGGTCACCATCTCCAAGTTGAAGGACAACAAAATTCAGTTCACCACTAATGCTGGTAACGTCTGCCGCCAGGCAGAGACAGGTGAGAAGACGCCTTACATTCCCACCACGCAACAAGGGGACACAATACTGCACTACCACCAAACCCTGGGTCACATCAGAGGGCACAACCTCTTTGAGATCATGAAACAAAAGGTTTGGTGGCCGCGCATGCATCAAGACATCTTGGACTTCCTTGAAACGTGTGTGCTGTGCAAAAAGAACATGTCCAAACCTGTACCCCCAAGTCTGTCCTGCCCATTAAGGCCATGGAACCCTTCAAGCAGTGGGCCCTTGACATTGTGGGGCAACTCCCCAAAGACAGACTGGGGAAGAATTACATTATCACTGCCATTGACTACTTCACTTGCTGGCCAGTGGCCTGGGCAACAACTAACCACACTGCCACCACCATCACCCGCTTTATTGGCAAGGAAATTATGGCCTGCTTTGGGCAACCCAAGCGTCTCATCACCAATGGTGGCCCTGAACTTGTTGGACATGTCATGAAGGCATACTGCGCCAAGAACGCACTCCAACGTATAGTTACGACCCTCTACCATCCTCAAGCCAATGGACGCATAGAAAAATTAAATGGCTTGCTGGTCCAACTGATTTCCAAGCTCTCACAAGAGCACCCCAACACTGCATGGACTGAATACCTGCCCACCGCTCTACTTATCCTGCAAGCAAGGATCATAAGGGGCACAGGGTTTAGCCCTAGCACCCTGGCCTTCAGAACACCTGACAGTCTGAAAGGTGTCAAACAGGGTTAGTCACAGTCCAGAGTTCCTGACAAGCCTCCCCTAGTAACAACCCCATTCCTAGACCAATGTCGTGCCAAAGCCCGGGAAGTTGAACACAAGCAAATTGAGGGAGGGACAAGACACCTTGAAGCTAGATACACGTAGGTGACCCTGTCTACACCCTCAACCCCAATTCTGCCAAGTTGGAGCCCAACCACCTAGGGCCCTTCAAGATAGCCGCTGTCTATGACAATCATACCTATCAACTCAAAGACAACCATGGGAATACCAAGAAACTTCATCATGATTGCTTGCACCTCTGCCGCGCCATCCCCACACAAAGGCTGTTTGTGCGGACCTTTCCAGACCTTCCACAGACTCCAGTCTTGGTGTCTGACAAAAAGCAGGGGGCAAGGGGGGATGTTGCAACCAAATTTCCAGACTTGCCTGCTAATGTATCTTACAATACACAGGGAGCACTTGATGAGTTGCCCCTTGACGTATCTAACAACAAGGATTAATCTGATGGCAATATTGAATAGCAGGTGCTTCATCCTAATTAGGAGTGTTACCAATTTGACTTGCTGATCCCTGCACAAGTTATTCCTTGGCTTCAAACCTTACATGGAACTTCCCACTATGCCACCCCCTTGTGGCCTTGTGGCTTTCCACATATGGTATATTAATCACAATACTCTACAATAAACAATACCTTTTTCTTATTATTCTATCCTTTCTATTGGATTGTTGTCTTCCCCATTTCCAAATACTGAATCCTCATTGGTTCAGTTGCAACAGAACTATTACTATATTTTGAGGTAACAGTGCCATTTTTCTAGGCAGTGTACAATAGTCAGAAGTTACTTGTTGTGAATGGGGTAGAGGAATTTACTGTCTGTTAATTTATGGGACTTGTAGGCCACCAAATAAATTCCCCATTATTGGTCTTGATACAAAGTATGCCTCCTATGGATGTGTCTGAGGTGTAGGTTTCCATTTGATAGTCCCCATCTCTTTTGGGTATTTCAAAATGGGGGCTAACACTAGCTTTCCTTAAGACATCAAAAACAGAGATTTTTTTGAGGGGTCCAAAAGAAGCTTGGATTTAACACCTGTGATAGCAGATAAGGGTGCCGTCAGTACACCACAGTCTGGGATGAATTGACATACATAGGCTATTATTACTAGGAAAGTTATGAGTTCTCCCTTATCCTTGGGGGAGGCATCTTGCAGATGTCTTGAATCTTTTTTTGTTGGTCTTGATACTTTAAATTCAGTTCCTAAACACAAAAATGCGGGATTGTTAAATTCTTGGTCCAAATTTTAAATCACATTTGCAGGCAACTCAGCTGAGTGAAAAATAAATTATTTAATAAAATCAACTATTTAGATTGACTTTTTTTGACTTATTTAAATTGGCAAATTTTGAATCCCTTGAGCAGATAACTCAACTAACTAAAGACAAAACACAACAAACAAATGCAAGATACATGAATTGGAAATGCAGGATTCTAATGTATGGTCTGGTATTTTATGTAAGTCTAACAAATTATAAACAACATGAAATTAGTAAAATTATGAAATTGAAGGATTGTTAAATCCAAGAATCAAATTTAAAATAAAAAATGAGGTGAATTTTAAATAAATATAATTTATGGGGGTCTCAAACAGTAAGTCAAAGGGTCTAGAGTGAATTTGTTATAATTCTTTTAGGAATCATAGGCATTCTCAAAAATCACCCTATTCTACTTTAGGACAGCTAAAATTTGGGTAAGTTCCTTAGGTCAAAGTTCCTAAGGTAAAAAAGTGCAAAAATTAAAAATGGGACCCCCAAAAAGTGCAAAAATTGAAACACTATGTAGGGTGCAAAAATTGAAAATATCAAAGATCAAAGTGCAAAAATTGATTTTCCAGAGTGTCAAGATTTTGGGGTCTTGAGGAATTGTGTTTATTAAACAACATGATAATGTAAGTGTTGATAGGGGACTGTATGGCAACAGTATGTAGCTATCAATTGAGTCTAGGAGAGGCTATAGCCTGGTAGTACTCCAAGTCTGTAGGAGAAAACACTCAGGTCTGCAAGTAGACGGTGACACACTCTACTTGGATATTTCTGACTACTAGGCTTTGGCTAGTGGTGATACAGTGGTAGAGATTCCTTAATCTCTATCTTCAAGGGTGAATATTCTGCTTGATCTCTAATCAGGAGAGCACATTGTATAGGGTGGATAGGCCTCTTTCCAGGTTGTAGTCTAAAGCATCTAACTCTTACTAGTCAGCCTATCTGTTCCCCAGACTGCTAGTTTCAGCCCCCAGAGCTAGGCAGCCATGCTGGTCTGACATGGGACTTTAATAGATTACTGGGTCTCAGCTTATCTCATCAGTGTATTGGCGGCATCTGGTTTATAGTTTATGCATGTGCAAGTTTAGATACCCTGTCTATTGGAATTTTGCATCATGAATTAATTCAGCTGAACAACCTTTTATATTGGTCATGGAATTTGAGGTATCTACAGTGCAAATAGTTGGCGTCAACCATATTGCATTAATATTCCTGAGCATTCCATCCTATTAGCTGTTTAATGTTATGTGATTGTAACCCAGAATATCAAGCCTTGTTCTTCAGGGTTGATCCAATTAGCAGGCCATTTTTGGATCAGGATCAATCTTTGGAGTAATCATCAATAAACTTCTAGCTGTACCCAAGGAGCATGCTAAGTTGATGCTTCTATAATCAAGCCAGCAGAATGGCAATTGGTTGTCTACCCAATAAACAAAGAAGAAAAATGGTCAAGTCTATCAGATTATTCCGGAGGCTTGGTATTTCCCCTGGCTAAACTGGACCAGATACAGTAGTTTTAAAAGCTATGGCAACAAGCAAAAATTCTTCAGATTCAAACAAAATCCAAGTTGCGCGAGATTCAAGATTCAATTAATTTAAATATTTTTGGTTAATAAATGAACTGTAAAACCAAAAACAAAATTTCACTAGCCCATCATACAAAATTATATCAAACATCAAGCGGTGTAGTTCAAACCACAAACAAAATGAACTGGCACAACAACTGAAATGGATGGATGCTATTCTGGAGTATATTATAATCCAAGCAGGATTCATATGAGGACCCAACAGAAGGACTAAAGTGAAACAAAATTGGAGCAATCTAGAAGCAAGATTACACAAGCACAAAACAAAATGAACTCACACAAGATGTGTAGTATGAGCAGCCTAAAATAGAAAAATAACAGTTTAACAGCCAATCAACAGCTATCTGATTTAGGACCAGAGGCATTTTATTTATTTTCATGGCTCCAGATTTGTATGAAAAGGTTTTGAGAACCTTCCAAATATGGACTCAAGATTACAATAAAAATAATTCATTAAATTTTAAAATTTCTACTTTTGGTGATTTTACCCTAGGTTTTTTACAATGGTTTTTAATAACAACATCTTCAACGCCGCCAGCAGCCAAGCCAGCTTCAATGGAGGCAAGGCTCAAAACGTAGAGGCACCTGTTTACACCCAAGCCTTTGAGGCGGGTAATAAGGAAGCTGACCTGTACTTGACCCCCAACCCCTATGGCTTTGACTTGTTTGAGAGTCACTTAGCGTCTAGCTCTGCCCCTGCTCCCACACCCACCCCTGCACAAGCTTCCCACCAACTAACCAATCAGTATGGCAACCCTGATTTGGAACATCTTTCTGCCACCAGCCAACCTGCTCCCCCCTCAGCCAATCAAGCTTCAGCTCCCCTGGCCCAGCGCCACAAGCAACAAATCATCACCGCTCAAATTCTTCAGGAAATTGTGGCACTCAACCTGCAGGGTTTGTCCTGGGATCAGATTGCCGCCCAGTTGCAATTTACCCGAGCCACCATAATGCGGGAGTTCAACAACCAAATGAATAAGGGGAATCTTATTGGAACAGCCAAGAAGCCAAAGAAGGACACAGAGTCCCAGATAACCAAGGCCTACCCAATAATGCTTGACCTCCTCTAGCAGGGCCCCAAGCTTCCCTTGACCCAGGTCTGGAAGCAGCTTGCGCACCATAACATATGGGTCTCCGAGCGCATGGTGCAGCTCTGGATGTATGGGAAGGTGGCTTCTTTACGGGTTCTTACCAATTTTGCCGGCAACCAATGGGATGGCGCTGAGGATTCCCTGTATGATCCCGCCATTGAATCCACCCTGGTCTGATGCCTGACTAGTCTGTTAGATGATGTCATGTTCATCTCTTACTATAAGCTATCCATAGCTTTTGATGATTTTGGCACCCAAGGAAAAGCTGCCACCAAGAATGGAAGGAAGAAGGTCAAGAAGGGGACTTTCATTGGTGCATTTCTGGCTGTTTCAGCCAAGGGTTTTGTCTACTATCAGAAAAACCCAGATTTCATTGATGGCTACTTATACAGCCACATCTTTGGTGGATTGCTTGACTCCTGGGATGGCTCAAATTCCAAATACCGGGTTTTCTTGAGCCACCAGATGGAGGGAAGCTCCACTGCCCTTGAGGCTATCCAGGGACGCGGGCACCAGGCCTCAGTCTACCCCGCACGCCATGCCAACGTCCATCTGGCTAATGTTGTCTTCTTCAACATTGGTGTTACTTTACGGGAGCACTGCCCTCAGGCTTTCAACAACCTCTATCTTGGGGTCCTTGATCACAATTTTCTCTTTGGTCACCAAATGGTGGCTGACTTGTTTGCGCAAATGGTTTTCCATGTGAACATGGGCAACCAATCACGCAAGGATAAGCGCCTCCCACCCTGTGCCACAGCCACCTACCAGCCCATCCAGCCAATGACTGATGAGGAGTACAATGAGCGGTATATAGCAGCCATCACGCGCAATCCTCCTTCCTCCACCCCCGCCATCAACACCCCCTGCTTGCAAACCCAACCCATCCAATCCCAGACTCCCCAGGCCAGCACTGCCTCTACATCCTCCTTCCTGCGCCATTCCACCTACTAGGCATCACTCTTCTGCGCCCCAATAAACCCCTGTCACCAAACATTTTCTATTTATATTATCCTTTTTTTGAATTTCAATTGTTCATGTTCTCTTTTTTATAGTTGGTGTATTCTTTATGTTCAGCTTATTTCTATAAAATCATATATTTACTAAGGTGTGTATCTAGATCCTGAACACAGTTATTTTTAGCACCTAACCATAGTCCCTTGTGAAAACATAAACAACAATTTGGTGATCAGCTAAATTTGAATAAGAAAATTATAGGTTAACTTTTTTTAGATAAAGTTGTTACTAATCCAAATTCAAAACCTTAATGATAAACTTTAAGCCAATCAGGAGCCAAGTGATAAAGTGATTGTTGTGACATAAAGGGTCATTCAATAATTCTTTAATGCATGTGCGCTAATTAATATGATTGGCTGGATGTTTTGCCATTGTACACCATTGCTGCTGTGGCAAGTTGTTGATGGACTAGTGCTAACCCAGCAGCTGATTGGGCACTAGTCCATCAACAACTTGCCACAGCGGCAATGGTGTACAATGGCAAAACATCCAGCCAATCATATTAATTAGCGCACATGCATCAAAGAATTATTGAATGACCCTTTATGTCACAACAATCACTTTATCACTTGGCTCCTGATTGGCTTAAAGTTTATCATTAAGGTTTTGTATTTAGATTAGTAACAACTTTATCTAAAAAAAGTTAACCTATAATTTTCTAATTCAAATTTAGCTGATCACTAAATTGTTATTAATGTTTTCACAGGGGGCTATGTCAAGCGCCAAAAATAATATGGTAATCAAGGAAAAAATGCCAAAACAAAGCAAACAACACATATTGAGATGAACGTAAAACATATACACAATGGGTAAAAAGATGGGATAATGTAATAAACGGGAAAACAAAAAGAGATAATCAAAGAGGCAACAGTATCAAAATAATACAGAATTTATTGGGGCAAAAGCCATAAAAACATGTGGAAAGGTTAGTAAAAAAATAAAATGAGAGGACTCAAAAAGCTACTAAAAGACCTCAACTTTGTAATTTCCAAAATTAAAGAGATTGGTTGCAAGGTCAAAGCAAGAGTTAAGTCTGCTGTCCTTGAAGGGGAAAAAATTAAAAAGGTGTCTGCCAAAGCACTCATGGTCAAGATTCCAGATACCCCCAAAACAACAATTGAGTAACTTTTAAATGTCCAGAAGCATGTTGTGGAAGGCCTTCAATTCAAGTCCTTTGCCCTCTCTGTGCTGTCTGTCTGGACAGATGACCCAGAAATGTGTGCGCACCTAAGACCCACAAAATTTACCCAAACAGATGACACTGAGCAGCCAGCACAACTGGTTACACTGAGAATAGCAAAGTCTGCCAAGGCTGTGGGCAAGGAGGAGACTGCAGAAGGTAACCTAAAATAATAATTAATAAAAATTTCCAAATACTTACCTTTTTTTAGAAGAAGTCAATGGTGAACTCTGTCAGGTCCTGGTCCCTTTTGTCCCTGCCACATTCTATGCCAACTACGCCACTCATGTGGCCAAGAAGCTTTTCCTGTCCCCCCTGTCTTGCAGGAGCTTGAAGACCGTATCCACAGGTCTTTTCCAATGTCGCAGGAGGCATTGGCTGGGCTTACACATGCCAAGGGGGCATCCAAGTGGGCAGTTACTGCCTACAAGGATGCCCAACTGGTTTGCCTGGACTTGGTATCACTCAGTGGAGTTTACTGTGTAAACTCCATTGAGCTTGTTTGGGACATCTCAGTGATGCTTGCATTCAAAAATATATCAGAGATAGGCCAGGCTCATGCGGCTGCTTGCTTCTGCTTCCTGGTGGAGCACACCCTGTCTCACCTGCTTGAGAACTTTGGGCGCGTGGTGAGAAAATTGGCTGTTGCAGATGCAACAGCCGTAAAAAAGACCAAAATCCTCCTGGAAGACTTTGGGCTGGCCTGGAGTGCCAAAGAGACGGGGGTCCTGGCAGCTATAGAGCTGACCTTTGCCAAGACAAAGCATGACAAGAAGATAAGTGCAGTTTATAATAAACTGTGCAAGTTTACAGAAGCCTTTGCTGGGCAAAGGCTTCACCTTGTTGTTTACTTGGGGTTTTATTCTTCTTTGGGATGGGCAAGTTGGTTGAGGACCTGGACGGGGTCCTTCTGGGGATCAACAAGGCCAGGCTCTCCCTGGATGGGAAGAAGGTCCCCCGGGTACAACTCAGTGGATCACGTCATCCAGGACGCCCTGGTCCTGGCTGGTATCTACGGGTTTGCAGCCCCGCCCAGAAAGCTGCTGCTTTACTCCCACCTGACCCTACTTTCCTTCACCAGCAGGAGGGAGTATTTTGATACTGGTGTATCCACTGTCCACAGTGTGGCGGTGGAGGTTGTGCACCACCTCCATTGTGGGGTGGGTGCATACCGCCAAACTCACTACAGGTGTTCTTAATAAATTCTCTCTTCCAAATAATTCCATTGCAATTTATAGTATTTTTATTATAATAAATTTTTCTAATTCTTATTTTAGCAAACAAGATTTGCAGAATATATCCCAGAGAAGGTCTTAATAAAAGCATAATAATATATTTCAATAAAATCTACTTCTGATTTGGACACATTACATTAACTTTTTTTGATTATTATATTTATTTTCAAAAGTGATATTAATGCGTTTGCGTAATCTAGTATCAAGCATTTGGGATACCCTTAGATGGCATAATAAAATAATATACAATAAAATAAATAAATTACTTACATCTATTGATGGATCTTCTGAATGTGATTGCGGGTGTAGAAACATCTAAATATAAAATGATAATTAATAAATGTTGAATAATAAATTGGAGAATATAAAAAAATTGGACACACTAAGCCTTTAATTGATTGGCTGTTTGGCTAGGCACGCGGAGATGAACAAATCAGCGTGGCCATAAAATTTGGTCACAGTATCAGCTGGGAGGGTATGGATCCCAATCTGTAGCAAATTAACGAGGTCCTTGGTCCCAGTTGGGGTTCCTTGCTTGATGATTTGCTTGAGCCACCCAAAGACTTCCTTGATGGGATTTAGGAAGGGCAAATAGGCAGGGAGGAAGAGAAGGCGCATATTTGCTGTGGCCAATTGCTGGGGGCCCACTGCAATGCTTGTGTCAATTGATGGAAATTCTTCAAGAATATCAGCCACCTTGTGGAGACCAACACTGTCCAACACAATTATTTTGGTGAAGCCCGGGCTCGTGCGCCTCAGGTGCTCTTGGACCCTCCAGAGAAATGACAGGAAGGTCCAGCTATTGTGGGAGCCTAGTATCATTTGGTAGAGCTTGACCCCCTTTGGACCAAAGAGAGCCGCCATTGAATAGGCTGTGGTGCGGACTGCAGCACGCCAAGCCACCCCGTCATTGGAGCCTCTGGGGACATACCCATACTCATTGCACATTAATGAGGCAAATGATTTGTCAATATGGTAAAATTTGACCGTCCCCTTGGCTTTGAGGGCAGTATACGCCTCATGGTAGTTTTTCTGGGTCTTGATATTGGCTGGGCTGTTCCAATTGTATGGGGATACCCCGAGTTTTTTCCAGGAAAATCACATTCCCTTGACCAGATGGTAGTAAAAGGAAATTGAGGCCTCAATCCCAAAAGCAGACTTGATCATAGCCTGTATATTTGCCAGTTCAAGATGGCAGTCACAGATGATTCACTGGTGGATTGCCCATTTGTGCTCCTTGGTGAGCATAGTGGAAATGCGCAAGGATTTCTCCGCGGCAAGGACTTGGCCAGTATCAATGAACTTGTTGAAGGTCTTGCTGGCGTACTTGGGATCCACCCCAACAAGGGCTGCAGCCGCCTTGTAAACCCAATTACTGCATTAGCTTAAGCTAGATGATGCATTTGATGTTGGGGATGCGCTTCTGGGCAGGCTTTGTGGGTCCAGACAAGCCAGGATCCTGGTTGATGACAGGCTTGCAAGGCATGGGCACCTTGTTGTAGAAGGCTGCAACTTTCTTCAGCACCAGCTGTCCTTCATCAGTTTGGTAGAACTTGGGCTCCTTGTCATCCTCCTGATTGCCATCACTGACGTAGGGCTCATAGCTAGTATCAAGTACAGGCTTCACCTTCTCCAGCATGGCTGACGGGACCAACTCTTGCCAGTACACAACGTCAAACACATACAAAGTAAGTTCTACCTCCTTTTTTCTAACCATTTTTGTTGTGGTAACCTTGGTGGGTTTCCGGGTCAGCTTTGGGACCTGAGGGTTGATGCTCTGCACCCTAGCAGCTTATGCTCCTTGAACTGACTGTGTCAGTGCAGCGTCACTATGGAACTCTCCTCTCCTGCCTTCCTCCTGAGTAGGCACTTGTGTTGTACTAAGTCTATTCTTTGACCCACGGGGGCAACTGCAACCACGGTGCACAACGGGTGCAATGGTAGTCTGTTGCTGTGTTCCTTTCATTTTGTGAATTTAATAAAAGATTAAATAAAACTTAATTAAGTTACTCCTATTTTTAATTTTTGCTTTTATCTGTTTATGGATATTCAATTAATATTTTTCCCACCCAATATCCCAAGTATAGTTTTTTATTTCTTAGTTAGATGTTTTTGGTTTTACAACGCCCATTTTAGAATACTCAAAAAAAATCCACTCATTTTCCTAGATTTTACTGCCAAATTCAAAAACCTGAACACAATATTTTTAAAATTTAATTTTCAGATCTTGTGTCTTATTTTAGATACCTTTGCTTTATTCATGATTACAATCCATTGCACACATTGCGTGAGTGATTTTGTTTACATTGTGAGTTGTTATTGTGTTTTGTTTTTGGATTGAGTTTTGACACACCTTGCTTGGGTGCATTTTTTCATCAATTCGCATAGTAAACATATGTACACCAAAAGTCAACTCACACCATTTTGTTTGTGAATCAATGTATTTTGGATTATATTTTGAATGGTTTTGCTCTGCGTGTGAGCTTTTTGTTGCTGTGTTGACCCATTTCTCCCATTAACGCCAATAAACCCTGTTAACAGAGTATATATCTTAACCTGAGACTTGGATTTTATTTAAATCTGAAATCATTTTGTATAAATCTGAAGAATTTTTGCTTGTTGCCATAGCTTTTAAACTACTGTATTCTTTCCTTGACCAGAGACCTTGAACATATGGATAACACATTGAACTACTCCAACTATACTAGTAAGACAGACACTAGATAGTACATTGCAGAGATGTCAGAGGAGGAGTGCAAGGTGTTTTACAATCATCCACTTAAGGCCAGACAGGCGTTGATCCAGGTACTTTGAGATGGTGATTCAGAGTTGGCGTTTACTGGGTTAGAAGACCCTTTTCAGTCGGATGCACAGGAAGACGGCAAGCAGTTGGAAGTGACTGGCACAACTGCTTCTGGGAAGTGTCCTTAAGAGGAGCCAGTCAATGAGTGTTTGCCAAAGCAAGCTACTTGAGCTTCCAGTCAGGCCAAAGAAGGGCAAGAATTAGTTGTGACCCCAGCTTGAGATTGTTATGACACTTTTGGAGGAACCCAAGAGTCTGTGTTCACACAATTATGTCTGGGAGAGGAAGGCTTTTCAGTTAGGAATCTGTTCTTAGGTGAAATATATTCCTCTTGTTACAAAAGTAACAATTTTGAGGCCCCAGGCGGGAATTGAACATGCTCCTAGCCACCAGGCTGGGCTAGCAGGCGGGGAGATTTGCCCGCACCTAGATTTTTGCTTTTCAAAGCAAATCCTGGTGCAGGAACCATTTCCGCCCTGGTGAAAGCTGAGGTGCCTGCTTTGGGCCCAAAAGCTACACACAAGCCTTAATGGGTCTGGCTGGGCCTAGGCAGGCTATTTTTAGCTGCCCAGAAAACCCAGATCAAGCCCACCCTCCATTAAGTAATTTGGAGTCCCCAATTGGGGACCCCTTTTTTAATCAAGTTCTTTGGGCTCAGAAGAGCCTGTACAGCCAGTCCAAAAATGGTGATCAAATTGAAAAAAACCCCAAAACCCCATAAGCCAAACTTGCCAGAATCAATGACCAGCCAAGCCAAGATGGACCATCAAAAAGTCAAACAACTGTTCCTGAAAACCCTAAAAATAACCATGAAGCAGTCTAACAAACAGCAGAACCTGAAATGCCAAGCCTTGCCACACAGATAGCATCAGAAGAATACCCAGAGGCACCTGCATGTGAGTAAGTATATAAATCAGAAGCCCTTGAAAAAGTTCTGTATTGTCATGCTTACCAAATAAAGTTGTTATAAATCTTTGGTTCACCAATATGTTTCCATACCTATTTTTGATACTCTTCCATCTGCATACACCCAAGCGTCAGTACCCCTCTACTGGGATAGATAGTCAGACTCCTGTTGATAAAACCAATATCTTTGACTACTACCGCCCACCCAGCGCTCCATTTGGCCCTGTGCATTTCACTGAGTATCCTGCTAATCCTGACCACAAACCCTAGACATTGCAAGACTTGCAGTGGTACACCCGCCCAAACGCTCCCAAGGAACCCTACCAAATTGTTCAAGACGGCAAAGAAATCACCATCTACCCTTTGATCTTCAATGGGAAGTACAAAAATCCTGCGCCTACTTGGTCCCCATGGAACCGCCCCAACACCCAAACCAACCATCTCATCCCCCCACTTCTGATGCCTCTGGCCAGAGTAGTAAATTCCTGAGAGTGCTTTACCTTGTGCTCATGGGATTGATTGAATCTGCCTTGCCAGAAGCTGGACCTTGGGCGGTGGCTGGGAAGGCCCTTTCCTACCTGGTAAAGTTAGATCCCATCATCTGGTGGGCCATGTTAGTACCTGCTTCAACTCCTTCTTCACCTGCTGGAGCTCCACGGTACTCCTGATATCCTGACATTATGACAATCCACCCCAAACTCGGTAACCTGGGCCCAAAGATGTTATTAGCACTTGGGGCTACTTGTATATTTGTTTTTATGATTATCACTTATTACTGTTTTTCCTGGCTAATATACCAAATCTCCTCCATGTGGAAGAAAACAACCCAGACCTTGGGTGATTCTAAGGATGCTCCAGAGAGCAAAGATCCAACTGCATCAACCTCCTCCCAAGTACAGAACGTCATAGTGAACCAAACCACCTCCAATGTGACCATGCCCCAGATGGGCAAGCTCAGCCTAGATAGAGATAGAAGAGCCATGTTGATACTACAACTGCACTTCCTAGCCAATGCCGCTGCCTATCCCAACTACACAGTCAAAGTCTTGGGAGTAGCATCCATGCTAACAGGGTACGCCCTAGACTGGTTTGGCAAAGCCACCACCAACAATGTAGAGTTTTTCTTAGACTATGCTTGATTTGAGGCTGAATTAATGGCCACAGGAGAGGACCAGAATACCTGTCACTTTGCCTTAATGACCCTGTTAGAATTCAAGCAAAGCAGCTGTACACTTCAGACCTATGTAGAAGAGTTCACCAAACTACAGACCTGTGCTATGCTGAACAAAAAATTGGCTGCCATTCTATTCAGAAAAGGCGTGAACCCAGGGTTAAAGGACCTCTTCAAGCACCACCACCCCACAATTGGATTAGAAGAACTGATTATGCTCTGCTGAGGACTAAGCTTAAACCAAGAAACCCATGGCACTGCACCCAATGGACCCCGGATGGCCAGAAGCCCCACTGCAGCCAGACCAGCCATGACACCCAAGGAGTTGCAGCAACATTACAGAGATGGGTTGTGTTTCCACTGCCATGAAGCAGGACACCAGACCAGGGCCTGTCCTAGAAGAAACCAAACTTCAGGCTCCCTTGCCCAATTAAACACTACCTCTTAAACTTATAAGTATACCATAGTGACCCTAGAAGTGGGAGATAAAGTATTTCACAAAAAGGCTTTATTAGACACAGGGGCTGACAAAAGTTTCATTGACCCTGCATTAGTGTTCAAAATTGAACTCACCCCCTCAGATACCCAATTCCAAGTCACTATGGGAAACAATTCAACTGACATTGGCCAAGAATGTAACCAAAACCTCAAGCTGAAGATTGGGCAAAACACCTACCCCTTGTCTGTTATATTGTTAAAAAGATTACCACACCCATTGATACTTGGAGACTCCTGGGCTGACAAGCATGTTGCAATCCTGAACTATTATGATCAAACTGTAACCCTGGGAAAGGGACCTAACCCCAACACTGTACCTATTCAGCCAAGCCCACACATAGTACCCCCCACCAAACTCATGACCTTGCAATTGGACCCTTGCTCAGGGAAGCTGCCCTCAGCCCTCAAGAAATGGGCCAGTGTCTTCAGCAAAGAGGCAGCAACTCAACTACCTGAACACTCTATCTACGACCACACCATTGACTTACTCCCTGATACGCAACCCAGCCACAGCCCCATCTATAGTTGCAACCACAAAGAGCAGGTGGCCTTGAAAGCGTACATTGAAGACATGACCAAGAAAGGATTTATCCAAGTCTCAAAGGCCCCATGCTCTTCCCCCCTACTATTTGTTGGGAAGAAAGATGGGGGAATGAGACCTTGTGTAAACTATCAGAAGCTGAACAAAATCACAGTAAAAAACCAATACCCCATATCTAATGCCAATGACCTATGTGATGTCTTGATTGGAGCACAAGTATACTCTAAGATTGACCTCCAAGACACTTTTTAAAATCTGAATCAAAGAAGGCAATGAATATAAAGCGGCTTTCAAAACTTGATATGAACTCTACAAATACCTAGTCATGCCTTTTGGGCTATGCAACGCCCCTAGCACTTTCCAGAGGATGATTAACTTGGTCCTTGGAGAATACCTGGACCAATTCTGCGTGGCATATCTTGACAACATTCTGATATATAGCAAAACACATGAAGCCCACCTCTGCCACATGGACCGCATCTTGGAGAAACTAGTAGCAGCGTACCTCCACGTCAAACTCAAGAAGTGTGAGTTCTTCCAACCTGAGGTAGAATTCTTGGGCTATGTATTACAAACTGGTGGATTTGCCATGGCCCAAGATAAAGTGGATGTGGTCACAGCTTGGCCCACCCCCACCTGTCAGAAAGATGTTAGGAGTTTCCTGGGGCTAGCAAACTACTGTAGAGATTTCATCAAAATATTTTTCTCAGATTACTCTGCCTTTGACCCGCCTTTGCTCAGAAAAAGTCCAGTTTGAGTGGGACCCCAACTGTTTTGTTGCCTTTGAAGCCCTGAAGCTGGCCTTCACCTCTGCGCCTGTGTTAGCCATGCCTGACCACATAAAGCCGTTCATTCTGGAAACTGGTGCTTCTGACTTTGCCCTGGGAGGGGTGTTTTTTCAGGAAGGAGGGGATAGTATGCTACATCCTGTAGTATATTACTCCAAAAATATGATCCCTTCTGAAGGAAATTATCCTATATACAATAAAGAAATGCTAGCTATAATGAAGACCCTGAAGCACTGGCACAGATACCTATGCAGCGCTGAGCACCCAGTAAAAGTCTTAACAGATCACAAAAACTTGGTTTACTTCTTCAAACTACGTCAGCTTAACCAACAACAAGCAAGATGGGCCCTAGAACTGGCAGACTATGTACTAGAAATTGACTATAAACCCGGCAAAGTAAACATCATCCCAGACACCCTAAGTAGAAGAGCCAACCTGATCCCGTCCTCCACCAAGTTGGGAGATCACAAGACCTATACCCTGTTGGATACAACCAGTGGAAGAATACAGCTAAACTACCTGAAATTATTGCTAAGAAATAGGAAGTATTGGAAGCCCAGGCAAAGGATCCTAATGCCAAAACTATGGTCTCAGAACTCTCAATGCAACTAGACAGCCCCCTGTACAAAAGAGGTTACTCACTAAAAGGAACCACCCTACTGTTCCAAGGAAGAATCTACGCACCAGAAGGATTAGCTCAGATTTCTGTACTAAAGAACTATCAGGACTTGGAACTAGCCAGCCACCTGGGCCGCCACAAAACCCTTCAAAGCACCAAAAGGAATTACTTATGGCCCAAGATAGACGCAAATGTTATCAACTACATTAAGGGCTGTGAAACATGTGGGCGTACCAAAACAAGACGCTCTAAGCCAGACGGCCTCCTCTGCCCCCTAGACATCCCTTCAGGACCCTGGAAATTGGTATCCATGGATTACATAGTTGAACTCCCACCCTCCAAAGACTACAACACAATTCTGGTGATGGTTGACTGCTTCACCAAAAAGGCCTACTTTGTCCCCACCACTACCCATTGCACTGCTGCTGAAACCGTCTGATACTTTCATGACCAAATACTCACCCAACATGGAACCCCAGAGGAAATAGTGACAGACCAAGGACCACAGTTCACATCTCATTATTGGGCACAAGTGATAAAGGCCTAGGAATCAAAAGATGTGTGTCCACTTTCTATCACCCCCAGACCAACGGCCAAACCAAACGGGTAAACCAGATTTTGGAACAGTACCTCCAATGCTACACAAATGCTGATCAAGACAACTGGGCAGACCTATTATCCACAGCCCAATACACTTACAATAGCAAAGATCACGCATCCACAGGGATGTCAATCTTTAAAGCTAATTATGGATTTGACCCCACTTGGGACCCCAAGATTGGAAACCAGGATTCTAACAAAGAGGGTAGAACTTGGATGGAACACATCCACAAAACCCAGATGACCTGCTCCCAAAAGCTAACCTGTGCAGTACAGACTTACAAAGCCTTTGCTGATAGAAAGTGCACCCCTGGAAAGCCATTAGAGGTTGGAGATGAGGTCTATCTAGAAACAAGAAGCATACCCCTAAATGTCCCATGTCAGAAGCTAGCTCATCAAAGAAGCGGTCCTTACCAGATCACAGGCCAAGTAGGCAAAGTAGCTTACTGTCTGAAGTTACCTGACACCTGGAAAATACATGATGTATTCTATCAATCCTTGCTGTCCTAAAGGATGGAACATCCCTACTCCACCAGAAACTGAAGACTGCCCCTCCGCCCATGCTGGTAGGGAGATCCCTTGAACATGAAGTAGAGTATATACACAACAACCACACCCACTACTGTAAGCCACAGTACTAAGTCAAATGGCTAGGATACCTGCCCAAGGAAAGCAAATGGGAACCTGCTGACAACCTTGCCAACAAAGCTGATGCCGTCTGCCAATATTGGGAGAAGAAGAAAGCCAAGTCCAGTTAAGAAGGGGATAGTGTTACAAAAGTAACAATTTGAGGCCCCAGCGGGAATTGAACATGCTCCTAGCCACCAGGCTGGGCTAGCAGGCGGGGAGATTTGCCCGCACCTGGATTTTTGCTTTTCAAAGCAAATCCAGGTGCAGGAACCATTCCTGCCCTGGTGAAAGCTGAGGGGCCTGTTTTGGGCCCAAAAGCTACGCACAAGCCTTAATGGGTTTGGCTGGGCCTAGGCAGGCTATTTTTAGCTGCCCAGAAAACCCAGATCAAGCCCGCCCTCCATTAAGTAATTTGGGGTCCCCAATTGGGGACCCCTTTTTTAATCAAGTTCTTTGGGCTCAAGAGAGCCTGTAAAGCCAGTCCAAAAATGGTGATCAAATTGAAAAAAACCCCAAAACCCCATAAGCCAAACTTGCCAGAATCAATGACCAGCCAAGCCAAGATGGACCATCAAAAAGTCAAACAACTGTTCCTGAAAACCCTAAAAATAACCATGAAGCAGTCTAACAAACAGCAGAACCTGAAATGCCAAGCCTTGCCACACAGATAGCATCAGAAGAATACCCAGAGGCACCTGCATGTGAGTAAGTATATAAATCAGAAGCCCTTGAAAAAGTTCTGTATTGTCATGCTTACCAAATAAAGTTGTTATAAATCTTTGGTTCACCAATATGTTTCCATACCTATTTTTGATACTCTTCCATCTGCATACACCCAAGCGTCAGTACCCCTCTACTGGGATAGACAGTCAGACTCCTGTTGATAAAACCAATGTCTTTGACTACTACCGCCCACCCAGCGCTCTATTTGGCCCTGTGCATTTCACTGAGTATCCTGCTAATCCTGACCACAAACCCTAGACATTGCAAGACTTGCAGTGGTACACCCACCCAAACGCTCCCAAGGAACCCTACCAAATTGTCCAAGACGGCAAAGAAATCACCATCTACCCTTTGATCTTCAATGGGAAGTACAAAAATCCTGCCGCCTACTTGGTCCCCATGGAACCGCCCCAACACCCAAACCAACCATCTCATTCCCCCACTTCTGATTCCTCTGGCCAGAGTAGTCAATTCCTGAGAGTGCTTTACCTTGCACTCACGGGATTGATTGACTCTGCCTTGCCAGAAGCTGGACCTTGGGCAGTGGCTGGGAAGGCCCTTTCCTACCTGGTAAAGTTAGATCCCATCATCTGGTGGGCCATGTCAGTACCTGCTTCAACTCCTTCTTCACCTGCTGGAACTCCACAGTACTCATGGTATCCTGACACCTCTGTTTTTTTGTATCAACACAAAAGCGTCCTCAGGTGGATCTGAAGAAGCTGATTCAGAGAACGGCCAGTGGTTTTTAAGCAATAGAAGACTTGTCCTCTTGACAGGTAGCTTTGTAAGACTTGACTGATCTTCTTGAGGACCCAGCAACCATGAGGGCAGTGGACATGCCAATTTTGGGGTTCATCCTTGATTTTGCCCTTGAGGTTCTCAACAGCTAGATTCCCCCTTTGGATTCTTTTTCTGAGGTGTATACTTCCTTGGGAGTCAAAAACTCTAATGTGCAAGATAGCCGGATTTGTCAGGCTACTAGGAGGGCCTGGGAGGCACTTCATTGTGGCAGCAAGAAGCTGGCTCTTTGAGGAATGGTCTTGTGTGGGGATCTACTCTTGATTCCTGATCTTTTTCTGCCTACAGGGATGTTTGAAAATATGGCAGCACACTGGGAAAAGTATCCCAGCAAGATAGGTGGTATTCAAGCACCTTTGCCATGAATCTATCAATATATTTCCGACTTCATGCTCAACTGCATGGTCCTTTTGTTCTGCTTCCCTCTGGACGCCGGGCTTTGGCAATTGGACGCCCAGCAGGCCTCTATTCCCCTTCTGCTTTTTCAGTACTCCCAGCAGCCAATTGCAGTTTGTAAAGTGTGGCTGTAGGTTGCCAACTCCTTTTTTATCTGAGGTTGTACTTTTCCCTTTGATCCTGTCTGTAGCATGCCTCAGTCAGGAAGACAGCTCCACTCTAAGCAGGTTTAGGAGGAGGTGGTGAAGTGTCAAACTCCAGTGAGCCAAGACCCTAGCAACAATGGAGAGACTGAAGAGGACAAGGATGAGGACAACAAGGAGGATGAAGATTCAGAATATCAAGAAGGCAACCATCAGCCATTCAATAAACACCTATATTTATAATTATATTTTTAGTTTTTATATATAAGTTGTGAGGCTTAATTGTTGCCAATACTAGGCATAGAAAAGAAGGGTTTAAGGAATCTGGCATGTGCTTGGTTTATGATTTGTCCATCTTCCAGATTCTTAATAGTATATGCGTCCTGTGAGGTTTTTTCTATAACCTTACAAGGACCCTTCCATAAGCTATCCAACTTATGGGATTGTCCCACAACCTTGTTGTGGTATGAAATCTGACTTCCCACTTTGAATTCCATCAAAGGACAGTGCTTTGCGTTATTGGCTATCTGGCTCTTTGTTCTGGACAGGGAGGTTTCTGATAAAGCTTCATCTTGAAGCTTGATCAGCGTCTCAGCTAACTTAGTTAGGTACTGCTGATAAGTCATATCTTTGGGATTGCCCATGGCAGAGTACAGGATTGGCGGAATAGCAGGGCGGTGTCCATATACTAGCTGGAAGGGCAAAAACCTAGTAGTGCTGTGGATTGATATGCTGTAGGCAAAGACCACAGCAGGCAGGAACAGGTACCATTCTGAGGTATGGGTATCTGCTAATTTTCTTAGGATGGAGACTAATGTTCCATTCACTCTCTCTGCCATACCATTTGACTCAGGATGGTATGGAGTGGAGAGGACTCCCCTCACGCCCATGAGCTTGTTCATCTTGGGAATGACATTGGCAGTGAAATTAGTGCTGTTGTCTGAGAGGATGAACTGAGGATATCCATGTCAATAGATGATACACTCTAAGATGAAAGTGGCCGTTGCCTTGGCGCTTACTCTCTGTAGTGGCTTGGCTTTGACCCATTTGGTTAAGTGATTGATGGCTACTATAATATATTGAAGGCATCCTATGCACATTGGAAGCAGACCTACAATGTCTATGCTTACAGTGTGCCAAGCAAATTTTGGTTCCACCTTGTACTGGTGGCGGCCCACAAATGGTTTCTCATTCTGGCATTTGGAACAGAAGGTGAGAGTCTCCTTGACATCAAACAGCAGGGACCCCCAATAATAGTGGAGCTGCAGCTGAGCAACTTCTTACGGAATCCCCCATGGCCTACAGCCTTGTGGGCAGAAAGTATGATTTTGGGCCTTTATGACAGGCAAGGGAATAAGTACTTTTTACCTTTGTGATATTTGTAGAGTTTATTATTCTCTACCCAGCAGTCCTTTCTTAGCTCCTTCAGAATTGCCTGGATTTCCTCTGGCTTTTTGTCAAAGGTGTACTTTACCATCTTGTTGTAAATGCCGTCTGCTTGTGAGGATACCAGTGCTACAGTGGGTAAGTGAGACAGGCAGTCAGCATTTTGGTGGCTGGTTCCAGGGCAGTGAACTATCTTGTAGTCAAAGGCTTGGAGTTTCAGTGCCCATCTGGCAAGGGGTCCTTTGGGTTCTCTGAGATTCTGGAACTAACTGAGGCTGACATGATCTGTTACCATGGTGAAGTGTACACCATGTAGGTACACCCTAAACTGCTTATAGGTGTATATCACAACAAGACATTCTCTTGCTGTGACGGTGTAGGTTTGCTTGTGGACATTAAGGGACCTGCTGGCATAGGCTACAGGATGCTCAGCTCCTTCATTGTTGTGTTGGGATAGCACTGCTCCCAATGCTGACAGCAATGTGTCAGTGTGGAAAATAAAGGGCTTGCTGAAGTTTGGATACATTAGGACAGGGCTGGATGAAAGGCTGGTTCTAAGAGAATCAAAGGATGTCTGACACGCTGTAGTCCACTCAAAGGTAGTTCCATTCTTAAGTATATTAAACAGTGGCTTGCCAGTGAGGGAGAAAGTTTGGAATAAACGCCGGTAGTAGCCAACCATCCCTAGGAAGACTTGTATGTTGCATTTGCTTTCTGGTTGCTTCATATTTGTGATTGCTTCAACCTTAGCAGGTTGAGGCCAAAGTCCAGTTGTATCTACAATAAAGTCAAGGTATTTGAGCTGATCCTTAAAGAACTGGCATTATCAAGGCTTTATCTTCAGATTAATGTCTGCCAGTCTTTTGAATATTGCCTCTAGATGATCCAGATGCTCATTGAAGGTCCTGGAAAATACGTTAATATCATCCAAATATACCATAACACAGGACAGCTTGAGGTCTCCAAGAATTGAGTCCATGGCTTGTTGGAACGTGGCTGGGGCATTACACAGACCCTGGGGCATACATGTTGGCTGGAATAACCCTTGTGAGGTTATTATTGCACACTTCTCTTGTTCTTCAGGCGGCTTTCAATTTGCCAGTAACCAGAAATTAGACCCATAGCAGAGAAATACTTAGCTCTGCCTAGACAATCAAGTGCATCATCAATTTTTGGGAGAGGGTATGAATCCTTCTTTGTTATCAAGTTGAGCAGTTGGTAGTCAATTACAACCCTATTGCTACCATCTTTTTTCTTAACTATGAGCATAGGAGGCTCCAAAGGGCTTCTAGATAGCACTAGCATGCCTCTATCCAAGAGCTCCTTAATCTCCTTGCTCACCACCTCCTCACTGGCTTTGGACCTTCTGATAGGACAAAGACAATTAGGTTTCTGGTCACCAGTGTCAATGTGATGGGTGACATTAGTGGCACATCCTAAGTCAAAATCATATTCTGCAAAAAATGCAGCAATATTTTTTGAAAAGCGCACTGGCCTTTTTGCATTCTTCATCTCTCAAAGAAGATAGGTCAGTCAAAGGGGTAGTTGCATAGGTGAAGGCTTCTACTTGATCTGGCAGCCCCATGTCAGAGAAGTCACCTATGCAATGGAATTCTTCTATCTCAATGACAGGGAGGAGGTGTACAAAGGCAAATACCTGATTCTTCTTAATCTTTAGGTCAAATTCCTGTAAGTTAGCCAAAAAAAACATGAATTTCTATTGCCTGGGAATGATGATTCCAGGAGTGACACATGGTTCAAAAAAGGAACGGCTCCAAGGCTGGTTGATTTCCCTGTAGAGTCCTTCAGGTATGTCTAAGGTTAACCCCAAGTTGATGACCATCTTGGTGCCGCCTGGGAGTGTGAAGGTTGACCTTGACCAGAGGGGAATGCCCTTGTGCTCCTTTATCTGCATGGGCAGCCACTTGCCATTTTCCCCTTTGATTTCATAGAGTACTGCTACCACTCTGTCCTTGTATGCTAGGTGAATGCTTTTAGTCTCCTTTGGTGGCATCTTCTCTTTAGAGTAGTACAACAGGATTGTCTGACTAAGCAGTGTCAGTGTGTTCATTTCCATGTCTAGATTAACCCTGTACTTGCAAAGAAATGTTGTCCCAATCAGTATATCATAGTTTTGACTGGGAAAGACTACTGCAGGTGAGGAAACCACAATTGAACTGAATCTCATTGGCAGCAAACTGTATGCTCCGACCAAAGTAGTGGTATGTATGGCAGCAGTACCATAGACCTTGGAGTGGGCTACATCTGGAGCCAGATCCAGTCTTTTTACCATGCAGGTTGAGACTATATTGATTGGGACCCCACTATCTATAATTGCACACACCTTTACCTTATTCATGGAAATATCAGCATAGGTACATTTGGTATAAGATTTGGATTGGAGGCTTAATAGATGGATACCCAGTGGTCCTGGGGTATCAAAATACTGGCAGAGGCTTTGGCTAATCTCAAGGAAGTTGGCTTCTATGGTCTTCAGTGGCATGGAGAACTGTACACCTTTCAGTGGCAGCAGGTTGCTGGACACGTTTGGGTTATAACTAGTACATACCTCCTGAACTTGGGCGGCGTAGGGCTTAGTGACAGTCTCTATTGTGTTGGCGTCAATTTTCCTGGGGCAGTCTCTTCCTTGGGTGGGGATTGCATACAGGTTGTCTGCTACTAGCTTATAGATAGAGTCCTCCTCAAAGTCTTTTTCTGGTAGGAAGAGATCAGGAAGGGGCTGGTTGCTGGCCGCAGATGTGTCCGTGGATATCGCCAAAGTAGGTGCTGTCTCCTTGCTGGTAAGCATGGAGACCGCAGGGCTAACCTCAGGGCGCTGGCTTGCTGTTTCTTGATTAGGATCTTTTGGAATAGGGAGGTAATTGGCAAGACTAGTACATTCCGTTACTGGCCTGCCTTCCCTTTTCCCTGTTCTGTAGGCTTGGCTATTGTGACCACATTGACAGAGGGAGGACTAGGCTTTCCTCCTTGGCAGTCTGCTGCAAATTGGCCTTGTTTATCACATTTATTGCAGTTACCAGAATTTCAATAGGATTTGTTTTCTCCCTTTGGTTTATCTGTGTCAGGTGTGGAATTTGTCAGCTTGGGGGTTTGGGCGCGCTCCTTAAAGTTGTTAAAACTTTTACCTGACTGTCCCTTGTTTGGTGCCTTGAACTGGGAACCAAGTCTGCTGAGGTAGCTAGTATTTCTCTGTGTGTCATTGGACTGATCAAGTACCAGGAACATCACATTGGTAAGCTCACAATATGGCTGTAAATCTCTGCTCATAGTAATCCAACAATCTAAATTGGAAAGTACTTCATCACCAAGGAGAATCTGCGCCTTGTGGTAGAATTGATTGGCAAAGTCAGAGACAGTCTTGTATTTTTTAAAGGAGATATTGCTAAACTCTGCCTTTCTGGCCTGAAGTTTAGTCTTGCTGCCAAATTCATTGATGACTGCCTGCTTGGCATCTGTGTATGCCCACTCTTCCTGCAGAAGCTGTGTCATAATAACGTCTACACTAGCAGGGTCCAGGGTATTAATGAGGGTGGTAGCCTTTATGTAGTCTGATGCCCTATCATGGGCATTTCAAAAAGCCGTTTAAATGTTCTGATGTTCTCATTACAATCAAATTTAGGTAAGTTCAGTGGCTTGAACTTGTGATCAGGCACCAAAGTCTCTTCTATAGGAGTGGCCATTGGTATTCTGGCGGGAATAGAAGAAATTCTGGTGGAGGACATTGGTGTGAGTGGAGGCAGTGCTGTGACCCCCATGGGTACATTACGTGTGTACTGGGAGTCATTACTCTCACAATCAGATCCTACTTTATGGAAGTAATCAGGAGAGGAAGTCTTCTGCCTTTCCAAGGAAGAGGCAGGAAGGGGTGAAAGGCCTTGGCCAGAGCTACTACTGCCTGCTCCGCTAGCCTGTGTCTCAAGCTTGCTTAGTCTTGTAGCAAACTTGAGCTCCATCTCCTTTCTAGCTGCTTGTTCTTGTACCAGCTCTTCCAGCAAGTTACTGTGGTTTGCTTCTAGCATAAGGACTGTAGAAGTGTGTGTACCATCACGTTGCTTGTCCTTCAGACAACTCTCCTCCAGGTGGGCAATTTGTTTGTGTGCTGACTCCAGATCCTCATACAGCAAGCTGGCAAGCTCTTGAACGCTTTTGATAGTCTCCCAAAGATCATTTTTGTTATCCACATAGGTGTTGTGGTATAAGCAACAACCATGGGGGCTGGAGGCAATCTCTTGGGAAGCAATGCTCAGTGGGGCAGGGAACTTCCCATTTCTCAGGCTGTCTAACTTACTGGCCAGTTTGTTAACGTAAGCCACTAGCTTGTTATATTGGTTAATACTTTGGTTGTCAGTGTTGTCCAGCATACGGCGCAGGGCTTCTTTGTCAGGAGTCCCTTCACTCTGGATCAAATGCTAGGCTAACTTGTCAACTCTTTGTGTAAGGCTAATACAGTGAGCTGTCACATTGGTGATCCACTGTGGAGTGATGCCAGTGCTTTTGAAGCAATTGGCAACTATGTGTCCCACCTGAGAGTTAAACTGTTGCACAATCTTATCCACTCTGAAGTGGGCATGGTTGGTGGTATCAAACAGATTTCTCAGGATACCCTGTAAAGACTCAAAGCTGGTGTTCAGCTTATGAATTATAGCCAAGTGAGATTTCTGCAACTCATTGCAACTAGTCTCTAGCTCTGTAAGTTCCAGGCTTTGTATTGCAACCAGTTGCTGCAAGTGCTTGATGCTTGGGTGAACAAAGTAAGAGAGGAAGTCTTCAACTTGTCCCTTCTCCTTGTTCAACAGCTGACTGATCTGCATGCTGTTTGCCTCCTAGTACTGGCAATATGCAGTCCAGAGGTTGGCAGCGTTCAGATTGAATCTGAAAAGCGTAAACTCTGTCTTCTACTGGGCCCCTTTGTGTTGAAAACTGTGCAGCAGTGCGCCTAGCATGGCGCAGACCTCTTCTAGGGAATACTGCGAGGTTGATGTGGTCCTGGGACATTGGCGGGATCCAAATAAAGGCAGTCATCTTGGAGCTCAATGGCTCTGTGTGGCGTAATTGCCAGGCGGAGACTAGTGTCCCTTTTGGTGTCACTAGTGTTCATGAATCCCCCCATACTTATCAATAAAGCTGGGGTGGGAAAGAGGCAAGGCAGCGCCTTGACTTGACTCCAATGGCAGCTCGTTTTTGTAGTGAGCACTACTGTCAAGATTTTGGGGTCTTGAGGAATTGTGTTTATTAAAAGACATGGTAATGTGAGTGTTGATAGGGGAATGTATGGCAACAGTCTGTAGCTACCAATCAGGTCTAGGGGAGGCTACAGCCTGGCAGTACTCCAAGTCTGTAGGAGAAAACACACAGGTCTACAAGTAGACAGCAACACGCTCTACTTGGATACTTCTGCCTACTAGGCTTTGACTAATGATGATACAGTGGTAGAGATTCCTTAATTTCTATCTTCAAGGGTGAATATTCTGCTTGATCACTAATCAGGAGAGCATATTATATAGGATGGATAGGCCTCTTTCCAGGTTGTAGTCTAAAGCATCTAACTCTTACTAGTCAGCCTATCTGTTCCCCAGACTGCTAGTTTCAGCCCCCAGAGCTAGGCAGCCATGCCAGTCTGACATGGAACTTCAATATATTACCGGGCCTCAGCTTATCTCATCAGTGTATTGGCAGCATCTGGTTTGTAGTTTATGCATGTGCAAGTTTAGTTACCCTGTCTATTGGAATTTTGCATCATGCATTCATTCAGCTGAACAACCTTCTATATTGGTCATGGAATTTGAGTTATCTACAGTGCAAATGTTTGGCGTCAACCATATTGCATTAATATTCCTGAGCATTCCATCCTATTAGCTTTTTAACGTTCTGTGATTGTGACCCAGAATATCAAGCCTGGTTCTTCAGGGTTGATCCAATGAGCGGGCAATTTTTGGATCAGGATCAATCTTTGAAGTAATCATCAATGTACTTCTAGCTGTACCCAAGTAACATTTTAAGCTGATGCTTCTATAATCAAGCCAGCAGAATGGCAATTGGTTGTCTACCCAATAAACAAAGAAGAAAAATGGTCAAGTCTATTACATTATTCCAGGAGCTTGACACAGAGATTAACTTTGAAGAAGAATAAAATACAGTTTATAATATAGAACTAAATATTTTTAAATCTATTCTAGACTAAAGAGACCCCAAGGAATTTATTTCTGAAATAAAAAATATGCTAGATAATAAAAATATTCTTAAATTAGCTGTTTTTAAAAGAAAGTTTATTTTAGTTTCAGAAGCAAAATTAGATTAGAATTCATATGTAACTGTATTCAATTAAATATAAAATATGAGACTACACAAAACAAAATGCTTTATAAACTATAAGTTCAATTAAAAAGGTAATTTAATTTCCAGCTTATGTAAAGCTATAATAATACTTCAGTATAAGCAAAATAAAGGATTTTTCCTGCAAGATACAAGCCTATGATTTTAGGTGTTTTGGTTTATTGGTGGTCTTAATTCAATGATAAAAATTATAGAAGTCTATCATTAAAGTTATATAAATTAAATTAATTTCTTATTAAAGCTATACTATACAATTTTATAATTAATAAAAGAAATAGTCTTATATCTTATTTATAATAAGTCACAATATCCAACAATATCAAGAATCTGCCACTTACATATTATAAAATGAAGACTTAAACATTATTATGTTAAAAACATTGTATTTCCACTAAAAATGATATGGATAGAGCAAATTTGTATACCAAAAAAACCATTTTATACATCATATTTTACTCTAATACATATATTAAAAATATATAGTAGAAGATAATTGAGAGTAAGAATGCAGAGAGGATAATAGAATATAATCAAGGGTAAGAATAGAAAGAGTAAAGTAGAAGATAATTGAGGATAATAATGTAGAGAAGATAATAGAATATAATCAAGGGT
This sequence comes from Entomophthora muscae, assembly GCA_014839935.2. Taxonomy (NCBI): domain Eukaryota; kingdom Fungi; phylum Entomophthoromycota; class Entomophthoromycetes; order Entomophthorales; family Entomophthoraceae; genus Entomophthora; species Entomophthora muscae. The sequence goes on from QTSX02005823.1 coordinate 114,695, forward strand.
AAGAATGGAAAGAGGATAGTAGAAGATAATTGAGGATAAGAAAGGAGAGAGAAAAGAAAAGAAAATGAGAAGAGAAGAGAAGAGAAGAGAAAAGCTGAAGAGAAGAAAAAGAGAGAGTTTTTTCTACTTGGTATCAGATTTTATATAATCCACCCTCTTGATGACACAGAAATTTTTTAAAAGTTTTTGAGGGGGAATGAGAGGTGGAAAGGAGAAACCTTAAAAAACCAAGAGCTTATTGCACTTTGATTTTGGCACTATGATTTCTTCACTTTGTTTTGTGCTTTTTGATTTTGTCCCCTGAAATAACATAGGGAAACATACTGTAAATTCAGAACCTGAACATAAAAATGCGGGATTGTCAAATCCTTGGTCCAAATTTCAAATCACTTTTGCAGGCAACTCAGCTGAGTGAAAAATAAAATATTTAATAAAATCAACCATTTTTTTGATTTTGTTTGGTTTATTTAAATTGGCAAATTTTGAATCTCTTGAGCAGATAACTCAACTAACAAAATACAAAACTCAGCAAACAAATGCGGGATACATGAATCAGAAATGCGGAATTCTAATGTACAATTTGAGATTTCCTGTATTTCAATCAAAACATAGACATCATGTAAAAATTAAAGAAATCTGAAATTGCGGGATTATCAAATCCAAGAACCAAGTTTCAAATCATAATTGCAGTGAATTTGAAATAAATATAATTTATGGGTGTCTCAAAAAGGATGTTAAAGGATCTAGAGTGAATTTGTGCTGATTCTTTTAGGAATCATAGGCATTCTCAAAAATCCCCCTATTCCATTTTAGGACAGCTAAAATTTAGATGCTTGATTACAGTAGATTTTAAAAAATGCTAATAATAAAGTAGAATTATATATTACAATCTATCTTATCACATTATCAACACACCAAAGGAAAGACATTGTGATAAGATAGATTGTAAAAAATTATACTTTATTATTAGAATTTTTAAAATCTACTGTAATCAAGTATCCTTAATAGAAATACATGAATACATATTGTAGTAAACTGATGGTTTATCTTTCCCACCTCTCCTTCTTCCTTGAAAAGAAGTTTTATGGCCCCTGGCTACGCCGGGGCCAAAAAACTTTTAAAAATTTTTCTGTGTCATCAGGAGGGAAGCTCATATATCATTATATGATTTTATGGTTGCTATATTAGTGGTTTAAAGTGCAGAATATTGCATCATTTCTAGTTTAGACAATTTTTCATTTCACTTAATTTCATGTCTAAACATGGCTGATGAGATTGGATTTTTCATTTGATTTTATCCAGAGTGGAGCTTCTTGATTTGGGTTGATTTGTCCTAGTTACTTACTGTACATTAAATTTGGATTCCAGTTCCTGCAATTATTATTTGAGTTTACTAGTGGCTTTCAAAATTGATTTGAAATTTGGTTCTTGGATTTGATAGCCCCGCAATTCCAAAAAACATAGTAAACTTAATGAAAATGGTTGATGGATTTGAACGCTTCAAATCTGATTCCAGTTAAATCATTTTGTCCATTGGATATATGCTGTTTGACTTGAACTTTGCAAAGTGTCTAAGAGTTCCCACAATTTTAAAATTCAAATATAAATACAAAGAATTTTTAAAATTAAAAAGGGCCATCCTGCAAATGTGGTTCAAAATTTGGACCAATAATTTGACAATCCCATATTTTTACATTTAGGCTCTGAATTTACAGTACCATCCTTGGACACTATATGCCCCAGTGTTAAAGAAATAACAGTTTCAAAACCCGGGAAGAAATTGAACCCAAGCTCAGCCATCCGGCGGGGGAGAGCAGGTGGCAGGATTTTGCCTGCACCTGTTTTTTTTTCAAAGCAAAGATTCAGGTGCAGGAATTAACCCTGCCCTAACTACAGCAGCAGGGTCTGGACAGGCATATTTTAGCTGCCCAGGGCTCCTAGTTCAAGCCCATCTTCCATTTGGAAAATTGGGGTTCCCAATTGGGAACTTTTTTTTTAATCAAAATGTTCAGGCTCATAAATGCTGTTCAGCCCAATCCAAACCTAGTAATCAAATTGGAGATGTTCCAATGACACCTGCAACCAGTTCTGTCACAACCAATGACTAGTCAGGAAAAGATAGGCCACTAGAAGGCCAAACTGCTATCCTTGAAGACCTTGAAAATAACAAAAATCCAGCCAACCAGACAACAGAAGTTAAGATGCCCAAAAATTTCACCCAGATAGCCCAAAAAAAGTGCTCAGAGACACCTGCAGGTGAGTAACTATGTAAGTCAAGAGCATTTGGGAGGGCCTGTATTGTCATTTTTTTCCAAAAAATTGTTATGAACCTTGGTTCACCAATCTATTTACATACACATTTATGATACTCTTCCATCTTGAATTGCCCAGATTCCAGAACTAACCCTCAGGAGTTGAAAATCAAGCCCAAGCTGAAGATCTAAAAGAGCCTTGTTATTAATGCCCCCTGACTCTCCATTTGGTCATTTACCCTTCACTGAGTATCCCCTAAACCCCAACCACAAGCCTTGGACTTTAGAAGACTTTCAGTGGTACACCTGCCCAGATGCTCTCAAAGATCCCTACCTCATTGTTTGTGACAACAAGAAAATCACTAAATACCCCTTGATATTGAAAAGGAAATACAAAAATTCTTCTGTCTACCTGGTCCTAATAGAACTGCCCTTGACATTCAAACCAACTGTCTTAACCCTGCCCATTTCTGCTGCCACTGTTCAGAGTAGTCAATCCCTGGGAGTGCTTTACCTGGCACTCTACTACCTGTTAAAGTTAGGTCCCACCATTTGTTTAGTCATGCCTGCATCTGCTTCCATTCTTCCCTCATCTGAAGGAGTAGTGTGGTACTCTTGGTATCATGACACCCAGAAAGGATAACCTTTTACAATAAAGTTGAAAAATTGACAGCTTGAGTATAAGTTTGGGTTGTGACAGGGTGGAAAACACTGCCTCTAGGTCTTTATGACATTGTTACACTGTCATACTATAAAAATGATATTATTGAAGTACAAAAGTGTGTGTTTTCTGACGTGAGGAGAAAAAACCTTGTTCATGAACATAACAAAGGTTAATGGTACATTGTTTATTCCAAAATGAATAACAACACTCATAAAACCTGTACTTAGTTCTGAAAGCAGTATTTAGAATATCTTCCTCTTTGATTCAGATTTGGCTGTATCCAGCTATCAAGTCAATCTTAAATAAAACAGTTGTACCACCCAACACATCAAAAAAGTTATCAATGAGCCGGAGAGGATAGAAATTTCTTATGATGACTTTGTTAAGGGCTCTATAGTCAGTTACTAGTCTCAGAGAGCCATATTTTTTTTCACAAAGAATATGGTAGCCCCAAAGAGGGAATTTGATAGTCTGATGAGGCCCTTTTCTAGGACCTCCCTAAGATAGGCACAGAGCATGTTGTCCTTGTTTGGGGTGAGGCAGTGGATAGGATGTGCTTTGGGTACCACCCCTTTGAGCTGTAAAAATTGTTATATGTACTTTTCTGGGAAGAGTCCTGGTAGAGATTCCTTGAAGATTTCTGTGTGTTGGTCAGCTATCTCTTGGTCTTGTGTCATGATAGTGTCTTGTTTGTCTTTAAAGTGTATGGCTCTATTTGACAGAGGTCCCAGTCAATCACCTTAAGCTTGTATTTCTCTTCTTGTTTTTCTGTTATGTGCACAAGAACTTTCACTCTTAAAAGCTGCTCTACAGTATCTGAGTAGATTTGGTGGCTTATGTCTTCTTGTTTGATAGTTAAAACTAAGGTGACCCAATCCATGTGTGGGTTGTTTTATCTCAACCAATCCAAGCCAAGTATTACATCAAAGCATGTAAGTCAATGGTGGTTCCTTAGATGGTAGAGTAGAGGTTCTCTAGTGTGATTGAATGTCGTGAATACCACTATTCACAGTATTTTGATTTTGCCTTTGGTGGGCCATTTCAAGGAAAAATCTCTTGCTTTCGCTTTTGCTACTCAAAATGAGCCAATGACCAATTCTGGAAATACAATTGTTTGGTTTCCTGATCCCTGCACAACTCACTTGCCCCACTAATGCTGGTGGCAAGTGATCCTACCGTCCTGGTAGTGTTTTGTGGTATTCCTAACCACTATATATTCCATTTCATATTCACCAATAAAAATTAAGTTCTATTCACATTTTTGTCTTTGTGTCTTCTGTACTTCTGCGCCTCTCTCTAGCCACAACTAGTAGATATTATTCTTCCAGGGCCGCAAGGTAAACACATTTGCCTTCCCTGTCATCTAACCAAGACTTAGTACAAATCCAATCCTAAGGTTAGGATTTCCTGTTGTGTGTCTGTGCCACGCCTCAGAACACAACATTGAAAATGGGGAAGCTTCTTATATAATAGCAATGTTATGTTCATCAGCTAAACCCATGGTTTTAATCTGTGAAGAATCAGTGGCTAACTTGAACTTGTTCAAAAGGTTGCTGTTGACTAGGGTACAATCTGCGCCCGAGTCCAGAAGTGTTGATCCTGTGTAACTTTTAAAGCAGAAATGATATGACATCAGTTTATTAGAGTATCTGAAAATTGTATAAAGCACTTGATCTCCAGAGGGGGCCTGAATCATGTGGCATTGATCCATGTCTTCATGTCAATACTTGTTATTAAGAAATTATGATGGTTGTTTGGGAGATATTGACTTTATTACTCTCCCTGGGCTTTTTCCTCATCCTGTTTGCTCTGGGTGATGGTAACTCTGAAATTAGTATAATTAAACTAGAATTTTTCTGTTGTTTAGGCCATTTGGTGCCCAAGGTTTCTTGTTGTTGCTGTTGCTAGGTGGAGGACAGCTAAAACTTATGAGATGAGAGTCTTTGGCTCTCTCTCTTTTCTCAGTCTGTGCCTTGTGGATTGTGTTATATGTTTGTTCCGCATTCTCCCCCTTGTGGTACAGACTTAAAAGGTTTTTTTCTTGTTCTAAGGTGATGTGTCTCATTACATGAGGTTTGAAGGTGTTTTAGTACATAAGGTGTGTAGCTGGGTTTTCAAAAGCTATTTTAAAAGGTGCACATAGGTGCAGCTTTTTGTAGGACTTTGTTAGCTCTTTCAATGTACCAGTTTTAGTTAAGTTCTTTACCTTGTAGCTTACTCTGAGGGGAGTATCCTTAATTATAAATCTGTCCAAGAAGTCTTGCTTAAAAGTCTCCCAGTCTTTCTTAGTGTGGTCTTCCTACCACTTTTTGCACCAAGTACCTGCATTGCAGGTCAGACAAATAGACATCTCTGCAATTCAGAAGCAAGTTGGGCACTCCATCTGTGTCAGTTTGTTCTTGGAAGACTGTATCTACGCTGTGGTATTATTGTTGTTGGCTCCTACAAATAGTTTCAAGGCAGCACTACAAAGTTGCTGGGCCACGTGTGCAGGCATGATGCTCTCATCATTGGTTTGAGGTGTGAAAAAGGGTGCTAGGAAGAAACCTTGCGCTGAAAGGGCATTGAATGCAGGAACAGGAATTACTATGCTCTGATACAGGACATGTCCTTCTGATTTTTCAGTTCCTCAGTATAAGTTGTCCAATCAAAGGGGAGCCTGGTAATGATTCTTTAGTATATTTGTTGACCACAGCAAGTATAGGCAACAGGAGTAATTTTAAAAAAAAGAAGGATGTAGAACCTACTGCTTCCACCAAGGTTATAACTGGCTGTTTTAGAAGAGTTGCACAGGGAAAATGATTGGAAATTAGAACATTATCTTTATTAAGATAAGGTATTATACAGTTGGGGTATATAATTATAGGAGGAGCAAGATTATAATTATCAATCAGTTGTATTTCACAGGGGGTGATGTGATCCTTCTAATGAGTGAAGCGCCAAATTGAGCTGTCTAAAGATCAGAGATTGTCATTAGTTCTTGTTGCTGAATTTATTAATTTGAGTTGACTGTCATGAATTACATTTCTCCCAAAATAAGTAGTAAACTCCAATTAGAAGAATCAAACTTGGGACTTGATTCTGATGGTTGTGAGGATCTTGCGGACCCTGGGGCTGTCCACCTGTGTTTTTGCGGTTAGCCAATGAAAGAACTGGAACAAGTTGTGATTCAAATCTGAATAATCAGCAAAATTTGCAGGTCTGCCAGGCTACAGATTTACAAAGTATGGAGGAACGTCATAGGACAGTGATTAATCTGGGCCAGTCTAGATTGCTAGAAGCACTGAATAAACATGCTGTCAGCCTCCTACATTGACTGATGGGTCTCTGGGGAGGAATTTACTGCTAAGCTTGATAAGTTAGAGTCACAAGGGAGCTCATATGATGGGTTATAAAACTGGGCTGCCAGGCCATGTGATCTCCAGGCTTGTGGTGAACTCAAAGCAACTCCTGGAGCTGTTCAGACCATGGGACCAGGATTGACCCAGCTTGGGGTTTCTGAGGGTCATTTGGTCCAGGATGAAAGGAACATCAGTTGTAATGACAAAGCCATGAGTATATTATTGTTGGGTCATCAAATAGAGGTCATTTCATCAGAGGAAATAACAGGCCAAAGGATCCAGAAAGGGGCCAGAGCTCTCAGGCCAGAAGAAACTGAGCAACTTAGCAATCATGTGATGGGTTAGATTCCAAACTTAGCATTTGAAATGGTATTTAAACTTCATGAAGTCTTGACAATTGATATTGCCATTTTGAAATAAAAATAAGATTATGGGACCTTGGTTCTACCAATTTATTCCTTATTTTGTCTTGATTGTTTTCCACTTTACTACTGTAACAACAAAAATCTTTGGCAGATGGCCTGCATTCCTGAGACAGCCTCTGAAACCCAGCATTCCTTTTATTGTCCTCCTGGAGTATCATGAATGACATTTCAATACTTGTATTGAAACCCCTGAGTTGAGCCCCAGCTCCCAGAAGGCGGATCAAACCTTCCAGAACAGTCCAGGACCTGCCAATCCGTTGATTCACAGGCTCAAATTGTTGAATTACTCTGCAACCCGCCGGCCTACTACGGAGGATTCCTTGAATAGTTGCCAGTCTGCTGCCAAACTGGTGCCAATGAAGACCCATACTGACAAAGGAAATGTAACCTGCCTAACAGAGGTCAGGGAAGGACCTACTGCCAGCCTGTCAAGAGCCAATACTGGAGCTTTGGAATCAACGCTGGAAGCCCTGGAATCAAACCCTGATCCTCTAAAGACTACTCAAGTCATGCAGAGTGGACAGGAACCTGCCCACTTGCTGAATTGCATACATGAGTTAACAAGTCACTTGGAGATCTGCCAGTCTCCCAAGGACAATTCCCCAAATGGTCATCAGATTGATGCCAACTTTGAGCCACCAAAGACCTAAACCTATGCAGAGGTTGCAGCTTGCCTTAAGGTGGTCAAAACAAAACCTATTTTTAACTCTGCCAATGATTACCATCAACTGCCTGCATTCCGTCCAGAGAGGGTAGTGCAATTGAAATACTCAGGTGACATAGGGAAAAGTGGCAGCAGAACAAAGCATTGCCACTTCTATTCACCAGAGCAGGCACTACCTGGATCTCCTACCCTCAAGACTCTAAGCCAAGATCCATGCCCTGCCAGTGCTTTGTCTGCAAACCTGAACCCTGAAAAAATTGAAGAAGCAAAGTCCCATGGTATAAAAGCCCTGGCAGTATGGTGAAGACCACATTGTCATTTTTGATAATAAAGTTTTATGAAACTTTGGTTCAAAAAAATCTTACCCTATCTAGTCTTAGTGATCTTCCATCTTAATTCCGGTCAAGTAGACTACCAGGCTGCTGCCCCCTCCCAAGACCAATCTGCTGAATTTCCCCAGGCATTGTACCGTCCCCTGGGAGTCCCCTTTGGACCTGTGCATTTTAAGAATACCCCCCAACCCAGCCAATTTGGAGTACAACTTGAAAACCATCCTCATTGCTGACCCTTTGGCAAGGACTAGAAGTACTGAGTACATAGGACGCAAAGGAAAGAGGGTCAAGATACCGCCCTTATTGTTCAAAGACAAGTACAACTACCTACCAGTGTACTTTGTTCCCATGACTCCACCATTAACCCCAAGACCAGACCGCCCACTGGAACCTACCGCCGTCAAGACCACCTCTACCCAACTGTTTGGAGTACTATATATTACTTTGACAGGATTGATGGATTCTGTGGTCCCCAACTCCAGACCCTGGTCCTTACTCGGCTGTTCTGTATCTTACATTATCAAGTTAGCACCCATTCTATAGTGGGTTTTTCCGCCGGCTTGGCTGTGCCTCGCCCTGAGCCGCCCAATGTCTCCATCTATGACTGGCTTCCTGACATGGAGCTTCCTTTGGCCCACTGTATTTCTCTGACTATCTGCTTAAATCAGAGTACCAGGATCTTACTTGGAAGGAGACCTCCCGCCCAGACCACCTGGCCCAGCAGATAACCCCACAAACAGCCTTTCACAAAGATGCTTGGTGCAATCAACCAGCTTCCAATATCTGTGTGAAGTACAACTATTTGCCTGCCTATCAGACAGATATGGAAGCACCCCCAACACCTAAGCCTGACCGCCTACAACCCACCCCAGGACTGACTCCTCCCATAGCCAATTAATATGCAGGCATTGCCTACATTACCTTGGCTGGGTTAGTCAACACTATGGTTCCAGTTGCTGGACCCTGGGCTTTAGTAGGGCAATCAGCATCTTATCTCATCAAGTTAGCACCCCTCTTATGGTGGGCTCTACCCTCTTTCCAACAGAGCAAGTTGGCAGCCAAGGCTAACAGGCTTTCCCCTGGGAAGCGGTATCCTGATATTAACTTCCACATTTGGATACAGGTAATGGGGAAGTTGGTTTAGGAGTCATAGAATCTCTTGTGTGGAACTTTGCCAGGGGGTTAACCCTGTTGTTTTGATACTGTAGTCCAATTTCTTTCTTTTTGAAGTACCAAACCTTGTCTGTGCCCAGGAATCTTAGCCTCTTTGCATAAGGAAATCATGCAGATGCTTATAGCCAATATTGAAACTAAACCAATAATAGTTCATTATATAAATTGGAGAAGACAACAGTCCATATAAAAAGGACAATAATGGGAATAGAATTTGTTTGTTTTAAGAATAGCACAGTTGATATACTATATTTGGGAGTCACAAGTTGCCAGGGGGTGACATAGTGGTGTGTTCTATATTATGTTTTGGTTGAAAATAAATTGAGTGAGGAATCAACATGTTGAATTAGTAATGCTCCTAATTAGAAGATAGTACTTGCTCATTTGACATTACACTCATATTGATCCATACTGTTAGTCACATCATGGGGAAGCTCTTTGAGCACCCCCTGTGTATCATGAGATACATTAATTGAAAAGTTAAAAATATTGGTTGCAACACCCCCTTGCCTTTGCTTATTGCCAGATATCAGAATTGGAGCTTGTGAAAGGTCTGAGAAGGTACACACAAAGAGTTTCTGTGTGGGGATAGTGCAACAGGGGTGTGATAATTGGGGAGCAGGTTAGTAGGAAATAAAACCAAGCTCTCAACCACAATAAAATTGTGGTTTTAGCAACAACCAAAATGTTGGTGCCAACAATTCCTGGGATACCAAAGGGGGGAAGGAATCAACTGAACACCAAAAGCAACAGAAAAAACCAAATGTCCAGATTAGACTAACAAAGTTTAAACTTTATTAGAGTAGAGAATGATGAATTAAGGTCTTTTACAACACTTGAATTCATTTAAGAGATGTGATAGGATTAGGGTGGTAGATTGAATGTCACAAACCAATTGACCAATGCTATGAGCGGATACAAATGCATTTTTTGAGGCAGGAAGATCTTGACAAATTTTGAATGGACATAGTTGAAAGGAAAACTGAACCATTTAACATCAGGAATATGCTTTGGATGCAATTACCACTGCTATGGCTGCTCTTGCACATTATGTTTAACTGGGGGTGTCTCTTGGGTGGTTTAGGTGGTACATCTTTGGAATAATTCCACAAGTATTAATTCAAGAGGCTTTTCTTAGGCTTTTTCAGTAACTTTTGGATAATTGTTCAAGCATTTGGTGGGAATTAAAGTGGAGGCCTAAGGGGGAGGTGTAAATTTACAAGGGGCACAAGTGATTATGTAAAGTATTTTGGTATTTCCTTGGTCTTTTTTGAGTTGGTAGATGTGGTTATCATAAACAGCTGCCACTTTGAAGGGTCCAAGCTGGGTGGGTTCAAGTTTTGAAGAGTTAGGATTAAGGGCGTATACAGGGTCACCCACAGCATATCTTGCCTCAAGGTTCTTGATCACCCCCTTAATTTGTTCTTGTTTGTCAGGGCCCAGAATGCCTTAGACAACCAGCTAGCCTGCCTGGGGATAAAACAACCAACAGTGTGGAAAGCATTGCTAACTCCTTCCTGGAAGGAAACCCCTTTTTGACTGCAAATGGCCAGGGGTTTGTAAGGCCCATGTGCCACAAAACCCTGTTATCAAAATTAAACACAAAATTGGGACATTTACTATTGGGAAATGGTAAATTGGGAAAGCAATTGTTCATTGTGCAATTGGGCGCTCAATTGCTTGCAGGTTATAATAATAGCTGTGGTACCTTGGTATGCTGCAGCCAAACCAATGTTCATGATATACCAGTCAATGTCCTTCCCTCAGGTCCCAGTGTGCAATTTCTAAGCCATTTTGCAAGTATCACTGAAAATTATGCCACCAGGCTTCTGGTGGCACAAAAGGCTAAGTATTCCTCAGTAAGTATAAGTAGTGAGGAGGATAAGCCTTATTCACTGTTAACATTTTAAAATAAACAACCTTATGCCCAGGACCCATTATTTTCTTGCAGTAATTATCTTTTTTTGCACCAGTATAATAATTCTGTTTGCATCTATTTGCTAATCCATCACACAATACAATCACACCTATCTGTTCCCTCCTGGTTCTGCTCCTGTCACTTTGGTTAAGCCACCTTGGGCCTTTGACTTGGAGTTCTTCCACTCTCACCATCTGTATCTTCCTCCTGGCCACTTTAGAGTGCCAATTCTGTCTACCACAAAGGGTATCCCTTCCACTACCCCCATACCTAACATGCCTCTTGCCTAAGACTTCTGTAAGTTGGGATTAGTCTACATTACAGTATTGGGGCTGACCAATCAGGTTGTTCCCTATAAGGGAATTATGTGTCCCCTGGCTACTGCTGTGAATTACATTGTAAGGATTGCACCAATTGTGTACATGGCCTTTCAGAACCAGCCTGCTTTCCCTGTGAGAGTCCAGCCAGACTCTGGTATGGGCTGTGACATTGTTTGAGATAGCAAGATTTGGCTTGCCCTTGGGTTGCAAGGTGGTGGTTTTGAGAGGAATTTTCTGGGAAAATTGTTTTGTAGTTCCCCCCATACACCCCAGTCAAGCTTTTAGGAGTGCCAAATACCAGGGCACAGGGACTGAAGCCTGTACCATGGTTTATTCTGGCTCTTAGTATGAGCAAGGCGATGGGAGGTGCTTCATCCAGGTGATATTTGGTTGCTCCTGGGAGAGTTTTTAATTAGTTGTACTAGGAAGCCATTCAGGTGTTCTACAAGCTCATTGGCCTGGTGATGATATGATATGATACAATCTTGTTTGAGGGCGCTCTCAACACTGTATGCTTCCATGATGTTAACCACAAGCTTAGGTCCCCCATTGGTGATGAGCCGCCTGGGGTGGCCAAAACACGCTATGATCTCCTTGTCAATGAACCAAGTAATGGTTGTGGAAGTATTATTGGTGATTGCACAAGCCACTAACAAGCATGTGAAGTAATCAATAGCAGTGATGATGTACGTCTTGCCCAGCTTGTCTTCAGGTAGGGGCCCCACAATGTCAAAGGCCCACTGGTTGAAGGGCTTTATAGCCTTGATGGGTAATACTGACTTGGGCAGGGAAGGTTTATATGTGTTCTTTTCACACAACACACACGTCTCAAGGAGGTCCAAGAGGTCCTGGTGCATACAAGGCCACCAAACCTTGTGCTTCATGATTTCAAAGAGTTTATGTTCTCTTATGTAGCCTAAAGTATGGTGATAAATGCAGTATTGTGTCTCCTTATTGAGTGGTAGGAATTCAAGGTGTCTTCTCCCTTGTCTCTGCCTGCCAGCAGACATTTTCAGCATCTGTTGTGTGAGATTAGACTGATTGAACACAAATAATCAGGCTAATCATTGCACGCAGATCTCTATTAGTCACACAGTGTTTTATTACTAGATCACTATTCTATTAAGTGTAGTAATTATACGCAGTATAATCACTAGTCTATTATAATTGATATAGCTGTTATATGCTGTGTAATTGTTAGTTTATTATTATAGATAAGACGTTATATGCTGTATTATCACTGATTATCATGCCAATGTGTAGTAATTATACGCTTATAATTACTAGTTTATTATAACTGATATCAGCATTATACACCGTATAAACGTTAGCCAATATAGTGATTATCACTGATTAAACGGTGTGTAATCATGTAATCATCAATTGTATATCACATATTCTATCCTACTGGATGTTGTATCAACTCAGTACCACCCAACCTGATGGACGTATATGAGTATATCAAACAAGTGATGCACATATGGCTAAGAAATACCAAGTTTGGATCAGAGTTACACAGTGTATAATTGGCAACAGCGCCCATGTTGACACTTTGTCAACATGGCCACTGTTGACTCAAAACTCTAAATATCCTATGTTTTTTGCTAGTTGCGCTAGCTTAATTCTTTTTTTAAAGCGTTCAGGGGTGCAAACCCAGAAAACACAACAAAATTGTGGCCATCTCAACACAATTTAATATTAAGCTTAATAAAAAACTTGATTTAACCTGATTTTTTCTTTACTTTTACTAATAAAAATTAGTTTATCTTTTATTTGTTTTCACAACATAAAAGTGTCAATGTTGACACTTTTTAAGCCAAACTTATTTTTAATAACAAAACTGAAGCATCTAGAGTAAAAAAAGTGCACATTTAAAAATACTTTTTTTATTGAATTATCATATTGAAAAAGACAGTCCACATACATTTGATTGTTGAAAGGTTCATGTTATAAATATATATGTGGCACTTATTCTGACTTTGATATATTAAGTGGATTGGTGGCTAACAGGGATCCAATAATTTAAGCGTGACTTACTATGTAAGTTAATATAGAATTTATTATTAAAAAAATGTTGACACTTGTAAATGTTGTTTATTTGCTTGTGATCATCCCCTGGGGTGGAGTTAAGAATATTATAGTGGTGCAATTAAGCCTAGATTAATATGCCACCTCATATAAAGAATGTTGTAAGTGACGTTGTCAACACTTTACCCTTTTCAATACTTGAATACAACTTATTAACAACTTCATATAAGCGCAATGGTAAAATATCATATTACCACCTCTAAAATATAATTTTTAATAAAGAAATAAAGAACCTTGATACTTTTTAACTTATTTTTATATGTTTTTTTAGTTTTTATATGTGAACAAAAACACATAGAAAACGGTTAATTTTTTGCTAGCCCGCGTAAAAATTTAATTAAGCGTACTATGAAAAAACATAGTAAATTTTCAAAAAAATGTCAACAGTGGCAATGTTGTCAAAAATAATGTCTACAATTTTTGTAATTGACAGTGAGAATTCAGCTTTTTTTACTAATTGTCACTCATAATGTCAACATTTTTCAGTTCTCACATATAAAACTTTATGTTTTATATAATAAAAACTTCTCATCTTTTTGATATGTTGTATTTTTGACTTTTCTCTTTCATATTTTTCAATTTTTAAAATAAAATCTATATCTAAATATAATACTTTCACATATTTCTCTTAACTTTTATTTTTCTATTTATAACTTTAATAAAAAAAAACTATACAAGTATTTTTATTACTTTTATATGCCAAGAAAAGCCATCTAAGATTTACTTTTTGTATATTATGCTTTCTAAGTTGTTTTGTTTAGTTTTAAATACATTGCTTTATTTAAACCATTTTAATTATTATTTTAGGACAAGAACACTTCCAAACAGCCAAAGGGTACCAAGCGTCCCTCTAAACCAACCAAATCTACCAAGAAAAAGCCTGTCTTGTCAAAGTAGGCCACCCCCAAACCATCCCCCAAGCCATCTCCAAAGCCCTCCCCTGAGCCTTCTCCTGAGAAGAGCCCTGCTCACTCCACTGGGGGAGAGGAAACTGATGGCTCTCTTACAGAGCACAGTTTCTACAACTTGGCTTCTGATGAGAAGCCTACCAAGAAGATGCGGCAAGGCAAAAAGACCTCTCCCAAAGAAAAGTCTCCTGCACACAAGGAGCACCACAACAAGCCCCCTTCTGCTTCCCCACCCCCGCCAAACTCTCTTCCTTCTAGTTCATCAGGGGATGATTTAAAGCCCCGCCCCAAGTACTTTCCTGGCTTCTGCTATGCTCCTGCTGGCCCTTGGGACCCTGTTGTGGCCCACAACATCTGCAACGTTGATGGCAAATTCAAGGTTCCCTCTTCCTTGCCCAAATACTTCCCAATTGTGAGTGTAAAGGGTGGGCCAGTCATGGTGGCCAATGGGTATATCTTCAGCTGCAATAATGCCAACTGGGGCTTCAAGAGCCGGCATTACACCTGCAAGGACTGCTCCTGCCCAGTGAATCTCAACACTGAGCGCTGGGACCTGGTCAAACCATCAAGGGCAAGTATACCTGCATCAGGCCCAACACTACCATCTCCTGCCTCCTGAAGTAGTATCTGGTGCAGATTATGCCCACCTTGAAAGACCTTTCTGCCACCCAGCTGGCTATGCTTGCTTGCAAGTGGCTGTCCCCTACCAACCTCAAGAGGGTCCCTACCCACACCCAGTTGGTCAAGTTTGTGAGTGATAGGCGTCAAGCCTCCAATCCCCTGGCCAAGAGTGCCACTAGTATCAAGGACTTTATTCTCACAGATGCCCTCAAGAAGACAGAGGATAGTGAGATGTTACTGCTCCATGACAATGGGAAGGAAGTGGAGGATAGGATTGTAGCCTACACCACAACCCAAAACCTGGAGCAGCTGAACACTTCTACCACCTGGCTGTGCAATGGCACATTTGCTACTTGCCCCTCTCTCTTCAAGCAGCTTTGGGTCCTGCATGGGCAGTTTAATGACCAAGTCATCCCTCTTGTGTTCTTTCTCCTACCTGGTGCCAAGACAGAGGTCTATGCCAGAGCCTTCAAGATTGTCCAGGATGCTTTGAGCTCCCTTCCCGCCAACCAGCTCCTGTAAGGTCTCATAGTTTGTGGTAGATGATTGTGAACTAAAGCTTTGATACCGTTTATATTTATGTTGATCAAACACAAAAAAGTAGGTAAGGTTTGTAGTAACAACTAGACCAGGGCTTCTAGAAGCTTGTAGGAAATAAAATAAGGGCTAAGGCAATTGATTAATCCTAAGAAAATAAAGTAGAATCTAGTTTTAATGACTGAAGACTTGGTCAAAAAATAAATTTCTAAATCAGGGATTGCTCACCACTAGTTGGAGGATTAAAAATATCAATAATTAAATTGTGTGTATTATTATAGATACTACCTAACTGATGAAATAGAAAATCAAAAGGAATCATAAGATCAAAAGTTAAAACTAGATTGAAAAAGAAAACACAAGCCACAAAACCAGCAAGTACCTTTTTTTGAGGTGCAAGTTAAACAATCTCAACTTAAGTTGATATTGGACAAAACTCAGGCCTTTTATTCTGATCTGGATTGAGGTGAGCAAAATATGGAGGAGGATTCTAACCAAAAGTAGTTAGAAAAGCTTTGTCTTGGAGAGAGGCAGAGAAAACATGGTGTTAACTAAATTTAACTTAAAACGTTAAGTAGACAGAGAGTTGGGAGAAGCAGCAGACTGCTTGTCTTGCTTATATTTAAGCAAGAAAACAAACACAAGATCAGAAAGCAAGCAAGAAAGCAGAAAAACAAGCTCTAAAGTGCTGGCGTAAGCCACTTTGAAGAATATGAAAGGTAAGAGTTCGGATTAATTGTTGCTAATCTTAGGGAAAAGATAGCAGGTTTGAGAATTGTCCTGAGTGAATGTAACTTTGAAAGAAAGAATTAAATGTTAATCTTAGATGAAATTGAACAGTAGGGTAAGGGAATGAAGAAAAAAGGTCAAATAAGTGTGAATTTGTTTGTGAACCAATTAAAGCTTGTGACTGGTCTTGGTGATCCTCAAAAAAATAACTAGCAGCATAAAGAAAGAAAGGGAATCCTGACAGCTCCCCCCTCCCACCCACACCACAAGGGCAAATCCCTCCTCTGCTAAGAAGGATAAGGCAACCATAGCTTCTGAGCAGCTAGCTCATGCGCGCTCACTTGGGCCAAAGGTTATCATAATAGACTTCAAGCAGTCTCAGTTCAGAGCCTTCCAGGCCACCTTTGATGGAGAAGTCCAGGGCTGCTTCTTCCATTTTAGGAAGGCCCTTGTCAAGAATCTCAAGAGTAAGAAAGACATTTTTGACAAGTATCTTAATGATGGTAAGGGGAAGTGCCACTTTGCCCTGACCCAGTTTGCTGCCTTGGCTTTTGTGCGCCCGGAGCATACTGGGATTGGCTTTGAGGCCCTCCTGGAGGATGCTTATATCAAGAAGCACTCCACCATCTTTGAAGGTTACCTGGAGTACTTTGAGCAACAATGGGTGGGCAAAAAAGTGACTGCCCGGAGAGATAAGAGCAGGGCCACTGCCCCTTGGAACTTTCAAGGCGCCTGCCTCAAGGGGGAGATGAAGACCACCTCTAGCCTTGAGGTTTGGAATAAGCACCTGAAGGTGAAGTTTGAGACCAACCTCAAGCTCAACAAGTTCTTTTCCAATCTACAAGAGGAGCAGGCCCAGACTGTCTCCAAGTTCCGCAACCTGGCCAACCAGGTGGCCCCCAAGAAGAGGAAGTCCAAGGAGCAAGACTATCAGGAGGACGTCCAGAAGGTGGTCAAGAAGTACAAGGTAGCAGAGATTAAGAAGTACCTTGAAGATGTCACCACTGCTCTTGCTGGTGGCTTTAATTAGCCAAATAAACTTTGTTTTGCTTTGCCTATATATTTTTTACTTTTAAACTTTTGATTTTTTAATTTTTTTTTATAGTACTAATCTTTTTAAGTATAAATAGTAAGTTTCAGATACAGTTTCAATGTGGTTTTGTAAGAAATATCTTATATTTTGTTAATTTATCTTTAAGCTATGAGATGTTTTCAGTTATGCTTATAAAAAGTATAATAATTAAATATAGAATTTTCTTATATTTTTTTAGTTAGTATGATATATAAAATATCTTTATTTTTGATTCATTGTAATTTTAATTTTTATGGGAATAAAAAATAATTTTATAATAAAGAGTGTAAATTACATAGAAATTGAAAAATACTTGCTTATATCTCCTTATTCTTATTACTTATGGTTTTTTATTGCATTTTTGAACTCTCTGGGGGCATTTTATTATCATATTGTGTTTTAAAATAATTTTTTTATTAAAAATGTTCAGGGTGAAGTGTTTTGTTAATTAAAAAAGTGTCGACATCCAGGAAACAACATTAAGTAAAACTGGGTTGTCACTTTACTACAGTGTTGACATTAAAAGTGTCAACATGGCCACTGTCAAAAATTTTAGTGTTGACATGGGTGCTGTTGCCGTATATAATTGGGCTTCTTATTGGTTTGGATCAGCTTTACACAGCGGATAATCCACATGTGAATATTGGATTGAGTCTGCTATTATACAGCATATAATCCTCAATTTGACCTGTTGCCTTAATAGGCAGAATTCTTGCCAGCCAGAAAAGGATCACTGATTAAGCCCTGAAAATAGAATACCAGAATTCTACTTTCCAATTTAGGAGGACAGATTAGGGACCATTTATAAGTGTCAACTAAATACTGTGTATTTTCCAAGTGCAATAATATGCGTGTAAGATACAGCCAATCAATAAATAACAGTAGGCTAGCTCAATAAGAGTGTAGGCTGTAGCTGAAGTACCATGTACATCTTGCTAAGGCCAGTAGCAACACATGTGCCAAGGACAGCCAATCAGGATAGGCACAGACAGAAAAGATGGACCTATTACAAAGGTAGCCACTGAGAACTGTCTGAAAGAACAAGAATAAGGGTTGTTGCAGTATATATTGATACAGAGACCTGAGAGAATAACAACAAGCTCTTAGTTACACCTGGATAGATTGCAGCTGCTGGCTAGATTGTACTCCAGTTTCAATAAACTTAATTATCTTCAAAGTTCTATTCTATTGCAGTCTGTAGTGCTCTTGCATAGGATTAGGTAGAGTATATTGGCAAGGCTAACACCTTCTGAAGCTTTAAACATAACAGCAATAACCCAAGTTGCTCAACATTAGGGCTAACTCAAAATCAAGCCTCTTCCAATGTCTACAGAAACCGTCCCTGCCTGCCAAGGATTGTTCTTGGCTCTGCCACCACCCAGCTTTGCTAATAAGCATGAGTATGAAATTAAATCCTCAGACAGTGAGAGTGCTCCTGTCTTCTCTGTGAGCAACCCTGTGGCGTTCACCCTCCTGCAATTGTCCCTTTGGTTGTGGCCCCTCTGCCCTCTGTTCCTGAGGATCCTGCTTTGGTTCACTCCTATGATTGCACACAGATTGTAGAGCTTGCTGAAACGCTCTATGTGGATTCCGCCTCAGTCCTCCCAATTTCCCCAACCAGACCCTAAGCATCTTTTTCCACTATTATGACCAAGAATCTCGCTTGCAGCTCTACTGGCTCTATTGTAACGCCTCCTTTCAGCCTATCCAAGAACAACTTTCTGGAAGAGATCACACTGTGGTGTACCTTGCAGGCTTTGTTCAGCCATTTTTCAAGCAGCTTCAGCTCATTACTGCACTCCAAAACCTTGAGTTGTCTTCCCTAGGTGACACTATCCTCTCCTGTTGTTGTGACTGAGCTTAGCAGTGGGCCACAGCCAACGCCTCCTTTTTGGAGTTGCGTGCTGTAGTCCTGTCTAATTAGTCCATGGGGGGAACACCCATGTCAGAATTGATGAACTGAATGACGTCTCAACTCAAAGTTCAGAGCTACAGTTCACAAAGCCATGGACGCTTGTGGGGCCTCCATGAAATGGCTCCAGGACGTACACAGGTTCTGCACCAAATCAGTCAATTTCAGTGTGTGCATGGCAGATGACTTGGTCACCATGGACCAGAACATAATTTCCTTAGACAAGAAAGTGGAACAGCTGGGTTTGCAACTCTACCAGTTTGAGAAATACATTCTGAATGACTTTCAGAGACTGGAAGCAAAGGTTGAAAGCCATCTGAAGGTATCTTGCTCATCCACGCCCAAACTGCTACTGTGCCCAAAAAGTGCCAGGTTCTGCACTGGAGACAAAGGTAGCAATCCTGGAAAGCATAATTGGTGGATACAAGGAGGAGTTTGCCAGAGCCCACAAAACAATAATGGCCCTACAAACAGAACAAATGACCATGAAGAACACTATTTCATGATTTTACAAAACCACGCTGGGTGTAGAGTCCAAGCTCTGCCAAAAAAAACCTCCAGATAGACCACCAGAATGTCCAAGACCGTCTGGAAAGGATGGAAGCTCAGATACAACTAAATGAAATAAAAGGATGTAAATGTATCCCTACCAGCTGGCAGATGTCAACCTCTATGCCTACTGACCACTATGAAGATGCCAACAACATCTCTGAGGAGGAAGTGAAACACACAAACAGGGGGACTCCTGAGGTGTTCACCACCCTTCTTATCAGAGAACCATTCACACCAAAAGCCACGTCTAGGGCTAGGTGTAGCTATACAGCAGATAGGCAATCAACCGCCTCCCCATGTCAGCAACCAAGCCCACAATTGTAAATGAAAGATTCAAGCCGCTCAACCTCCCCAAATTTGAAAAGCAAGGAAGTTTGCATTTCTTCTTAAGACTTTTTGAAATGGCAATGAGAGGCCCAGCAATCACCAGAAAGCAACCACTCTCATCACCAAACACTAGACGCAGTAAGCTTCAACTTAGTGATGCCACAACTGCCTGCAACTGACTGGAGCTATCAGGAAGCAAGACAGGCTGTACTTGAGGAGTTTGGTGGAGAGGATATCCTCTCTACCAGGAAATCCAACTTCAGAGCCATAAAGTTTGCCCCAGGCAAAAAACTGCAAGAATTTGCAGAAAGGTTCTATCACAATGTGTTGGTACTCCTTGGTTCTGGCACAGTCTCCACCTTCAACATCTGTGCTGCAATGAAGCAGGCAACCCATCCTTACAAAGAACTCCACAAAGTGATAGCTGCTGCCTACGCCAAGGGCAAGGATGTTTCAGAAATTGTGGACTGTATTTTTAGCCACACTGAAACTTTTGGTCCCCCTAATAGACCTGAACCTAAGCAACTAAAGACAGCCTACAAAAAACCACTCTTTCAGAAGGAGAATTCCGCTAAATCCTCTACACACCCTCCTGAGGTGAAAGGTCCCTACTGCATTGCCTGCAACACAGCAGGACATTGGAAATCAAAATGTCCAACCAACACTAAGAAGGTACACATTGTAGAGTCCCATCCTGCTAGAATCAATAAGGAAAAAGCCAAGGCGGAGTAGAAGAGGGAAATTCTACCTCTGCCAGAACCCTCAACCTTCCCATTGAACCTTGTTGTGTTTGGCTCCTGGGGACAACATCCAGGAGGACACAGCAGGAAATCTTTATAACAAAAGATTTGAGGTTCAAAGCTAGCCTTGGGTTGGCCTTCAGGGCAAAATTAAGGGCACATACCTTAATTTCCTGGAAACAAGAAGATAAAGTCTTTTTGATAAAAAGGACATGAAAAAGCTTGAAGATTATTAAAGCCAACGCAAATGTGGATAAGCTTGTCTTTATTAGGAGAAATGATTCTACTTTAAATAGTAGACAAGGAGCAGTGATCACTCATTAGGAAGACAGAGTGGCTGAGGGGGTCACATTGAGATGATGTCATACCAGGATCATTCATAGACAGGTACAATAATCCAGAATGGGTGGATATTGAACCAGACCCATTTACAGAAGGCAAGGAATATCCGAAATTGAAAGGGAACCCAGCCAAATCTTTGCAGCTATCAATATTTGAAGGCCATATCAAAATAGCATTAATTGTGCAATTTACAACATCTCCCCCCTCAAGATTGGACACAGGGAGTTGATATTTGCAGAGAAATTTGGAGTGAACACGGGCAAAAGGACGTCCAGAAGACAGTAGTTTAATGGTATACTCAACACCCTTTTTAAAGGTGACTTCACAGGGTCCAACCCAGAGGAAATCCAGCTTATGAGCTCTAAACCTTTATAATTCTGGTAGTAGAGAACTAAATCACATATTTGATACTCAGGGAGGGGGGCTCTAGCAGTATTAGATGAGGAGAGCTCCAGAGCCTTGACTTGTAAGCAGTGGAATAAGCTATTGCTTGGATGTCAATGATACAATTGATTAAGTCTTTAACATGGGCCTCAGGATTTGCAGACACATCAACTTCAATCAAGGGGGGTCCCAAGATTGAGGGGGTGGCAGCTTCCCACCCATACAGCATGGCAAAAGGGGACTGACCAGTCACTTGGTGTCTACTGAGGCGGTAAGTAAAGAGAGCAGCAGGCAGGAACATATCCCAATTGGCAGCGTCAGTGAGTGTAAGCTTCCTCATTATGAACACAAGAGTGAAGTTTGCTTGTTTGACAGTTCCATTGTTTGAGGGGTTATATGGCGCGGAGAACAATTGGTGGGTCCCAATAGCCTCAACAATAGAAGTGATGAGACAAGCATTAAAGTTGGCATCATTGTTAAAAAGCAGGACTTGAGAGCAACCATGTTGATAGAAGATGTATTGCAGCAAGAAAGTAGCTGTGGTCTTGGCAGTTATATTGTTTGTTGCTCTGGCTTCAACTCATTTGCCAAAATGGTCTATGGCAACTAAAATAAACCAACACCCTGACCTAGACCAAGTAGAAGGCCCAACAGCATCAATACTCACCGTGTGGAAGGCATGCTTAGGGGGGATGAGCTTGAATTGGTGTTGGGACGGACAAGGACGTTGGAGTTGACACAAATGACAGGAGGCAAGAACATCAGGGATCAGAAGGCGCATGTTCTCCCAGTAGAAGTTCTTGCATAGCCATTCATGAGTTTTGGCTATACCTCCATGCCCAGTGTCAATATGAGCTTGGATAATAATGACTATTCTCATGCTAGGGCAAATGTAGGGTAGGTAGGCATTGTTAAGCTTTTGGAAGAGCTGCTTATCACAAATTACAGTGTCTTGGATAGGGTCTATAGCGCCAAGAAAATTTCTTCTGGCTCAGTGGTCTAAGAGTCAGGATACCCTATTAATTTTTATAGGCAATCAGCGTCAGCGGGGTGAATAGCTAGAATTGGCATCCTTGACAGGCAATCAGTGTTCTGATGTTGGGACCCAGTACAGGGTATCACAGTGAAATTGTATTCTTGTAGATGCAGAGCCCAATGCGCTAGTTGACCTTCAGGCTCCTTTAGCTGTTGCAGCCATTTGAGGGAGGAGTATCTGTGACCACCGTGAAGTGGGTCTCATAAATGTAGTGCCTAAACTGTTCTACCGCATGCAGCACTGCCAAGCATTCCTTCTCAGTGTCAAAACCACAGGCTCAACCCGCCAGCAAGGTTTCATTCAAGCAGGTTTGTGACCTGCAATCCAATTATCTGGTCACCCAAAGCCAGACTAGGAAGTCAACTCAAATTACCAAATCCAACAACATGAACAGATGATGATCCTTCACAGTGGATGCCTTGATTTGGCGCATGACTCATTATCAGGATCAAGCCACCCCCTTCTTTCATCCAGCCATGTGACCACCAATCTTGTTCCTACTATCCTTGATACAAATGAACTATATAATCACTATCTCTCAATAAAGATTATTATCTAGTTTCCAAAAAAAAATTCCCCGTGTAACTCTGCTAAAACAGCACAGTTACGGCATTGGTAGCACAGGTAGGTTCTCCATCCTACCTTATCTTGAAAAATTCTGCCTGTTGCCCGCACACGCCGCGGCCAACAAATCCTTGACAGAATCATGTCTGGCCTCCCGCCCAACTGGACTCTGTATACTCCTGGTACTGAGATACCTGATAGTTTTGTCCTCTACCAAAACACAGTGATGCCGCTACCCACTTTCAACGCCCTTTCTGCACAAGGGTTCTTTCAGGCACCTTCCTTGATGCTGCAACCAGCTGACAAAACCACCATGACCACCTATGTAGCACAAAGACTTTGCAGTACCGTCTTAGAGCCCTTTGCTGGGGCCAACAAAGAGAGTGCTGCCGCATGGATCCAGTCTGCCCAAAGCAAGCTGGCTCAAATGGAATGCCCACAGTGATTCTGGATTGCAGAGATTTCCATTTGCCTAACCCATGACACTGGCACGTGGTGTAACAAGTGGCACAAAGAGCACACTGACAAGAACTGGGACATCTTTAAACAGGACTTCTTGGCGAGGTTTGTGCTCAAGAATATGGCACTCATGATCATACGCCAAGTAAAGAACCTGACCCAGACAGGCACTGTTAAAGAACTCACCCACGCCTACAAGGAGCTCTGTCTCTGTGCCCCATCCAACATGGCCTTTGACACCCCAGCTACACACCTCATGTACTACAACTCCCTCAAGTTGCACTTAATGAGGCATGTGAACCTGGACCAAAAACCAACCTGCAAAGCCTGTACTGGGAAGCAGAAAAAGCGGAACAAACATCCAATGCTCTACACAAGGCACAGACTGGGAAACAAGAAAGGCCCAAGGACTCTCATCCAAGCGGGCGCTCTGCTTGACCACCTCCTGGAGGCAACAGCAACAACAACAACCACAAACCCACGAGTTCAAATGGGAATGGAAATAGAAATAATGGCCAGTCAAATTGCACCCATTTCCATGTCACCGCCACCCAAGGCAACCAAGATGAGGAAAAAGCCCAGGAAGAGCACTAAGCAAGCCAAGCTCTCCCCACGCAACTCCTGACTTTTCCAAAAATGAATACCAACCCAAGGACGTGGACCAATGCCCAATGATTCAAGTGCCCTCGGAAGACCTGGTATTATACACCATTGCCAGGCATCCCAATAAATTGATGTCCTACCCTTTCTGCTTTTGCAGTTACACAGTCTCAGAACTCCTGGACTTGGGCGCAGATTAAATCTTAGTCAACAGTAGTTTTGTGGATAAGTTCAAGCTGGCCACTAATCCTTTGCGGATTAAAAACGTGATCCTGGCTGATGAACACCACATTGCTGTGACAAGGGAAACTGCCCCCTTCTCCGTCATGCTTGAGAACCTCCACTCCATCATCCAAGGTCCTGTCATTGACTTCCCTAAGTTTGACATTGTACTGGGACTAGACTGGTTACAAAAAAAAACCCCCACATGGACTGGGCAACCTCTGTGTTGACCATCAAGTGTGAAGGCATCAACCACCAGATATACCCCAATTCAGTGGACCAACTCCTATGTGACCAAGTCTTTGTACACATCACAGAGACTTTGGACAAGAAGGAAAACCTGAAAGCAATCAACTGGTATTCCTGTCAGTATGAAATCATACACTTAAGGACCACCAGGATACCTCCATGCCTCAAGATTGCAACATTGTGGCCCAACACCCAGAAATCTTTAAGGAAGTGTTACCTGGGCTGCCCCCTGAGAAGCACATCCATTATTCTATCTAACTCAAGGGGGCTGTACCAAAGGCACGTCCCATCTGATGACTGACCCCAAACAAGGACAGTGCCCTGCCCGCCTATCTCAAGGAGGCACTGGAAAAAGGACTTATCCGCCCCTCACAGTCCCTGTGGTACTCTTACTACGGTGATGGGGGATAGTCAAAGGGTTGGTAAGCGGCCTTAGTACTTTAGGAGTCAGAAACCAGACAGGTAGTTGGTTGTACAAAAGCGTTTGAACCTGGGAACAACAAAGGGTTTGGAGTAGTAGCAATAGCAACTACTCAAAAGCAAATCCTCAACAAGTAACTTAGAGTCAAACTTCAGTTGGCAATTTAGTTGGTAAGAGGAGACTGGCCTTTGTGGTCCTTAATTATACACTCAAATAAGTTATTGATAGTGTAGCTAAAAATAAGGGGGGAGTAATGTGTATATATATCATTTAAGAAGAAGAGAAGGAGTTTAAATACTATAACTCACTTGATAGCTCAAGGTGAGTTAGTCATTGTGTGGGGGTTAAAAGAGGGGGAAATGAATATAAACAGGGTATATCAGCCCAACAATCAGATGAAGGTAGAACAGCCCCAGTGGCACAAGGGGTTGGATAAGGCTGAAGATCAGTGTGGTCAATATGTAACAACAGTTGGTGAAAGAACTGGTTAAAGAACTTAACTGGGGATTGGTGTAAGTCTCAATTTGGAATCAAGTTGTTGGTTCAGACAATCCAGAAGCTAATTGATGCAATGTACATCCGGAATGATGACCCCATAGAGAAGACAATCTGGATCCCATTCATTCAGGAAGCTCTAAAAACAATTGGGATTCCAGCAACTAACTGGTGAAGAGTTTCACCACAGTCCCCCTTTGGGGCCGCCATATTCTTTGTGGCTAAAAAGGACAGTACCTTATGCCTGGTCACAGACTACCACACCCTAAACAAAGTTGCCATTAAGAACCATTACCCACTGCCACTGATTGACGACCTCTTTGATGCCTTGGGAGGAGCCACTGTCTTCTCCAAGATTGATCTAACTGCAGGCTACAATCAGATTTGTATCAAGGAGGAAGACATCCCCAAGACAGCCTTCCACACTAAGTATGGTTCCTAAAAATGTGTGGTACTCAACTTTGGCATGACCAATGCCCCGTCCACCTTTGTAACCTTCATGAATGAAGTGTTTGCGCCACACATAGGCAAACATGCCCTAGTGTACCTGGACAATATTATTGTTACAGTCCCTCAGTGTAACAGCACCACAAAGACCTGGAGGAAGTCTTTGCAACCTTGGCACAGCACAAACTGTTGGCCAAGCCCTCCAAATACCAGTTCTTCTGGGAGCAACTACTCTTCTTGGAACACATAGTCTCAAAAGACGGCATCAAACCTGACAGTCAAAAGATACAAGCCATCTGCAAGATGCCACCTCCCAAGAACAAGTCAGAACTATGCACCTTCTTGGGAATGGTGGCCTATGTACAACGCTTCATACCCAACTGTGGCTCTTGACCGCCCCCTTGTCCACCATAACAGGCGCCTAGTCTAAGTTTGTATGGACCCCCCAACGTGACCTCTGTTTCAAATGTCTCAAAGAAAAGCTCACAACAGCTCCCATCTTACAATATCCCAAACAAGACAGAGAGTACCAGATGGAAACCAACGCCTCAGATGCATCCATTGGGGGAGTACTACAAATTAAGAATAGTGATGGTGACTTCCTGCCCGTAGCCTACGAGTTGCTCAAACTGACGGATGGCAAGTGTCAATACCCTATCCACAACAAATAACTGCTGACAATTGTACACTGCCTAGTCAAATGGCGCTGTTACCTAGAAAAGCAGGAAGAATTCACAGCACTAACTGATCACAAGTTGCTCATCTATTTCAAGACGCAAGCAAACCTGTCACGCCACCAAGCGCAGTGGATGGAAATATTAGAAAGGTTTAACATGCTCATCCAATATAAGCCCAGAGCCAAGCTTGCCATGGCAGACGCCCTGTCCCGTCTGTATGTTTGAGCTTCAAGGGGAGAGAATGGGCTCAACCCAGACTGGCCTCTCCTAGTGCTACATACAAAAGACAAAGGATTCCCTGCAGGCACAACTGACATCATCAGAGAAACTGTCATCAAGAATGAACATCTCTTTGCTGACATATACAGGACTCTTCACAGAAAGGTGACGGATGGCACAACCATTCCCTACATTCTCACAAATCAACAAGTTGACACTTATTCTTTGCTACCACAGAGATCTTAAACATACTAAGAGCCAAAATCTATATGAATTCCTAAAGCATAAAGCCTGGTGGCCAACCTTATACCGCAATGTTCAGAAGGTGTGAACAGTGCAAGGTTTGAAAAAAAGTTTGCTAGAAGCAAAACCCCGCCTAAGTCTGTACTCACCATTCCAACCCAACTACCATTCAAAGTATGGGCTCTTGACATCGTGGGTGTTGTAAATCGCGCTACTAATGCTATTTCAATTTGCCCTTCAAATATGATAGTTGCAAAGATTTGACTGGTTTTGCATTTGAGTTCAGAAATTCCTTGCCTTCCGCAAATGGGTCTGGTTCAATATCCACCAATTCCAGATTATTGTACCTGTCTGTGGTTGATCCTGGTATGACCTCATCCCAGTGTGACCCCCTCAGCCACTCTGTCTTCCTATTGAGTGATCCCCGCTTCTTGTCAACTATTTAAAGTAGAATCATTACTCCTAATAAAGACAAGTTTATCCAAATTTGCGTTGGCTTTAATAATCTTCAAGCTTTTCCTGTCCTTTCTGCCAAAAGGACTTTTACATCTTGTTTTCCAGGAAATTAAGCTTCAAACCTCAAATCTTTTGTAATAAAGGTTTCCCGCCGTGTCCTCCAGGATGTTGTCCCCTGGAGCCAAACACAACAAAATATGTTCACTACAGGGGCTGCAAGCCCCTTGGTTACCCTGTTCCCACGCGCATTCTCTGGTCCCTCTCCCTTTGTTTCTGAAGTACCCAAGAGACCTAAAGTTTCTAGGCCCCCTCTAGAAGAAGACATCACCAATACCCCCTCAACTTTTATGGTATTAGTTCTATCTCCTAGGCTTGTATGGGCCCCCTTCCAGCTTTCTCTCTCAATTACAAGCAAGCTCATGCTGCCGCCTGCTCTTTTCTTCATTTTGGCACTGTGGTAATGCACACTATCCCTGGCCTCTGTCCCAGGTATGCTTCTGAAGACCTGTACTCTTTCCTTTTGGACTTTGGTCTCCCCCCTGCGGTGATGGAATCCATGGATACAATTGGCATGTTGGTCAACCAGTTCATCCAACCTGCCCTAGTTCACCACCAACTTGCCTTGGGATCCCAGAATCAACTGCTAGATGTGGTAGCCTCTGCTGTCTCAAATAACCACGCTCAAAATATGGCCTACCAAGAATGGTCACAAAGTCTCTTTGCTTGTATTTCTGACAACCAGCGTGACTTGTTGGCGTCACAGAAGTATTTAACCACCTCCCTGAATTCCCTTTGTTCCTTGCTCCCTGGATACATAAGGATCAACTATGCAAATAGGATGAACATCAGGCAGCCTGGCGTGAGCAAAATGAAGATTTTCTGCTTAACCATCGGCAGGATTTTGAGACTCTGGTTAATGAAATCAATCAATTCAGGGAGCATGTCAACTTGCAACTCAAATTGATAGGCTCATGTCAATACCTGGGGCCGCCACCTGCAGCATCAATAGGGTCTAGATAAGGCTACACTAGGCAACACTTTATACCAAGTGCAAACTTGTGTGGACAACCGGGTGGTCTCTATTGAGGTGACTCCTCCTGCTCCTCCTGTCAACCCCTTCTGATTTCAAAACCAAAGTATGGGAGGCCATTGTCAAGCTCAAGGCTACCATTAGACGCCAAGCTTCTGTGCAGCCTCCCCCTCCAGTCAAACCTATGCCTGACCCTTGTATTGTCTCCCTCACTGATCAGGTGGCTATCTTACAAGGTGAAATTGAGTACTTAAGACAGTGTCTCTCAAATTTTGAAGGTTTGTCATCTGAATCTGAAGATGAAGAAGAAGATGAAGTTGTTAATACTCCCGCTCATGACAATCATGGTTGTTGCCCTGAATTAGAAGGTTGACCCCAGTTCCACTGTGTGCGTGCTCTATATCAACTTGCCAAAGTGACAAATGATGTAGATGATAGGCAAGACGTGTTGGAAAGAGAGGTCCAAAACCTCTCCCGCTTTACAGAGACTCTAAATGGACAAGTCGCCCCCTTGGCCACTCAGGCCACCTTCCTGGCTACTCATGTCAATGGGATTGCTGGCACCTTGACAGTACAACAAATCAAGATTTATGAATTTGAAACTGCTGCTACAACTGCCCAAGACATTAGTGGGAAAAATAGCTCTACCTTGGAAACTTTAGAGGAAAGTCTTCAAATTCTCTGGGCTAGACAACCTACTGCTGAATCTGAGTTTGAGGGCAACCCTCACATTAACGTCCTCAATCCTGGTGAAAACAGCCAATCCTTGTCCTAGTCCATTGACCCAAATTATAAGCTGACCTTCAAGCACTTATTTGATCCCAAGACCTCTATCATTGCTGCTTTTCTGACCATTTATGAAACTGCAATGCGTAGGGCTACTGACAAACTCAAGAAGGAACACATCCTTACCTGCCTCCATCCCACTTGCCAGGAAGTCGTGGTCCCCAAGCTCCCTTCTATTGTCACCTGGGAGGATATGAAGCGCCTCCTTATTGAAGAATTTGGAGGAGACCTCAGCTTGGAAGTCAAGAAGGATGCATTTATGCATATTGCTTTCAAACCCAAGGAGACCATGGCTGAGTTTGCAAATTTTTTCTACATTGAAGGCCAACAGTTAATTACAAGTTGACAGTTAACTCCCTGGGAAGCTTACACAGCTTGTTCAAATGCTTTGAAGGTGAACCAGCTTCTATGCCTACACTTTAAGGCACACAAGGCTTCACTCACTTCCATGAAGAGTATTAAGACACTCTTGCAAGACATGCATTTGACACATGGAGGTATGGTGGTGCGTGAGAATAAAGCCAATAATGCTGGGACTACCTCTTGTACGCCACACATTATGACTCTGGGTACTAGTGGACAGGCTAAGAGACAGGGCTGTCATAGATGTGGTTAGATTGGACACCACTTGCGCACTTGCACTAATCCTTGAGTGGAAGGTTGTGATCCCAAGGAGCAGGCGGGAAAAGAGAGGTAAGCTTAGAAATGGAGACGCTCTCTGCTGACCAATCTTCCCTGTCTCCCCCTGATCCTCTGTCTGATGAGGAAGCTCCCTCTTCCTCTGGCCCAACTATCCTTCATCTGTTTCATAATCTCTCCAGTGATTCATAGCCTGAAAATTCTGATAGTGAAGACTCTGATAGTTATGGCTACTCTGTCCTGGCTGTTCCAGAAACTATCTTGGTACCCTACAAGCTTTGCTCTGGGAAGACTACCACCACTTTCTGGGGACCTCCAAGTGAAGCTAAGTCCATGGTGGCGTACCCTTACCTATCTCAAGCCCATTGACCTCCTGTCTTGGTTAACTCCTCTGAAGAAGCAGCAGAGTTAGCTGAAGCTCTTTTCCACAACGTAACCGTATCTCTTCCATTACAGACTGTGTATAAGGAAATCCCTGTGTTACAGTGTATGCTGGTCAAATGGGAAAAGGAGCTAGAGGCTGTGCAGGATGTGTTGGCAGTCTTGCCTCCCTTTAGGAAAGATACAACCTGCGTGGAAGTATCAATCCAAAAGGTCAAAATCAAGGCCATCTTGGACACAGGTTCCCCTGTTAATATGGTATCTTCCAAGCTAATGAAGAAACTTCAGTTGGCCCCTGACCTCAACTACACACAGTTGTATGGCACAGCTGGCATGGCCCAAACTTGAGCCATTGGTGCCTACTCCTCTCTACCCATGAGGTTTGGGAAACTCATTATTGCCTCCCCTGCTGTGGTCCTAGAGAACAAAAGATATGATCTCTTGGTTGGTACTAAGTTCCTCCGCAAATAAAACGGAATTGTAAAATTACAAGATGGATACCTTTTTCTCTTGGGATATGAAGTTCCTTTGATTTTTGAGGAACCTCTGCGCCTCCCAGGCAAACATCTTAAAAATTGCGTGCTTGAGTACCCTACAGGTATCTTTTCCCTCAAGTATAGGACTCACTCCTCCAACATGCATACCCCTCCTCCTTCCTGCCCTGCAGAAGAAGGGGTACCCCTGCTAGTGCTAGCCGCTATCACCATCCCCCCAGGCTTTCAAGTGGTGACTAACTCCCAGATTTCCTATGAGCTGCCTGAAAAGTCCTTCTTGGAGCTTTACTCACTTGAATCCTTAAGTCGTACCAAGCCCTGCCTATGTCTGGGGATTTTGGACCAAACTTACAAAGAACCCGTGCAATTACTGCTTGCTAACCCGACGGCCATGCCCATGCAAGTAACCATAGGTCAGGTTGTAGGTCATGGTTGGATACTTGGAGCAGAACAAGTATCCTTCCTATACCCCTTTGGAACTTTCAGTGATTTCAATCTACCTGAAGATGATCCACAAGTTCTCTCCTTGTTCACTGCTGCTGATTTCCCCCCAATTGTCTTCTGTTCAACAAAAAGATGTATTGGACCTACTTAATCAGTTCAGTGACATCTTTGCCTCTGGGCCTACAGACTATGGCCTAGCTAAAGGAGTCTTCCATCAGATTAATACTGGGGATGCGCCTCCTTTTTGTGCTAAACCATACTGCTGCAGTAGTGTGGAAGATGCTCAGGTGTCTAAAGAACTCAAGCAGCTTCTGGATGCTGGGTTACTGGCTCCTTCCCAAAGTCCTTGGGCGTCCCTGTTACTGATCCTCAAGAAGAAAGATGGGGGACACCGCATTGTAATGGATTATTGCCGCCTGAACTCTCTCACTAAGAAAGATTTGTACCCCTTACCCAGAATCAACAATGCTCTCAGAAGACTGGGTGGTTCCAAGTTTTTCTTGGCCATGGATCTGGTTTTGGGGTACTGGCAGGTTGACCTATCACCTGAAGATCAAGAAAAGGCTGCGCTCATCACGTCAGAGGGTCTCTTTGAACCCACTTGTATGCCTCAGGGACTATGCAATGCCTCTGCCACATTTCAGTAGGCTATGGACTTATCTTACAAGACCTAAAACTCTCTTGTGTCCTCATGTACCTTGATGATATTACCGTATTCAGCGCTACCTTTACTGATCACTTGGAACATCTCAAGGCTGTTTTTGTTAAGATTCATGAAGCTGGCCTGAAACTCAAACCCTTTAAATGCTCTTTCTTCAAGGAATGTCTTGAGTCTCTAGGACACAAAGTCACTCAGACTGGAATCTGCCCCAGAATAACAAGGTGGAAGCCATTGACAAGATGCTACCTCCCACAAATCTTTGGGAGATTCAAGTATTCCTTGGTATGATGGGCTACTACTAATAGCTCATACCTGACTTTAATGAACTGAGCAAACCTCTTGTCTAACTGCTTTGCAACGTCCCCTTTGAGTGTACTGACAGCCAACAACAAGCATTCAAAGTGCTGAAGGCCAAGCTCAAGGAGGCTCCTATCTTAGTCTATCCTGATTATGATAAAGAGTTCATCTTGTATACCAACGCTAGTGGAGTAGCTGTGGGTGCTATCCTTGCCCAACTTGATGATGAAGGTGTATATTGACCTGTAGCCTACTCATCAAGGGTCCTTAGTAAGCACAGAAAGAACTACAGTGTTACCAAGAAGAAAATGTTTGGCAGTACTGCATGCTGTGAAACAGTTTTGGCATTACATCTATGGAACCCACTTCACAGTAGTCACCAATCACTCCTCCCTCAAGTGGTGACAACAGCTAAAAGAACCTGAAGGTTGGCTAGCGTGTTGGGCTCCATGTCTGCAAGGGTTGATTTCACTATGATACACCGTCCTGGGGCCCAACATCAGAACACTGATGGCCTTTCAAGGATGCCAATCCTGGCTATCCACCCTGCTGATGCTGATTGCCTATATGAGCTAATAGGGTATCCTGACTCTTGTACCACTGAGCCTGAAGATATCTGCCTAGCTCTTCAGACCCTATCCAAGGATACCATAATTTGTGATAGACAACTCTTCAAGAAGGTTAACAATGCCTACCTACCTTATGTTTGCCCAAGTATGAGGATAGCCATCATCCTCCAAGCTCACATTGATACTGGCCATGGAGGTATAGCCAAGACTCATGACTGGTTGTGCAAAAACTTCTACTGGGAAAACATGCGCCTCTTGATCCCTGATGTCCTTGCCTCCTGCCATTCTTGTCAACTCCAACGTCCTTGACCTTCCCAACACCAGTTTCAACTCATCCCTCCAAAGCATGTCTTCCATACGTGAGTATTGATGCTGTTGGGCCCTTCCCCCATTCTAGGTTGGGATGTCGGTTTATCCTGGTTGCTATAGACCACTTTAGCAAATGGGTTGAAGCCAGAGCAACAAAAGATATAACAGCTAGGACCACGGCTACTTTCTTGCTGCAAGACATCTTCTATCAACTTGGCTGCCCTCAAGTCCTGCTTTCAGACAATGGTACCAACTTTAACGCTTGCCTCATCACCTCTATTGTCAAAGCTATGAGAACTCACCAGTTGTTTGCTGCGCCATATAATCCCTCCACCAATGGAACTTTCAAACAAGCAAACTCCACCCTAGTATCCATTATGAGAAAGCTCACGCTCTCTGATGCTGCCAATTGGGACTTGTTCCTCCCTGCCGCCCTCTTTGCCTACCTCTTTAGTAGACATCAGGTGACTTGTCAATCCCCTTTTGCCATGCTTTATGGACGTGAGGCCACTACCCCCTCAATCTTGGGACCTCCTCTGATTGAGTATGATACATCTGCAACTCCTGAGACCCACGTGAAAGACCTAATCAACTGTATCATTGACATCCAGGCCACTGCCTACTCCACTGCTTATAAGGTTAAGGCTTTGGAGCTCTCTCCATCCAATGCTTCTAGAGCCCCCTCCCCAAATACCAGATAGGCAATCTAGTTCTCTACTACCAGAATTGTACAGGTGGTAGAGCCCACAAGCTGGATTCCCTCTTGGTTGGGCCCTGTGAGGTTACCTTCAAGAAGGGCTTTGAGTACACTGTAAAGCTACTATTGTCTGGCTGTCCCTTTACCTGCGTCAACTCCAAATTCCTTTGCAAGTATCAACTCCCTCCATCCAATCTTGAGGGGGGAGATGCCGTAAAATTGCGCTATTAATGCTATTTCAATTTGCCCTTTGAATATTGATAGTTTCAAATATTTATCTGGTTTCACATTTGAGTCTGGAAATTCCTTGCCTTCTGCAAATGGGTCTGGTTCAATATCCACCCATTCTGGATTATTGTACCTGTCTGTGGTTGATCCTGGTATGACCTCATCCCAGTATGACCCCCTCAGCCACTCTGTCTTCCTATTGAGTGATCTCTGTCCTTTGTCTACTATTTAAAGTAGAATCTTTATTCCTAATAAAGTTTAAGTTTATCCACATTTGCGTTGGCTTTAATAATCTTCAAGCTTTTCCTGTCTTTTCTGCAAAAAGGAGTTTAACATCTCACTTTCCAGTAAATTAAGGTACATGCCCTTAATTTTTCCCTGAAGGCTAACCCAAGGCTAGCTTCAAACCTCAAATCTTTTGTAATAAAGATTTCCTGCTGTGTCCTCCAGGATGTTGTCCCCTGGAGCCAAACACAACACTGTTCCAGGTAACAGCACCATTTGGCTAGGCAGTGTACAATGGCTAGCAGTTCATTGTTGTGGATAGGGTATCAGCACTTGCCATCTGTCAGTTTGCACAATTTGTAAGCTACGGGAAGGAAGTCACCATCACTATTCTTAATTTGTAGTACTCCCCCAATGGATGCATCTGAGGCGTTGGTTTCCATCTGGTACTCTCTGTCTTGTTTGGGATATTGTAAGATGGGAGCTGTTGTGAGCTTTTCTTTGAGACATTTGAAACAGAGGTCACGTTGGGGGGTCCATACAAACTTAGACTAGGCGCCTGTTATGGTGGACAAGGGGGCGATCAAGAGCCACAGTTGGGTATGAAGCGTTGTACATAGGCCACCATTCCCAAGAAGGTGCATAGTTCTGACTTGTCCTTGGGGGCGGCATCTTGCAGATGGCCTGTATCTTTTGACTGTCAGGTTTGATGCCGTCTTTTGAGACTATGTGTCCCAAGAAGGGTAGTTGCTCCCTGAAGAACTGGCATTTGGAGGGCTTGGTCAACAGTTTGTGTTGTGCCAAGGTTTGCAAAGACCTCTTTCAGGTCTTTGTGGTGGTGTTCCACCAAGGGGCTGTAGACAATAATATTGTCCAAGTATACTAGGGCATGTTTGCTTATATGTGGCACAAATACTTTGTTCATGAAGGTTAAAAAAGGTGGACGGGGCATTGGTCATGCCAAAGTTGAGTACCACGCATTTGTAGGAACCGTACTTAGTGCAGAAGGCTGTTTTGGGGATGTATTCCTCCTTAATACAAATCTGATTGTAGCCTGCAGTTAGATCAATCTTGGAGAAGACAGTGGCTCCTCCCAAGGCGTCAAAAAGGTTGTAAACCAGTGGCAGTGGATAACAATTCTTAATGGTGGCTTTGTTTAAGGCTTGGTGATCTGTGACCAGGCGTAAGGTACCATCCTTTTTAGCCACAAAGAATACGGCGGCCCCAAAGGGAGACTGAGAGGGGCGGATAAGTCCTTTTTCTAGTGCCTTCTTGAGATAGGCATGTAGAGCGTCATCCTTGTTTTGGAGTCAGTCTGTAGATGGGGTGTGCCTTGGGTACAGCCCCTTTGAGTTGGATGGAGTGTTGAATGTGCTTCTCAGGGGGCAGCCCAGGTAGCACTTCCTTAAAGGTTTCTGGCTGGCGGATCACAATGTTGTGGTCCTGAGGCGTGGAGGTATCCTTGTGGTCTTTGAAGTGTATGATCTCATACTGAC
The DNA here is from genome assembly GCA_014839935.2 of Entomophthora muscae. Classification (NCBI taxonomy): domain Eukaryota; kingdom Fungi; phylum Entomophthoromycota; class Entomophthoromycetes; order Entomophthorales; family Entomophthoraceae; genus Entomophthora; species Entomophthora muscae. The sequence goes on from QTSX02005823.1 coordinate 150,340, forward strand.
AGGAGTCCCAGTCAATTGCCTTCACATTTTTCTTCTTGTCCAAGGTCTCAGTGATACATACAAAGACGTGGTCACATAGGAGTTGGTCCACAGAGTCAGGGTAGATCTGGTGGTTGTTGCCTTCACGCTTGATGATCAACACAGAGGTTGCCCAGTCCACATGGGGGTTGTTTTTTTGTAACCAGTCTAGTCCCAGTACAATGTCAAACTTATGGAAGTCAATGACGGGACCTTGGATGATGAAGTGGAGGTTCTCAAGCATGACAGAGAAGGGGGCAGTTTCCCTTATCACAGCAATGTGGTGTTCATCAGCCAGGATCACGTTTTTAATCCACAAAGGATTAGTGGCCAGCTTGAACTTATCCACAAAACTACTGTTGACTAAGATTAAATCTGCGCCCAAGTCCAGGAGTTCTGAGACTGTGTAACTGCAAAAGCAGAAAGGGTAGGCCATCAATTTATTGGGATGTCTGGCAATGGTGTATAGTATCAGGTCTTCTGAGGGCACTTGGATCATTGGGCATTGGTCCACGTCCTTGGGTTGGTATTCATTTTTGGGTTAAGTCAGGAGTTGCGTGGGGGAGCTTGGCTTGCTTAGTGCTCTCCCCAGGCTTTTCCCTCATCTTGGTTGCCTTGTGTGGCAGTGACACAGAAATAAGTGCAATTTGACTGGCCATTGTTTCCATTTCCATGCCCATTTGAACCTGTGGGTTTGTGATTGCCGTTGTTTCTGTTGCCTTCAGGAGGTGGTCAAGCAGAGCGCCCGCTTGGATGAGAATTCTTGGACCTTTCTTGTTTCCCAGTCTGTGCCTTGTGCAGAGCGTTGGATATTTGTTCTGCTTTTTCCGCTTCACAGTACAGGCTTTGCAGGTTGGTCACCTGGTTCAGGTTCACATGCCTCATTATGTGCAAATTGAGGGCGTCATAGTACATTAGGTGTGTGGCTGGGGTGTCAAAGGCTATATTGGATGGAGCACAAAGATGGAGTTCCTTGTAGGCGCGGGTGAGTTCTTTAACAGTGCCTGTCTGGGTATGGTTCTTTACTTGGCGTATGATCATGAGCGCTGTATCTTTAAGCACAAACCTTGCCAGGAAGTCCTGCTTAAAGGTATCCCAGTTCTTATCAGTTTGCTCTTTGTGCCACTTATCACACCAGGTGCCAGCGTCATGGGTCAGGAAAATGGAAATCTCTGCAATCCAAAATTGCTGTGGGCATTCTATCTGAGCCAGCTTGCTCTGAGCAGACTGGATCCATGTGGCAGTGTTGTTGTTGTTGGCCCCGGCAAAGGGTTCCAAGGCGGCTTTTCAAAGCCTTTGCGCTACATAGGTAGGCATGGTGGTTTCATCAGCTGGTTGTGGCATCAAGGAGGGATCCTGAAAGAACCCTTGCGCAGACATAGCATTTAAGGCGGGTAGCAGGATTACCGTGTTCTGATATAGGACAAAAACATTGGGTATCTCGGTACCAGGAGTATACAGAGTCCAGTCAAGCATGAGGCCAGACATGATTCTGTCAAGGATTTGTTGGCCGCGGCGTGTGTGGGCAACAGGAAATTTTTCAAGATAAGGTAGGATGGAAACCTACCTGTGCTACCAATGTTGTAACTGTGCTGTTTTAGCAGAGTTACACGCGGAAAAATGTTTAGAAGCTAGATAATAATCTTTATTGGGAGATAGTGATTATATAGTTCATGTGAATCAAGGATAATAGGAACAAGATTGGCAATCACATGGCTGGATGGAAGAAGGGGGTGGCTTGATCCTGATAATGATTCAAGCGCCAAACTGAGGTATCCACCGTAAAGGATCATCATCTGTTCATGTTGTTAGATTTGGTAATTCAAGTTGACTTCCTAGTCTGTCTTTGGGTGACCAGATAATCAGATTGCAGGTCACAAACCCGCTTGGTTGGAACCTTGCTGGAGGGTTGAGCCTGCAGTTTTGACACTAGCTTCAAGGAGTCTTGTCTCTCCCTTGATTTGCTTGTGTTCAACTTCCCGGGCTTTGGCACGCCATTGGTCTAGGGATGGGGTTGTTACTAGGGGAGGCTTTTCTGGAACCCTGGACTGTGGCTTTCCCTGTTTGACCCCTGTCAGACTGTCAGGTGTCCCAAAGGCCAGGGTGCTGGGGCTGAACCCCGTGCCCCTTATGATCCTTGCTTGAAGGATAAGTAGAGTGGTGGGCAGGTGTTCAGTCCATGCAGTATTGGGGTGCTCTTGTGAGATCTTGGCAATCAGTTGGACCAGCAAGCCCTTTAATTTTTCTACATGTCCATTGGCTTGAGAAAACGGGGGTTGTAACTATACGTTAGAGTGCGTTCTTGGCGCAGTATGCCTTCATGACATGTCCAACAAGTTTTGGGCCGCTATCAGTGATAAGACACTTGGGTTGCCCAAAGCAGGCCACAATTTCCTTGCCAATGAAGCAGGTGATGGTGGTGGCGGTGTGGTTAGTTGTTGCCCAGGCCACTGGCCAGCAAGTGAAGTAGTTGATGATAGTGATAATGTTTTCTTCCCCATTCTGTCTTTGGGGAGTGGCCCCACAATGTCAAGGGCTCACTGCTCAAAGAGTTCCATGGCCTTGATGGGCAGGAAAGACTTGGGGGGCGCGGGTTTGGACGTATTCTTCTCGCACAGCACGCACGTTTTGAGGAGATCCAAGATGTCTTGACGCATGCGCGGCCACCAAACCTTCTGTCTCATGATCTTGAAGAGGCTATGTCCTCTGATGTGACCCAGGGTTTGATGGTAATGCAATATTGTGTCACCTTGTTGCGTTGTGGGAATGTAAGGTGTCTTCTTCACCTGTCTCTGCCCAACGGCAGACATTACCAGCGTTAGTGGTGAACTGGCTGTTGTTGTTCTTCAATTTGGAGATGGTTACCAAGTTAAGGCCCTCATAGCAAGTTGCCTCAGGGCGGAGGTAGAGCATGGGCTAATCAGGATCCAAACCATTGTCTCCAGTGATGGACGCTACATAGAGTTTTGAAAGGGGGTCAGCTGTAACAAGTTCCTTCCCAGGCTTGTACTTGATGCGTAACTGGTAAGGGGATAGACGCTCAACCCATCCTGCTTGGTGGCGTGTCAAGTGAGAGTGTGTGTTGAAGTACTGGAGCAACTTGTGGTCTGTCAGTACACAGGGTGAGAAGGTAGCACCTTCCAGGTAGCAGCACCACTTCTCAACACAGTGCACAATTGCTACCAGTTCTTTATCATGGATGGGATAGCGTTGTTCCAAGTTGTTAAGCTTCCTGGACTCATATGCCACGGGGAGAAAGACACCATTGTCAGTTTCTACCCTTAGTACACCCCCTATGGCCCTGTCATAGGTGTCAGTCTCAAGTTTGTACTGACAGTTTTGATTGGGAAACTGAAGTACTTGTGCTGTTGTGAGTCTTTGCTTTGACATTTTGAAGACTCAATCTCTGGCAGGGGTCCAGTGGAAGCGCTGTTTGGTGTTGAGGAGCTCAATGAGAGGTGCAATTAGTTTCCCGCAATTGGGAATGAACTTGCACATGTAGGCAATCACGCCTAAGAACGTCCACACCTGGCCCACATCAGTGGGGTCGGCATTCTGGTGATTGCCTAGATTTTGGCAGGGTTGGGCTTTATTCCTTGGGCAGAGATGGTATGCTCAAGGAATAACAGCTCCATCTTGAGGAACTCACATTTGGAGATTTTAGCTTTTACCTGGCTTTTCCAAAGGATGTCAAGGACAGCACAGAGGTGTTGGAGGTGTGTGGTCTGATCTTGACTGAAGACAATAATGTTGTCAAGGTACACCACCACACACTTTCCAATTGATTCCTCAAATGGCTTGTTCATCAACATGGCAAAAGGTAGAAGGAGCGTTGGTCATTCCAAAGTTCATGCCCCGTTGCTCAAACAACTTGTAGCGCGTGCAGAAGGAAGTTTTTGCCTCATCCCCTGGTGCAATGCGGACCTGGTTGTACCCTGCAGTGAGATCAATCTTGCTAAAGACCTTTGCACCTGCAAGTGTATCAAACAGGTCGTCAATCAGCGGCAAGGGGTACTTATTCTTGACTGTCACCTCATTTAGGGTGCAGTAGTCTGTGACCAGGCAAAGGGACCTGTCCTTCCTGGTTACAAAGAAGACAGTTGCCCCGTATGGAGAGAGCGAGGGGCAAATGAAGCCCTTATCAAGTGTGTCCACCAGGTGTTGGCAGAGGGTCTCATCTTCCTTTGGTGTAAGACAATATAATGGTCCTGCTTTAAGTAACAATCCTTGAAGTTGTACAGTGTGCTGAATCTCCTGGGGAGGAGGTAGTTGTTCAAGTGTCTCACTAAATATGTCCTTATACTCCTTGAGGAGGGCAGCAAGCGCTGGTGGTGGTGAAGAGGCTAAGGGAGGGACCGCAGCTGATTCAGCACAGATAACTTTGACTGAACATTGATTGAAGTCTAGTTTCCCCCCTTGAAATTGTACAAGCCTGTCTCTGTTATTCTGACAAACACAGTATCATGGAGTAACTTGCTCATTTCCACAGGATAAATCTGGAACCCCATCCCATTTCTATTGAGGGTGATGACAGATGTATCCCAGTCAATGTAGGGACAGTTGTGTCAAAGCCAGTTGAGGCCAGCAATTAAATTGTGGCTGAGCCCTGCCATGATTGGCCCAGGGGGCTTAACCTGGATGCTCCCCATTCTTACAGAGAAGGGTACTGTCTCATGGGTAATTGCAACTCTGAAGGAGTCAGCTATTTTTACTGCCTTGAACCTGCTGGGCACTTGGTCCAATTGCTGAGAGTTGGCAAACGCCTGGTCCATTATAGTGTGGTTGGCCCCAGTATCTACCAGTAACTTGTGGGTGTTCCCACAGAAACAGAAGGGATAAGATAAGTGTATTACTTTATTTGAGGAGTGACTTGCTTGCAGTACAGGGTTGTTGCCGTGGACTTGGAAGACGTTCAGGGTTTCAACTTCATGGATGTTGTAGTCACAGGGGCTCTTTGCAAGCAAGGATTTAGAGGATGGGTCAGGTAAAGTTGCAGGTCCTCTTATCACTACAACCCCCAGGATTTTTCCTTCTCCTTGATCTGTGCTAGCTGTAGCTACCCCTTGCAGGGGCGTTTAGTCCCATTATCCTGCTGACGGGGCTGGCGGCAGCCCACTTGATTGTGGCCACTGCCAGGTGTTGTATATGGTTGGGATGGAGCGTCACTGGTACGGCAGAAGCCCATTGAGGCCTGGTTGTTAGTCTCCACAATAACCTTGTAGCAATCATCAATGGAGGTGCAGCAACCTACAGAGACCCACTTGCAGATATGGGGTTTCAACCCATTGACAGTGAGGGTGAGTGGCATTGCATTTCTGTTGGTCACGGCTTTGGGGGTGGCAGCAAGAGCTTGTTGCCAGGCTTCAAGGTACTCAGGAACAGAGCCAGTTTGTTTGATTGCTAAAAGAGGAGTACCCATAACAATGGGGGAGAAGGTTTTGCTGTAGCGGGACTTGGTGGCGTCTTGGAATGCCGCCCAGGTAACGTCAAGTTCTTGACTGGCCCAGTTAGTGAACCATATAGCGGCGGACCCCGTGAGGTAACTGGACGCAGTGGCAACCCACATGGGCTCAGGAACCTGACAGATACAGAGGCAAGTTTCAGTAGATTGGAGCCAACTGACAATGTTGGCCCCTTTGACGCCACCAGTGAAGGATTCTAGCTGAAGGTTGAGCATGCGCTGGGAAAGGTCTGACTGGGGCAGGGTGACACTGGCATCACGCTGCCCAAGGCAGAGCCAATTGTACACACTTGTGAGGACTATTTGGTCTTGATAGATGACATACACGTTGGGGATGTCCCCCTTGGGGATTGGCAGGAAAGTTTGGTAGCGCTCTTAATTAGGATGAAGTACCCGCCATTTGATACTGCCATCAGGTTAGTCCCTAACGTTAGATACGTCAAGGGGTGACTCATTGAGCACCCCCTGTGTATTGTAAGATATGTTAGCAGGCAAGTCTGGAAACTTGGTTGCAACACTAGGGTATTCAAGGTTGAGCTGTTCTGCCTACTAATATCCCTATCAGTGGCTGCAGCAGTCCCAAATTCATCAATCTTAATTTGTTGTACCACCAAGGTGCCAGCAATCTCATTGAGGCAAGTGGTCAGGGAAGTGGTCTTCACAACAAAAGGGACAACTTGTCCATTCAGTGTCTAAATAAAGCAGGAGAGGATTTTTACCTCTCTTTCCAGTGTTTCTTGCCTATCAGCTACATCATTTGTTACTTCTGCAAGATGATCTAGTGCATGTGCGCAGTTGACCCGGGGTTGACCTTCCAAACCAGGGCAACAACCATGATTGCCATGAGCAGGAGTATTAATGACTTCACCTTCCTCTTCATCTTCAGATTCAGAAGAAAAATCCTCATAATTAGATAGGCGCTGTCTTAAGTACTCAATTTGACCTTGCAAGGTAGCCATCTGATCAGTGAGGGAGGGAATATGAGGGTCAGGCATTAGTTCAACTGGAGGAGGGTTCTGAACAGAAGCTTGACGTCAAGTGGTAGCATTGAGTTTGGCAATTGCCTCCCATACCTTGGCTTCAAAATCAGATGGGGCCTCAACAGGAGGAGCGGAAGGAGTCACATTGATACACACTACCCTATTATCCACATAATTTTGAACTTGGTATAGAGTGTCACCTAGTGCAGCCTTATCCAGACCGTATTGATGCTGCAGATGGTGGCTCCAAGTATCAACATGAGCTCCTGCCAATTCAAGTTGCAAGTTGACATGCTCCCTAAATTGATTAAGTTCACTAACCAGAGTCTCAAAATCCTGGCAATGGTTTAGCAGAAAGGCCTAAATTTACTCACTCCATGCTGCCTGATGTTCATCCAATTCACATAGTTGGTCTTTGATGTATCCAGGGAGCAAGGAACAAAGGGAGTTCAGGGAGGAGGTTAAGTACTTCTGTGATACCAGAAAATTGCGCTGGCTTCTGGAAATACATGCAAAGAGACTGTGGGACCATTCTTGATAGGCCATATTTTGAGCATGATTATTTGAGACAGCGGTGGCTACAGCATTTATCAGTTGATTCTGGGATCCTAAGGCGAGTTGGTGAACTAGGGCAGGTTAGATGAACTGGTTGATCAACACGCCAATTGTATCCATGGATTCCATCACTTAGGGGGAGACCAAAGTCTAAAAGGAAGGAGTACAGGTCTTCAGAAGCGTACCTGGGATGGAGGCCAGGGATAGTGTGCATTACCACAGTGCCAGAATGAAGAAGGGAGCAGGCAGCAGCACGAGCTTGCTTGTAATTGAGAGAGAAAGCTGGAAGGGGGCCCACACAGGCCAAGGAGACAGAACCAATACCATAGGAGTTGAGGGGCATTGGTGATGTCTTCTTCTAGAGGGGGACTAGAAACTTTAGGTTTCTTGGGTACTTCAGAAACAAAGGGAGAAGGACCAGAGAATGCACGTGGGAACAGGTTAACCAAGGGGCTTGCAGTCCCTGTAGTGAGCACTATTTTGTTGTGTTTGGCTCCTGGGGACAACATCCAGGAGGACACAGCAGGAAATCTTTATAACAAAAGATTTGAGGTTCAAAGCTAGCCTTGGATTGGCCTTCAGGGCAAAATTAAGGGCACATACCTTAATTTCCTGGAAACAAGAAGATAAAGTCTTTTTGATAAAAAGGACAGGAAAAAGCTTGAAGATTATTAAAGCCAACGCAAATGTGGATAAGATTGTCTTTATTAGGAGAAATGATTCTACTTTAAATATTAGACAAGGAGCGGTGATCACTCATTAGGAAGACAGAGTGGCTGAGGGGGTCACATTAGGATGAGGTCATACCAAGATCATTCATAGACAGGTACAATAATCCAGAATGGGTGGATATTAAACCAGACCCATTTACAGAAGGCAAGGAATATCTGAAATTGAAAGGGAACCCAATCAAATCTTTGCAGCTATAAATATTCAAAGGCCATATCAAAATAGCATTAATTGCACAATTTACAAAATAGTGTTCTGAGGTGTGGCACAGACACACAACAGGAAATCCTAACCTTAGGATTGGATTTGTACTAAGTCTTGGTTAGATGACAGGGAAGGCTATGTGATTACCTTGCAGCCCTGGAAGAATAATCTCTACTAGTTGTGGCTAGAGAGAGGCGCAGAAGTACAGAAGACACAAAGACAAAAATGTGAATAGAACTTAATTTTATTGGTGAATAGAAAAATGAAATATATAGTGGTTGATGATACCAAAAAACACTCAGGACAGTAGGATCACTTGCCACAAGCATGAGTGGTGAGAGTGAGTTTTGCAGAGTCAAGAACCTGAACAATTGTATTTCCCAATCCAGCCATTGACCCATTTCAAGAGGCAAAAGCAAAAGCGAGAGATTTGTCCTCAAAATGGCCCACCAAGAGCAAAATCAAAATTAGTGAATAGCATTATTCACAACAGTGAATATAAATTAATTTTTATTGGTGAATAGGAAATGGAATATATAGTGGTTATTAATACCACAAAACACTACCAGGACAGTAGGATCACTTGCCACAAGCATGAGTGGGGCAAGCAAGTTGCACAGGATCAAGAAACCAAACAATTGTATTCCCTGATTCAGTCATCAACTCATTTTGAGAGGCAAAAGCAAAATCAAGAGATTTGTCTTCAAAATGGCCCACCAAAGGCAAAATTGACACATGGTGAATAGCGGTATTCACAACATACAACAAACCTGGTCCCAAAGTACACCGCTCAGAAGATCTGTATGAGGACGCAATTCACATGGTTGTAGCCAATAATCTTTATGCTGTGACTACCCAATCCCAAATTAGAGTCATGCAAGAAGAGGCCTCCCTAGCTGAAGTATCAAAACCTTATGCAACTTAAATCCAGGACAGCAGGGAAAACAGCCGTTTGCCATGCTCCAATGATACCCCAAACTTGAAGTCAATACAAGTAGCTTTCTCTCTGGAGGAGCTTAAGTCTGCATACCCCAATGTCTGCAAAAGCCTGCTCTGCACCTTGGAGAGTGATGAGAAGAACAGGATACACACATTAAAAAGCCTCAATGACTCTTATTTTGATTGCACATACATTAACATATTGGTTAAAAAGAATTGCATTTGAGCAATTGTGGATAGCAGTGCCCCGGTTAACATCATCTCCACTAAGATGGTAAAGAAACTGGGTATAGCCCCAGATGTTGTCTATTAATCACTTCACTAAGTGGGTGGAAGCCCAGCCCCTAAGGAAGGTAGATGCCCCCTCTACTGCACAATTTGTCTTTGACGCCATCATACTTTGCCACAGCTGCCTACAGTTCCTACTCTCAGATAATGGGACCAACTTTATGGCCTCAGTAATGTCAAGAGTAAACAACCTCATGGGAGTTTGTGGGGTACTCTTCACCCTATACCACCCCAAAACCAATGAGATAGTAGAGCGTGCTAATGGTACCCTAACCCAGATCCTCTGGAAACTAGCAACATTGTGTACATCTTCCTGGGAAACGTACTTAGGAGCAGCAGTGTTTGCGTACAACATTTAGCTTCACTCTACCACAGGAGCGTCTTCATTTCAACTGATGTATGGCCGCCATCCTGTCATCCTGCCTGTTCTATATTCAATCACAGGTGACCCTGGGTAGCTTTCCTACAATCAGTATCTATGTCATCTGGCTGACAATCTCATCAAATTGCAGGCATCTGCTTTTAGCAACACAGCTATCAAGACCCAAGCCAGATTTGAGAGGGATTCTGCCAATAGAGCCCCATTGCCCTCTTTTGAGGTAGGAGAGGGGGCTGCATTCTATGACACTTGAGGCGCAGGTAGATCCCACAAGCTAGACAAGCTATGGGTAGGCCCCTTTGAGATCATAGATAAAACCTCACCTGACGCTTACACCATAAAAGACAAGGATAATGAACATATATTCAACCGCGTACATGCAAAGTTTCTACGTCCATTCTGCACCCCAAAGGAAGGGCCTAATTAAACACCTTCTTGATCTTATCACAAAAATTAATATGCAAAAAATGACAAATCAACATTATAAAAAGAAAGATAACATAAAGAATGATAAAAAGATATAAAAATCATAAAATATATAAAATGTGCAAAATAGTGGAGTAGGACATAGTCCTATATACTTTATTACTGAGTGCCCTCTTCAGGCTCCTCAGGGACATGCTGTGTGGTAGCATCCACATAGTCACCAAAGGCGTGGGTGGTCACCACCTGATAGAGGACAATAACGTTTTGAAGCCACATACACCGCGCCTCGGGGGAGAGCCGCTCCCAGTGCATGATGGGCGCAGTCAAGGCCAGCTCCCCATCTGCAAGGAAACCCAGACCACACTCAATGGGGAAGCACGCCCCCAACACCAGGCACTCTACAATAAATCCCTCTGAAGGATAGTCAACCAGAAGACCCCGCTGATAGTGCAACACTTCATAACAGTATAACTCCAGAATGGCCTGTATCTGGCCCAAGGAACCGCAAGGAAGCAAAGGCTTGGGGACCAGGAAAAGGTTACCCAACAAAGCCATGTGGGGGAGATACTGGGAAGGGTCTCCAGTCTCCAATATCTCCAGGGTAATATTGATGACATTGGCCAGCTGGTTGTGCTGGTTATCAGCACGTTGTAGCCCCCACTGCTGAGTGGAATTGGGATTAGGCCCCCAAGCACAAGACCAGACCTGCACCACTGCACAATTAAAGTCAATTACCCGCGCATATTTGACATTCAAAGCCACATTAGAGTGGGGAAGCTCTACCAAGACCCCCTCCAGTGGCCAGGCCAGCTCACAGAGGGCCACAGAGCAAACAGCAGGAGGGTGATATTACTCCGCATGTCAAAGATGGAAGTGAACATCTACCCCTTGCTTGCAAGAAAGGAGGACAAAGAGGAACTCACTCAGGAACTCATACCCCTAAAAGAGGCTGTTGACCTTGAAGTCCACATGATTAGGGTCATACAAAAGAACAATGCTACCCAACAGAGTAGGGTCAGAAGCATATGGTATGGCAGGTAATGGAGGAACCATGGCCCTGGCCCTGGCCTGCCAGGCGACCAGGTCTACTGAGGTAGCCCAATTGGCACTCCTGGTCACCAGAGGACAACAATTCTCCTGTTCAACCTCCTGCTCCAAGATAGGGCTGCGAGGACGCTGGAACAGATTAGTGACCACAGTAGTAGCAAGGACAACTCTGAGCAAGTATCGCTCTTGTGAGCACATAGCAAACACTAACCGTAAAACTGGAGGCGGCGCATCTCCTTATCCTGGCAATTGAACTCCTGACGGCGCTCCTCTGAAATGGTTGCCAGGAACCCCTTGTACTCCTCCTTGGTGCTGAGACAAGAAGATGCTGTTGAGAAAGCCACATGCCTGATTCTCTTCTTACTCTCCCTATTTATGGTCAAGAGGGGAAAAATGTGAGATTAGGCTGATTGACCACAAATAATCAGGCTAATCATTGCACACAGATCTCTAGTCACACACTGTATTATCACTAGATCAATATTCTATTAAGTGCAATAATTATACGCCGTATAATCACTAGTCTATTATAATTGATATAGCAGTTATACGCCGTGTAATTGTTAGTTTATTATTATAGATAAGACATTATACACCGTATTATCACTTGATTATCATTTCAGTGTGTAATGATTATACGTTGTATATTACTAGTTTATTATAATTGATATAGATAATATACACTGTATAATGGTTAGCTGTTATAATGATTATCACTGATTACACGCCATATAATCACTATATCATCATTTGTATATCTCCCATTCCACCCTAATGGACGTTGTATCAACTCAGTCTCACACAGCCTGATGGGCGTATAGAGTCATATCAAACAAGTGATATTCAAATGGCTAGAAAATGCCAAGTTTGGGTCAGCATTATACAGTGTATAATTGGGTTCCTTATTGGTTTGGGTCAGCATTACACAGCAGATAATCTATGAGTCAATATTGGATTGAGTCTGCTATTATACGGTGTATAATCCTCAATTTGACCTGTTGCCTTAATAAGCAGAAGGCTTGCCAGCCAGAAAAAGATCACTGATTAAGCCCTGAAAATGGAATACTGGAATTCTACCTTCCAATTTAGGAGGACAGATTAGGGACCATTTATAAGTATCAACTAAATACGGCATAGTTTCTCAGCGCAATAATAGGCGTGTAAGATACAGCCAATCAATAAATAACAGTAGGCTAGCTCAAGAAGAGCGTAGGCTGTAGCTGAAGTGCCATGTATGCCTTGCTAAGGCCAGTAGCAACACACATGCCAAGGACAGCCAATCAGGATAGGTGCAGCAAGCAACAATGAAACTATTGTAAAAGTAGCCACTGAAAACTGTCTGAAAGGACAAGAATAAGGGTTGTTGCAGTATATATTGATACAGAGACCTGAGAGAATAACAACAAGTTCTTAGCTACAACTGGATATATTGCAGCTGCTGGCTAGATTGTACTCCAGTTTCAATAAATGTAATTATTTTCAAAGTTCTATTCTATTGTAGTCTGTAGTGCTCTTGAATAGGATTAGATAGAGTACATTGGCAAGGCTAACATCTATTTGTAGCTTTGAACACACCAGCAATAACCCAAGTTGCTCACCATGCTGTGAACTGACTCTCATTGTAATTTAGCTTCAAGATGGTTGCTGAGGTAAGCCAGAAATATCAGGTAGCCTCAAAACAGAGGTAAATCATGGGTCAGTCTGGGTCTAACCAGCCATCCCCCGTGATAGACACTACATAAAGTCTGGAGAGAGCGTCATCTGTGGCGAGTTCTTTTCCAGGCTTATGTTCTATACAGAGTTGATACAGGGACCGGCGTTCAACCCATCCTGCTTGATGTTGATTCAAATGCAACTGAGTGTTGAAGTATTGAAAGGACTTATAGTCTATAAGGAATTGAGGTGGGAAGGTGGCACCTTCCAAGTAGCAGCATCATTTCTTGACACAGTGGACAATTACAGCTAGCTCCATATCATTAATGAGATAGTGTTGTTCTGTGTCAGTGAGCTTTCTGGAATTGTATGCTACTAAGAGTAAGGTGCCTTCATCAGTCTCTACTTGCAGCACACTCCTATGGCCCAATCAGAAGAATCAGTTTCAAGTTTGTACTGGCGGTTTAATTTGGGAAACTATAGGATGGGTGCAGTGGTGAATTTCTGCTTGAGTCTCTCAAAGGCCTGATCTCTTGCAGGCGTCCATTGGTGTGATAACTGCTAATCAATTAAGCTTCACGTGATATGGCATCAATCTGGAACCATCCCTTAAAGCCTCAATTGGTTAGGCTTGGGGACTTTATCTAAGGGAATGTGCCTTAAAGATCTTGCCCTTAAGGACACTATGGATGTACTATTAGTACAGCACATAACAGGATGTTTTTGATGTAATATATTTTTGTTTGTGTCAAGTTGTGCTTTATTATTTGACATAATAAAGAACTCAGAAAAATTCTTAAATTTGTAATACTTGAGGTTCTGGCTTTAAGCCTGTTTGACCTGAGTATAAGTAATAGATATATTCCTAGCAAATGGGAGATGAGCGCTGAAGATTCAATGCAATATTAATGAGCAAAAATGAACTTATTTTATTGATAGAAAGGCATTCAAATTTATACCCAATAGGTTCAATCCTAGTAGCCTTAGTGGAGGTACTCCAACTGGCTAGAGGCTGGGAAGGTTCCGGAAGGTTCAGATATTGATATCAACCTGTATTTGGGTAAAGAGAATTCTACAAGTCAAAAGCAAAAGCAGAGGCTTTCACAGGGATCAATCTGCAAACTATCATTCACTAGGCCAATCAAAACCCCTAAGGAATTTGAATTCACAACAATTGTCTCAATCCTAGCTGTATTTTTCTTATCCTTGGGAAATAGTAATTTATTGGTGATGGTAAGCACAGGCTTTGATACAACTGTAGCTATTGTTGAAAAAGTCTGAAGTCTTACAATGCCCCACACTTAGCGTTTTTATATGTAAATAAAGTTAGCAGAATAAGGTTTAATTGATTTGACTCAAAATTGCAAAATTGAGATGCTGTAATATAAAATTATAAGTGAATTTTAACTCTTTTTTAGTGATTCAATAGTCCTAACACAAAAAAATGCCTTCTCAAAAATAAATTTGAGATGGTATGCTGTGACAAAATATATATTGAATTGGCCAATTAACATGTCTGCCTTTTAGATATGTATTTAAATTTAACTGTTTATAAATATATAAGTTAGTTATCTGATTCTGTAAATAAATATCTGTTTAAAATATATTGATTGAAACTAAATGTTTTACAGACAATAGTATCTCCTTGGTTGCTTTTATCAATTACTTGTTTTGATGTTATATAAATCTAAATAAAAACCTTAATTATGAAGTTTACTAAATGCTCTTCTGTTGAGATATTTTAAATATAAGGCATGACTTATTCCAGTACAAGTTATGGATAGATCATTTGGGCAGTTAAAAATGGATCCACCTCAGGAGAATCGTAAAACTGTCAAGCTAACTTCATCCCACTCCCCCCTTTTACCCGATATACTCCCTAACAGCTGTTTATATATTTTAGTAAGTTCTAAAAGTTGCTTTAGTTTGTTATGATTAAACCTTGTTAATTTTTTTAATCTGAAACTTTATTTGCAACTGAATTTTAATCTGCAAGACCCTTTGTCTTACAGAAATCGGCTATAGTTGTATATTTAAAATCAGATGTATCTGGCTCCTTCATTTGATTTCCTTCTTATTTAGTTGAAATGTGACTGATGTTTGTTTGAGTTTTCAGTAGATTTCAGGGCCTTGTATTTAACCCCCTCTCATTTAGCACGGTCTATTTGTATTACTTTCCAAAATTTACTTTAAATTTAACCTATTTTAGTTAAGCTTGTTTTATTATACTGGACTGACACCAAGTTCATCTTCTTTCACCGATTTCGGCACTCGTTTTTAAGCAGTCCAACGAATATTTAGAATTTTCTTATAAATAATAGAGCTGAAATATTATATTCTAGAGGCTAATTTTAAGACTATAATTCAGAAATGCTTGAAGACAACCAAATGGATATCGAAGAATCATTTGATGATGCATCAGCAAAAAGAAAACATGATGAATTAACCGGGCTAAATGAACGAGATCATGTGATTTCAAAAAACCCGCCCGTTTCCGCAGGAACTGCTTTTCATTACGATGTTTCTGAGGCCAGTAGTCTTCGTACTGTCAGTAAAGTACCTTTGTCCAGAATAAAGCGCATCCTCAAAGAGGATAATGAATTCCAAGGTGCAACTACTGATGCGTATACAGTAATTTCTAAAGCAACGGTAAATATTGCCATTAGTTTTTCTCTTCGACTAATCAATCTTTCACTCTCGAAACAAGGATATAAGTTAATATTTAAATTAGTTAATTTTTCAGTCTATATATAGAAAGACTTTTACTCTGGTAGTTTGTATATTTTGCTTGAAATCCATGGTTTTTTATAATCTGATAAGACTTATAGTAGCTATACTTTAGCTTGTGAGATCAAATACTTCACAACTAACATGGGTTTAGGAACTATTCATCAAAATGTTCGCTACCGATTCTTATAATGTCGCGGCAAGGGATAGCCGAGTCTCTGTACAATATAAAGATTGCGGTGAGTTTATATGATTTTTAAAGATTATGTACTTTTCCAAGTCAATGATTGAATTATTCACATAGGCAAAATAGTATTGTTTGCTCAATTATACGACTTTACTAACAATTTACTTCCATAGCCACATTGGTTTCCAATGTCGACAAATATGAGTTTTTAACTGGTAAGTTGAGTTATTCTATAAGTTTGTAATTTTTTATTTGCATCAATACAGTATGTATCCTAAATTAGTGCCAGAATGTTTTTAAAAGCTTTTGACTTTGGCTTGCCTTTGAAAATATTATTGCATTATTTTAATTTTAATATCATCATGATATGTTAACTTCACCTTTCACTTGCCTAGAGCTTCTAGTTCTATGGCAGAAATAATTACTGTTTAAATTATTTAGGAAACGACCCTTGCTAAATTTAGGGCTAAGGCTTGTGCATTCTAGATATTCTATGCCTTTAAGCTTATGGCCAGGGTTTACATTTAACCCATAATACATGTGATATCTAGTACAGTTTCATTTTTATTTTTGTCCATTAGAGACTAAACAAAGGTCTTATATAACCCTTCATTTACTAATTAAGATTTCCCAGATGTAGTACCCACTCCTCTCAGCCTTCGCAAGGCTTTGGACATAACCGAAAATAGCGCTCCAAAAAAATAGCATTAAACACAGCTCCTTGAACTTCAAAGCATTAAAGATTAAAACTATCGGGTGAATCAGGCTTATAGAAATGATTTTTGTTTGCTGACATGTCACTCTTTTACAAGAATTCAGCATGTAAATGCCTAGGTTAAATGGTACTTACATCTTGTAATAAATCATGATTTCTCTATTTATTGCTCAATTGGTAGGAGCTTATCTCAATAGATTATGTATACTGTCATAGGGCTGCCTGGATGTAGCTCTATTTCAGCACTTCACCTGCACTCTATTTTTAGCTCTGACATGTCTATTAATTTATTTTGCAATCTTCAAAATGTAACACAATTACATTAGCCTCCCATTACTTAAATATCTTTGTAGTATACCACTTATATAGGCACACATCTTATCACCATATTCTATATCTCAAATAAAGTCAAGATCTCATATCTATCTCTTTCCTGTTCAGTCCCAACGCTTGAAAATAGTTAGATTTCTCCAACCTACCACTCAAAGAGGCCTAAGACGCCTTAGAGGAAACACCTATATTTGAAACCCCAGTTGAACTCTGCACAGCAAGAAAAGGACATTCTTACTGGACCCTGCAACAATACCTACATAATTTTGAGATGTTTCTTACTAAAGTATACAAAACTATGCAACCTTAAAATTATTTTGTCATACTAAAAATTCAAGTAATTCAGTAATAGTATCTGCGCTGCAACTGATGGTACCTCAGCAGCCACAGCTGCAAACAGAACTTATTCCATATAGGTAATGCTCAATGAGCCTTTCCAGAGCCACTCTTTGGTACAATATCTCTAGTGGTACAATGTCTTCAAATACTCTTACCCAGGGAATCATTTCCCCAGGCATCATTTGGAAGAAGCAAATAGAGCCCCAAAGTTAAATCCTGATCCAAATATCTTATTAGTACAAACCCTTAGCTTCCAAAAAGCCTTCATAGTATATCACACTACCAACAGGGCCAGAACTGTTGCACTATTTTAGCCATAAAGGGCACATTCTCAATCTAAGCAAGAATGTTTTTCTCTCCTATTTTTCCTATAATTTTTACTATAAAATTCAGAAGTATATTCACAACACTACTGTCCTGTCAGATTATCATTAACTCCCACCTCTCATTGAGAAGCCAATTTAATTAGCAATCAATAATCATTAAGACTATTACATCAAAGCAAATTACTCTAATTGTCAAAAGTGTAGGGTTGACCACTCATAAAGCTTCCCAAAAACCCCCTCATCACTCAGACTTGTCTATTTTATTATACAGAGCCAAAAATGGAAGTTGACTTGAGTTACCAAACAAAGAAACAGAAACAATCAATGACCCAAATGTGGAGTGAACTCAATTTAGCGCTTGACTCACTATCAGGATCAAGCCACCCCCTACACATCCAAGACAATTGATCAGTGGATACCTTGTTTCTTCTAAAGGACTTACTCCCACTATATAATCTCATATATCTCAAATAAAGATATTATCTAGTTGCCAATATTCCCCCCTTTGAACTATGCTGATAAAGCACAGTTACAACATGATCTTTTTCAATATGTGTCTTGGGGCTAAAGAAGTACTATAAAACTTTATAATCATAAATAACAAATAAGTATTATCCCAATATACCTTTTGGATCTATTTTCTGCTGCATTCTCTCATTTTTAAATTGAATTTTCTCAAGTTCATATCAAGACCTGGATCAGTGAATCTAAATCATACTAAACTCTATCCTGCTCTGTGATAAGATGATTACAACTCAAAACAATTTTTAATACAGGAGAAAATAAGTCTTCCTAAAATATACAGTAGTTTTCACATCTATGGCGCTGAGCAAGAATACTCCTCAGATTTAAACAAAATGATTTCAGATTTAAGCAAATTCCAACTATCAGTGTAAAATATGCTCTGTTAACAGTGACTTTGGGCATTAATAACAAAATACTTTACCACATCAACAAAATACTCACACTCCAAACAAAAATATTTAAAATAAAAGCCAAAATACATGGATTCACAAACAAAATGGTTTGAGTTGACCTTAGGTGTACATATGGGTCATTATTTCAGGGATTAGGCCATTTTCTAATACACATGATGCCCAAGTTGCAGCATAGCAGAATTTGATTTTGAAAAAGTAAATAATCAACATTTTATATCTAAAACAATATAACTCAATAAAAAATTAATTTTTTACACTGTAAGCTATCAAAATGAAGCTACAAATCTCATCTTTCTACTAGTGCAAAAATATAAAAGTGAAAGTTTTTTAAAAGAGCATAGTCCAGATTTTATCATATTATTTTGATAATGATAAAAATGGATCACTTTAAAGCTAAATAAACTTATTTTTTACCATACAGCAGGTTTTCATTTATTTAAAAATTAAAGATAAGATCAAGAGCATTATTTATGCATTTTATTTTGTTTAAAAGGCTCAATTATTTAGGATTTTATGGTAGTTTGAAGTTATGATATTAATTTAGTTGCTGTTTAGATGAATTTTGAGGTTCAAGTGAGCTGCAAACCTCAAATTAAGCATTCTTTAAATGGAGTTTTTTAATATTTTATCATTTTAAAAATATGCTTTAGAGTTACAATTAACTGAATACATCATTTTATTTGATTTGCATTGATTAAAAAGAGGATATGATGTAATAATAATGCTTAGCTGCTCCACATATATCACTTGTGTCAAGATTTTTGGATCGTGAAGAAGAGATATAGTTTTTATTGTTCATATTATTTATGCTGGGATATTTGAATCTGTATGAAGACAGATGTGCTTCTATTGGTGTGGATGAGTGTGCAGCAGGCTGTGTTCCGTTGCTGGTTGATCCGAGTGATGGGGAAGTCCTGTGGTCCTTTGGAGACGTGACACCGTCAATGGTGGTTTGGCAGGAATTCAAAAGTATCAATAAGTTGCTCTTACTGTACTTTGACACCGCTACTATTCAGACTAGTAGTGATGTTGAAGGGTATTAATTATCTACCTTCCAAGTGATCTTGGAAGGACTCTTTATAGTTGACAGCTAGCGGCCAAACTGGCCTCTAGCTGTGGACAACTCTTAGTAGCTAGCCTATCATCCCCAAGCTACTAGTTTCACACCTAGAGTTGGATCTCAAACCTGAATAAGGTTTGAGATGAGGTAATATTCTAGGCTGCTGATTTCTCCTCTTCAGCCTAGATATACCTTGACTTAGTTATGGCAAACTAAGTTGACATCCATTTTGGCCGACCTGCCCTTGTGCTTGGTATAATGTGCAAAATTTGCACAGGCAGTCTTCCGTCTTACTTCTCGGTGAAACAGGATGTTGTAATTCCCCGTTCTAATCTCTGAGTCAGGTTTGCGTCCTTATTTGGAATCTGGAATGCCTAGCATCTAATTATAGAAGCTTCTGGATTGGCCTGTGACCTGAGACCCATAATGTCTCAGGTGTCTTCTGACTTGGAAACTATATCAATCTTATTATAGCTTCTCTGTATTCCAGAATAGCTGTGTCACTCTGGCTGTGATCCGTCCAATGTCAATCCACAGCTTCAGTGATAGGGATATGAATCAGTCAATCCTAATAGATCAGGATTTTCTGACAACTTGTGTATTAAAAATGTGTATTTTTTATTCTAGAAACATAAATTTAAGTTCAAACTATAGTAAAAACTATCACATCATTTCTTTCAGAATGGTGTCATTCAGCTTGGTATATAAGAGCTAAAGCACCACAAAGCTTCTAATCCAAAAGACCCCATTCAAAGGCCACATTCTGATCAGAACTACACTATCATCAAGGCACATTTCAGAGATCTGACCTAATTACAGATTCAAAATACTACCATGTCCTCATTTAAATTTACTTCTGCCATGCTACTCTTTTTTTGGGAGCTTCAACAAAAAGAGAAACAATTGCAATGTTAAAAAAGGCATTCCTCTTTTATTGCTGGTGATGATCTTGATAATTTCATCAAGCACTTCCTTACTCAAACTGAATTTGGGAAAGCTCAGTTCCTGCCAACTATTCAAAATCAAAAAAGTAATGAGTTCATTGAAAACTTAAAGGATCTCATAAAATCTTATCCCCCAAAGCATCTCCCAGCCTTGCAATCTCTGATTACTTCCAGTTACTCTTTAAAAGAGCTTAATGATATGGGGCTTAAGATAACCAAAAATGAGTTTGAATACTCAAGAAAAATAAATAAAAATAAAAATGTGAGCTTAAACAAAAAAGCCAAAAAATTATAACTATTCATTAAAAAAAGAAATAACTAAAATATAATTAAAAAATTGCTGGAAAATTCTTTTGAAACAAGCCAGTTTACAAAAAAAAGTTCCTGAAAAAATCTATAAAGATATAGAAAAAGAGATGAGTAATTACTCAACTGAAATTAAATACTCTCTCTCAAGAACAAAAAAGAAATATATGAAAGTATGAAAATAAAAACCAAGATTACAATATTAATTTCAACTTTCTATAAACTAATATCAAAAAATATAATAAAGAGTAAAAAACTGAAATGTGTAATATTTGCAATTTAAAAATATCTTTAGAAAAAAGGAAAGAAGAATGTGAAAGCAAAAATTTACCACTTCCAGAATCTATAAATGATGACTTAAAATCTATTGATCAGCACAAATACTTTTATGTTCACTGAAATAGGGAATATAAAAAAGATATTAATGAATTAGGTGATTAATCTTGTGTTATAGTCATACTGTAAATTCAGAACCTGAACGTAAAAATGCAGGATTGTCAAATCCTTGGTCCAAATTTTGAATCACTTTTGCGGGATGGCCTTTTTTTAATTAAATTGATTTTTGTGAGTATTTATTTGAATATTTGAAAATGCAGGAACTCATAGACACTTTGCAAAGTTCAAGTTGAGCTCCATATTTCCTATGGACAAAATGAATTAACTGGAATCAGATTTGAAGCATTCAAATCCATCAGCCATTTTCATTAAGTTTACTATGTTTTTTCAAATTGCAGGTTTGTCAAATCCAAGAACCAAATTTCAAATCACTTTTGAATGCCACTAGTAAACTCAGATATTAATTGCAGGAACTGGAATCCAAATTGAATGTACAGTAAGCACACTAGGAAACACCAACCCAAATCAAGAATCTCCACCACAACTAAAATCAAATGAAAAATTCAATCTCAATAACCATAATTAGACATAAAAAGTTATTAAACTTTAAAATCATTTAAACCCGGAAAGTATACAATATTATTCACTTCAAATCACCGATATAGAAACTCTGCTACTATTCAAGGATAAATCAAGAGAAAACAACTTACAACAACTAAACCAATAACTCCAAAGAAATCCATATTTAATCTAAAATATATTTTTTATTTTATTTTTATGGACCGTCAATCACATTCCCAACCCGCTCCTGCACCAGCCTGCGGGGCAGCCTGTCCACGAGGGCATCCCAGAGGGTCCAAGAACAGACCCAGAACCCAACTTGAAGGGAGTCATGCCAATACACAGGCCTCCCAAGGTGTCAGCGCCAGCCAACCACCTCCTGCGTCCCAGGCCCAATCAACCAGCTTGAATCCCAGGCAGAAGCCACTCTCAAGGCCTGCCACAAAAGTCTCCTATACCAGGGTCACTGGGAATACTGAGGTTACTTACACCTCCACTGTGTACCCAGTTGTCACTCGGCCCTGCACTCTTGACCCAAGAGTTGCTACTTCCTGCCCCCACATCTTTAACACCACCTAAAAGCCATTGGCCACCACAGAGGAACCATCTGCGCCTATTAGTATTCCACCATTGACGGCACCAGCGCAACCAAGCATGATCTCACCTTCTACACAAAGGTCCCCATCCCCTGTGTTGAGCCTGGTAGCCAGGATGCCGTGGTACCTGTCAAGGGCCGGCGTTGGTTGATGGATAGTGAGTGTGAAGCTCTCCTCAACTGCTTGAACGGGGGAATGGCGGTTTGGGATATTGCGTCCCAATTTGGTGTCACGGCCAGGTACATTGCCAACATCAACACCAAGTATGGCAATACTGGGAAAATTGCCAAATCCACCAAGGCTAAGTGGCAGCCAAAACTCTTGCAGCCTGTGCACATCAACGCAATCAAGCAGTGGGTAGCCAGGGTCTGCCACCTGAACACACTTGCTGTCCTATCAATGCTTGCCACAGAGTTTGGGCTTTCTGTTTCTAAAACCCTTGTTTACAAAACAATAGTTGATTTGGGCTTCTCTTGGAAGGTGCTTGGAGTTTCTCTGTACAAAAGAAACAGTGAAAAGACCATCAAGGATTGACACATTTATGCCGAGACATATCTGGCATTAAAGGAGACTGGCAACGTACAGTTCTTCTATATTGACAAATTGTTGTTTTCCTCCTCACTCAGGTCTAGGCATGGGTGAGTTGAGAAGGGGTCCAAGGATGGCGTAGCCCATTGTGCAGCTGTCTGTTCCCAGACCTATTCCATGGTTGTGCTTCTTGGTCCTTGCAGGTTGGACCAATACCAAATGATCAAGGGTTCCCACAATAGCAGGACTTTTTTTGATTTTCTCTGAGTTTTCAAGGAGTACATTTGGATAAATTATAGCGGCACAACCACCTTTGTTGTGCTTGATAATGTTAGGCTCCACAAAGTGGATCTGGTTGTGTCCAAGTTCCCCCCTATTGACAAGAATAGCCACTCCTCCAGCCACTGCCTTGCTGATTGTCCAATGAGACTTCTCTTCCTCCCACCACATTCCCCATTCCTGAATCCAGGGAGGAGGTGTTTGGTTGGATCAAGAATAAGGTGAAACAAGGCCTTCCGCAGGACACCAAGGACCTATTCAATATTCTTGAGGTCAGCCAATTTGCAATGCCACCCAATGTGGTGGCGGCTTTTTACAAGCACTCAGAATCCTTCCTCCCTAAAGCCCTGGCCTCCAAGCCAATCAGATAAATGGGCTCTCTGGTTTATTTTGTTTTTATTTTATTTATTTTGTTTCTATTAGGTCTCAAAAATTATTATTTATATATAATAATTTGACGTGTGATTGTATTATAGACATATAAGAATACATAGAAAAGGGTAGTAAAATTAACT
Source organism: Entomophthora muscae (assembly GCA_014839935.2). Taxonomy (NCBI): domain Eukaryota; kingdom Fungi; phylum Entomophthoromycota; class Entomophthoromycetes; order Entomophthorales; family Entomophthoraceae; genus Entomophthora; species Entomophthora muscae. The sequence continues at coordinate 173,706 of QTSX02005823.1, forward strand.
ATACTAGGTATGAAGAATATATTTTTATTATAATGCACTGAATACTTTATTGACTGTTGCGCTACCAAATAAATAAATTAAAAAAGTTTGAAATAGAATTTTTTATTTAAATAATTGTTAATTGTTGTTGGTACTTTGGCTTTTTTACGCCACAAATCAGACCTTGCGTGTCATCATATGATCCTTGTTATTTCAGTGCCACTATAGCCACACGACACAGCAACCAATGATTTTTATATAATCCTTATTAATTTGTACTTAAGAAACAGTTCAATTATATTGAATATGTGTATCAAATCATATTACAAGGGAAAGGTAATTCAAGTTGTAAACAATCATTTGTTTAGAACAATAGTGGAGCAGGCCACATGATGCGGATAAATTCAATTATCTATGTTTATCTTTGTGATAAATGGACCTGTACTTGACAAATAGTAAATAAAAACATTTTTAATTCTTTTTTAATTTGGCGTATTGGCAGCTATAACTAAAGTCTTTTAATATACTTAGATATATTAATGATTATAATTTACATACTAAAATTTAAAATAAAAATAAAAAAATTTAAAATTAAAATATTAATTATAAATCTTAAAAGTTAAATATTTAAGTTTAAATAATCAAAATATAAATTTTTTTATTAAATTGTGATTTATGCAATATCAAAATATTTGATATTAAAATTGTCAATATTAAAGATTTTAACAGTGAATATTTTAATATTAAAATTTTAATATTAAATATTTCACAATTAAAATTTTACCAGTAAATTTTAATAGTGAAGTATTTGGTATTAGAATTTTAATATTTAAAATAAAAAAATAAAAAAAAATAAAATAAAAATTTTAAGTTGCAAGGGAAAATGATTTATTGGGGAATGCAAATTGCAAGGGGAATGTGTTTATTCCAGGGAATTATACCCCAAAATTAAATTTTCAGCTAATGCATCTAATTGGGACTATATACTCTTCTGTATGTGGTGGATGATTCTGGCGCCAATTGATAGAGGGGTGGCACTCAACACCCCAGTGGTGGCTGACTGTCTTATAAAAGACAAACAGGTGAGGAAATCCACTAGCAGGTTTTTTGGGGGGGGGGCACGTAGTACCCATATAGAGTTGCCAATGCAAATGAATCATAGAGGACATGCTCAACTGTCCTGTATCCCTGTGGTGTTTTCTGGCGGTCTAGGGCTACACAGCATATGTCAATCTGTATAGGTACATCTTCTATTTTTTTCACGTTGGCTTTCAGTATGCAATGGAGCAGGATTCCCAGGTACACCGCAACATGGATCCTTTGCAAGGTATATTTCTCCAAGAACATGCACAGTTTTTTGAACGTTTGTACTAGCCTATTAATATAGGACGTTTGGTTGAACTTGAAGTGGGTTCTGGGGGGCGCCTGACTTGTATCAGCCCCCAGGCCTTGGCAAACAATATCAATAAAGGCTTAAGATTATTCACAAGGACTGCATCCCTGACTTTGTTTGATAGAGCTTTAAATTTTTTATTAAATATTGAGATTTTAAATATTCATTTCCAATTTGAAAGTCAGTTTTTATTAATTTTTTGTATTCATTGATATTTGTGAAGGGGAACCTTTGAACGCTTTCATAAATGTATTCATTGAAGTTCAGTTTTATATCCCTGCAAATTTCATTCATTTCTTTGATTTTAATTGTTGATCCTAGTTCATAGGCCTCCCTTATCCATGGTGAGCACCCCGTGGGTGGTTGATATTCCCTATCTTGAGCTTCACTAATAAAAAAATTATTTATATTCTGTTGAATTATTTTATTTATTTGGTTTTTATTTATTTGTTTTACAGGGGCTACCAGTCACTGGTAGCCCCCATAAAACCAACTTGGTGTATAAGCCGCCACTTCTACAACCTCATCCCCATCCCTGGTGATGACTAAAATAAATATAAGTTAAACATAAAAAACTTACTGATTTTTTCCCCTGTGGCCCCCCTCAGCCACAGGCGCCATATTGGCAAACTTCATGAGTGTTAGATGCTCTTTGTTAATTTTCTTAGGCTTAATTTTTCTTATTCTTCTTGCAACTTGTGCTTCCTCTTGATTTTCATTTGATAAAGCTTCTGTATTTCTTGATGCACTTCTGCTTCTTGCTTGTGTTTCATTTTCATCTGTTTCCATTTGGTTGTTTTCTCTTTGTTGGTGTTAATTTCTTTCTGAATTTCTGTTCCTTCAATTAGTTTTATCTTCTTCTTATTTTCTTTGGCCCCCTGCCAGAACTCCCACAAATTGTAGGCCGCGTTGTTGAATTCAAGACTTGATAAAATAGTTCCCTGTAGATTAAGTAATTTTTATTTTTTTCATCTATAATATTTCCCAACTTATCCAGGGCATCTTCTTTTGACTGTATCAGTGGCTGGCCCTTGTTACCCAGCTTCCCTGTCACTATTTCCCTGATATTTCTTTTGATCTTGACAACCTTTTGAAGGTGTGCTTCTAATTTGTTGATTAAGTTATAGATTGTTGACATATTGTTCAAATTCCATCAAAAAACTGGGGTTTGTAGTACTATATTCAGCGCATACATATTTTTCATCATTGTTAATAAATTAAAGACAATAAACGTAAATATTGCATTAAAATATTGCAATTAGACGTCAACTCTTGATATTTTGATATTATGTGCATAACTCAATGCATTTTATTTAATAAAATCCATTGTAAACTTGGCCTTTTCCACTGTAATTTAATGAAATAGACTGTGTTTATATTAGGGCCATTAACGCTTAGTACAGATATTGAAAATTAGTGCATTCTACACCCTGTATATTTACCTATTGGTAATAATTCTATAAACTTTTCAGTTGGATTTTATGAGGTAATAATAATGTAATCTATTAACACATTACATTATTATTACTCCGTAAAATCCAACTGAAAAGTTTATAGAATTATTACCAATAGGTAAATATACAGGGTGTAGAATGCACTAATTTTCAATATCTGTACTAAGCGTTAATGGCCCTAATATAAACACAGTCCATTTCATTAAATTATAGTGGAAAAGACCAAGTTTACAATGTATTTTATTAAACAAAATGCATTGAGTTATGCACATAATATCAAAATATCAAGAGTTGACGTCTAATTGCAATATTTCAATGTAATATTTATCTTTATTGTCTTTAATTTATTAACAATGATGAAAATATCCATGGAATTAATTATATGTTACCACATCAAATGTACAAGATTCTTTACATATGGGGAATGCTAACAATGTAAAAAGAAAATATTATTAAGTATGAATTGAAAGAGAGATATCAATTTTAATAAGTTGTCACAAAGAAAAGATTTATTTACTAATCAAAGGACAGGAAGGGAAGGGAATGGGCAGAATGGACGTCGCCTTCATCTGCGCCTGTGAAAGGGGCTGCATCAGAGATAGTGGGGAGGGAATGGGTGGTGGCTTGGGAGTCAGGGTTGGAAGGCAGGTGACTTGATGGGGGGGGTTGGGGAGGCAGGGTTTGTTGACTGGGAAGGGGCAGCAAGAGCAGTTTGCTTCAATTGCTTGAATTCTTCTTCTGTCACATATACTGGCTTGACAAAACAGATGGACTGGCGTGAGGGGAGACAGGTTCCTTTCTGGACTTATCACTATCACTTGCATAGAAGATGATGAGATCAAATAAGTCCTGGACGGACGTGGAAGAGAAAAGCTCATACCCCTTATCAATCTGGGAGCATGGTTTGTTATAGGTGGCAGGCTTCAAGTACCTGAGGGCAGAACCAAAATTGTAAAGACATACATCTGCAAGATGCATGTTGGCGTAGTTGATGGGGTAGGACCAGCAGGTATGCCCCGCAGCCCTGATTTCTTGGGTAGCCCATTCCTGCTGCTCCATCTCTGCACTCAATACAACTGTGTGCACGGTGTTTTGTGTGGCCCACTCCTCCAGCATGGCCTTGAGCTCCTTCTGGTAGGTATACCCATCTGTGGTGTTCAAAATTGCCAAGTAATAATTGATGCCTAATGGGGAAACTGCCAATAAAACCCCGACAAAACAATCAAGATTGGGCCACGCTTGTACACGTCAGATTGGATGCGCTTCTCTCCAAAGTCTTGAATACTGGCCAAGATCTTGGCATATGATAGGAAGATGACATCATTATGGGCCCTCATTGACCTCCCTTTAATAAAATTTATAATGGTTGCATTGTATGGGTTGGTATCCACCAAAATGGGGCCATCAAGAACCTGATTGGATAGGATTCTAGCGGCAACCACAACTCTGTGCATCCATGAATTCACCGTTCTTTTGTTGGTGAAGATGCCATGGAGTCCCAACTGGAGACGTACCTGGACCAGGGGCATCCGCAGGTCACATTTCATGATGGCCATTATAAGGGGATGGGCTGTATCACCTTTGGTTGAGGTACAGGCATCAGTCAGGGTCTTCTTGGTAGGGGGGCCATAGTTGGCGTGGGCTCTCAGGGTTGCAGCCACAGTTGACTTTGCAAAACCCATTGTGGCCGCAATTTTCCTGAGGGACATAAGCTTGCCTTGCTTTTTGACCATTTTGAGAACAATCTCTGGAGTGATCAATTTTCTTCTGCGTCTTGCAGGCTGACTGGCTGGGGGAGGGATATGTCCATCTTGTGAACTGGTCAATGCCATCTGATTGGCTGTTTTGGGGTTCTGGGCTCTCTGGGTGACCCCATGGCTAAAATGGCTGGTCCCAGATGCCATTGCTGATAAGGGATTTAGGTTGGCAGCTGCCTGTGCATGGTGGGCAAACAGGGCCATGCTGGAAGTTGCAGGGGAAAGAACAGACTCCTGTGTGGTGCTTGCAGAGGGGCCTGCAGGTTGGGAGTGGCCATAGAGGAAGGCTTCACTATTAGAAGACACAGTGTAACCCTGCATAATTTTGTCAAGGCCAGGAAACAGCTTGTTAACTTGGTTGTTGTTGAAAGAAGACATAATAAATTTTTTATTATAATTTTAAACTTGAGAAGAGGAATGTATATTTTAGTCAATTTTATTGTTATATATGTCAATTTTGTGAATAATACAATCTAAATTTTAGCCGGCCTAAAATGGAATAGGGTGATTTTTGAGAATGCCTATGATTCCTAAAAGAATCAGCAAAAATCCACTCTAGATCTTTAACATCCTTTTTGAGACACCCATAAATTATATTTATTTCAAATTCCTTGCAATTATGATTTGAAACTTGGTTCTTGGATTTGACAATCCCGCAATTTCAGATTCATTAATTTTCACATGATGCCTATGATTTTTTTGATATACAGGAAATCTCAAATTGTACATAAGAATCCCGCATTTCTGGTTCATGTATACCGCATTTGTTTGTTGGGTTTTGTCTTTTGTTAGTTGAGTTATCTGCTCAAGATATTTGAAATTTGCCAATTTAAATAAACCAAAAAAAGTCAGATTAAATGGTTGATTTTATTAAATATTTTACTCTTCACTCAGCTGAGTTGCCCGCAAAAGTGATTTGAAATTTGGACCAAGGATTTGACAATCATGCATTTTTATGTTCAGGTTCTGAATTTACAGTAGATTATAAAGAAAATTTAAAAGTTGGTGGTGGTCCAATAGAAACCAATAGCTGTTTTTATTCTAAGAAACCTATTTCTTTATTTGGATTTTCATTGGCATTTAAAGAAAACAAAAAAGTTAAATATGAATACCATGATGTTTTATATCAAATATTGTCTCATGGTTCTTTATTTTCAGGTGAATGTCTAATAAGCCTTCTTAAATTAGATGAGTTTAAAAAATAAATAATATCAAAGTATGGACTGATAATGGAAATCATATTAGATCCTATGAATTCTTATATTATCTATTTAAAGAGGCACCACAATACATTAAAGTGTCTATTAAATACAATAGATTTTTAGAATGTCATGGGAAAAGCATTGTTGATGGCCACTTTGGTGTAATATCAAAAACATTAAAAGAGAAAGAAAATCAGCTTTATGTTAATAATATAAATGATCTTGAAAATATTTTTGAGCAAGAAGACAAAAGAAAAGAATTATATAAATCAGTGCTATCAGGATCAAACATTTCTCAAAAGTCATTCTTTTAATTTTATGAAAGAAAAGTTAGGCCTATAAAAAGAGAGCTTGAAGTTAAAAATCTGCGCATTAATCTTTCATATTTGATGAAAGATGGGAAGTTATATAATTCACCTCTAACATTTGAAAGTTTATAAAAAATATTCTGAGATAACTTTTCATTTGAAATCAAATGATGATACCAGAGAAACAAAAATATCAGAAGATGATAGTGGTGTAATAGGACAAATTCATGAAGTTGAGGGAGCTTACTAGAAGGTGTATTTCAAATAGAGTTATTAGTCTTTCAAAAATAACAACTTTTTTTCTGAAACAAACTAAGAATATTTATGATGAGCCAAAGATAGGTTGATGACATTTTTGCTTTAGGGCTGCTATTTCTCTCCCATGCAACTCATCATAAATATTTTTGGTTTGTAGTTTGTAGTAGCACTAAGGATATCTTCAGTAATATTTTAAGTTGTAATTTTCAATTCTAAAATTGATGAATTATTTAAAAAAAATCATCTAAGCCCAAGACCAACTAAAGTTTTGGGACTGATTGTATTTTAAGCTTTTTTAAATAATTTGAATATGAATAATGTGATTAAGTTATAAAATAATCAATCTAGCACTTGGGCATAACAAGAACATAATGACCCATATGCTTACTATGTAAATTAGTGACAAAATACACTCAAGCACGGTGAGTCAAAACTCAAACAAAAGCATAATAAAATAGTAACTCAACATATAAAAAACTACTCAGTTGTTGTGTGAAATGAAATTTAAACAAGAATGATACCAAAGTATTTAAAATAAAGCATTAAGTCTGAAACATAAATTGTAAAAACTTTGTGATGGGTGTTTAAATATGGCGTAAAATCTGGGGGAAATGGGTGAGAATTATTTCAGTGATTCTAAAATGGGCTTTTTAAAACCAAAAATAACTCAATAAGAAATAAAATCTATAATTGGGATATTGGGTGGGGTGAAGTCTAATTAAATAGCAATATTCAAATAAAAAGCAAAAATTAAAACCAGGAAGTCACTTAATTGAAGTTTATTTAGTATTTTACTAAATTTTAAAATGGAAGGAACACAACAACAGAGTAGCAATGCAGCCACTGTGTGACATAGTTGGGGCCATCCCCAAAGATCAAAAAATTTAGTTAGTGCAACACAAGTGCCAACTCAGGAAGGAGACAGGAGGGGAAAGAATATTGATGAGGTTGCACTGACACAACCAGTTTGAGTCTCACAGGGTTCAAGGGCACACAGCATAAATCCTAGGGTTCTGGCGCTAACCAGAAAGGCTAACAAGGTTGTCACGTCCAAAAAGGTTAGAAAAAAAAGGAAGTTGAGCTTACTTCTTTTGTATTTGACTACATTTAATGGAATGAAGCAGTCCCAACAGCCATAATTAAGAAGGTTAAGCCTGTGCTTGACACTAGCTACAAACCATATATCAGTGACAGTGACCTAGAAGACGTTGAAGAGCCCAAGTTTTATAGAACTACATAGGGACAGCTGGTGATAAGAGAGGTTGTAGCCTTCTAGAACAAGGTGTCTATGCCTTCTGTGCCAGTCACCAATCAGTATCCTGATTCAACTTTGTCCAAACAGGCAACTCAGAAGGCTGTCCCTGACATAAAGCACATTATTCTTATCAAGTTGATACAAGAGACTGGGGATTTCAAGTATGCTGTGGCTATCATTGGAATGGATCCCAAATATGCCAATAAAACATTCAACAAATTTCTCAACACTGGAAAAATTTTACAAACAGATAAATCCATTTGCCTGTCAACCCTGCTCACCAAAGCAGAACAAATAGGCTATTTGCCAGTGGGTTAACTGAGACTTTCATCTTAGACTGGAAAATAAAAAGTTTATGATCAAGTCTATTTTTGGGATTGAGGCTTCAATTTCCTTTTTCTACTGTGTGATCAGAGATCTGTGGTTCTCATGGAAAAAATTGGTGTTGACCTAAACCTGTAACAGCCCTGCTAATATCAAGACCCAGAAAAATATGCAGAGGTAAAAACTACTCTTGAGGACAAAATGGCAGGGATTCTTTCCCTGACTACCTGAATATTATTGACAACTTTGGAAAAAACATATTCTCAAACCAACACAAGAACAAATATTTGGAGGACACCCAGTCAAAGACATAACACAACAGACTTAAAAATTATATTGGGCTTTTGAAAACCTTTTAGAACAAGATTCAAACCCAGGACGCTGCTAATAAATATATTGTTAGTACAGGATCATCACAAACCTTTGATTTAACTTTTTATTACCTTTTAATTCAATTGGTTTTTGCTTTCAAAACGCCTTTCAAATTTGAAAGTGTTAATACTAAGTCTGTAAACGTCACTTACCGCTTTGTGTCTGATTGGCTGCTTCAAGCCTTCCAATCAATTGGTGATCCGCTCTCACTGCTTTTAGGCCAAGCTCTGTACTCTTAGATACTTGATCTTCTGCGTGTATACTGCTTAATTAGCCTGACCATTGTGAGATCTTTTTGGTTCCTCTGCTTACACCATGCTAGTTTGGAAATGATTAATCAATTATTTAAGTTGCACTTAAAACAGGTGATTTTAAAATGATTGACTCAGATAAATCATCTCATTTCCCAAACTCCTCTCAAATTTTTAGCCTTATTTTCAAGCTATATAAGCCCCAAACCTTTCTTCAATTCAAATGTTCCAACAATAAAGATTTATCCTACTCCTTGATACTCCTTCATAATCTGATAAAACACATTTTTGAATCCATGAGAGGAATCCTATTCCTATCCTGGTTTCTAGCTTACTTCTTGCCAGTGGTATCAGCCTTGGAAAACCCAACACCTACAACTGACTGATACAACTCTTCTCCAGATGACGCCCACCAAAAGGAATCCCTAGCCCATGGATGGTTCAAATACCCTTCTGGACATTGGGGACGTAAATTTCACTATGGTTGTTTGTTTACTGCATTGCCTACTGAACCTACTCTGGTTAGACCTTACACCTCCTTTTACCTCTTGACGTATTTGGTGGGTTACTATCTACTTGATTGTTTCAGTTCTATGTTTGGAAGATTTGCTTACCTAGGACACCTTGGACATCTTGCAATGGTCACGGTTCCTATTGGCTTGGTAATAGCAGGTTTGAATGTAGGGGCTTTGGCCCATCAGCTAGGGAGCTTGTGTCCTGCCAAGTGAGTCCCTGACACAAAGGGACAATCAAATTCTATTATATTAATAAATCAGTATTTTCCTTGTCTATTAATATCTCATATGGCTATTTTCATAAAGGTCCAAATATGGAGTATCTCAGTGTGTGTCAGTCTGCACCAGAGCATATTTTATGGTGGCTCTCCTTGGTCAAAAGGGATTGATATGTATCAAATGATGAAGGTATCCCATAATAGTAGGATCTTCCTATCATTTCTTCATTAGTACAAGATCATCTTAGGTGCACTAGCCAAGTTTTACCAATGTAATTGTACTGGATAATGTCAGACTCCACAAGGTGGCAGATATTCTTGAAAAATCTCCAATGATTGATACAGGCATTGGAATTGGCCCCCAACAATTGATCACATCAAATTTTCACCTCCTATTCCTCCCTGCTTATTCACCATTCCTAAACCCTATCAAGAAGTTTTTTGGGTGGCTCAAGCAAGTTTTCAAGCGGGGGATACCAACTGGGACCAAGAACCTCTTTGATTTGCTGCAGGCTGGGATCCACACTCTTCCAGCTTAGAAAGTGGCCAAATTCTATGGCCACACTAATTTATTTCTCCCTGTGTACTATAAATTCAGAAAATAGGCATAAAAATGTGGGATTTTCAAATCCTTGGTCCAAATTTCATATCACATTTGAGGGCAACTAAGCTGAGTGAAAAATAAAATTTTTAATAAAATAAAATATTAAATTTGACTTTTTTGATTTATTTAAGTTGGCAAATTTCAAATCCCTTGAGCAGATAACTCAACTAACTAAAGACAAATCACAACAAGCACATATGTGATACATGAATCAAAAATGCAGGATTCTAATGTATAATTTGGTATTTACTGTAAGTCTAACAAGTGATAGACAACATGTAAAATTAACAAATAGTAAATTTCAGGATTGTCAAATCCAAGAACCAAATTTCAAATAAAAAATGAGGTGAATTTGAAATAAATATAATTTATGGGCATCTCAAACAAGAAGTCAAAAGATCTAGAGTGAATTTGTGCTGATTCTTTTAGGAAGCACAGGCATTCTCAAAATTACCCAATTTTATTTTAGGACAGCTAAAATTTAGATGCTTGATTACAGTAGATTTTAGAAAACACTAATATTAAAATAGAATTATATATTACAATCTATTTTTATCAAGTTGTCTTTTTTTGATGTGTTGATAGTTCATTTGCTGTTGATAACAGGCTTGCATTTAATTGGATATTTTCACCTCCAGTTGCCTTGGCAATAGGAAATCAAGTTGCCTCCCCAAGACCAGCTGTGGTTGCAGAGGCAACTTGATTTCCTATTGCTAAAGCAACTGAAGGTAAAACTATCCAATTAAATGAAAGCACATAATCAACAACAAATGAACAATCATCACAACAAGGAAAAGGAAACTTGATAAAAATAGACTAATGTATAATTCTATTTTAATTATTAGTGTTTTCCAAAATCTACTGTAATCAAGTATCCTTAATAGCAATATATTAACACTTTTTGTAGTAAACTGGTGATTTATCTTTCCCCCCTCCTTCCTACCTTAAAAAGAAGATTTTTTGGCCCCCTGGCTGCTCTAGAGGCAAAAAAACTTTTAAAAAATTTCTGCGTCATCAGGAGGGTAGCTCATATATCATTATATGGTTTTGTGGTAGCTATATTAGTGATTTGGAGTACAGAATATTACATCATTTTCAGTTTAGACAATTTTGCATTTCACTTAATTTAATGTCTTAATATGGTTGTTGAGATTGAATTTTTCATTTAATTTTATCCAGAGTGGAGCTTCTTGATTTGGACTGATTTGTCCTAGTTTCTTACTATAAATTGTAAGAGAGGGGGGGGCTAAACTAAGTTTGGCTCCCATCCTGGGGGAAGAATCCACCAGGACATCATCCAGTGCAGGACTGGTATGGCTGCTCAAAGTGGCGTCCAAAGAGAGGATGCAGAAGATAGTCAGGGGAAGTAAGAATCCAGATCCATCAGGATCATCCCACCAAGCAGCCAGGAAGTGCACTTGGGAGGGTGCTCTTTGGCCACCAAACCGTCCTCTGGGGCCTGAACACCAGGAACTCTGGGGAGAGGAGGCTTGGTGGGGTCAGGCTAGGAGACATCAAGGGAGCCAGATTGAGAGCAGAATACTCAAGGTTTTCACAGGTGAGACTCTTTATCACATTTTTGCTGGTGGTCAGAATATTCTGAGCGTGCCCAGGGATATCCTCAAACATTTGCATTAATTGATTGGGGCTGTTCCCCACATGAAAAAAGGAGTAGGAAATACAACTACAACAATCTGGAGAAGTAGTCCATATCAACACCAGCACAGGAGCCAGGGGGAAAGCCACAAATTTTGCACAAGAAACCAGCATTTGGGCCAGAAGTAGAAGGAAAACCAAAAGAGGAAGGCTTAGGATACTACAGGTTTATTTCTGTCTCTTTGTGAAACTAAAATTAAGGTGGGGGAGGACCCAGACCACAGGAAAAGGAAAAAGTTTTTTGAGCTCAAGGAGAGATTGACCACGGGCTGTTGTTTCCAACAAGCAGCAAGAGATGCTGCTTTGGCGTAGACAAGAGAAAGCAAAAGCAAAAGCAAAGGCAGGGCAAACAAGAGACAATTTCAAACTAAAAATAGGTATTCATATGAATTTCACTACTAAATTTAAGGTTCAAACTGGTATTTCAAAAGAAACTATGATAAGGGTTTACACTAATACTAACGTTAACTCTAGGTGATACTAAGACAACGCCGTAAACAAAAAGGCAACAAAAAGGGTAAGAGAGATAAGACAGCTTTACTAACAACTTGTAGAAAGGAAAAGGGAGCCAAAAAAAGGGGCCCCAAAAATCTAATGAACCTTTTTTTGAAAACAAAAGCTTTTAATTGATAAAATGAGCAAGCAGGGGACAAAAAGTCCCCTGTTTTGCTTTAAGGGAAACCATTTGAATTTAGAAGGTCAGGTGACCTCAACAAGTCATTTGATTGGATGGGATAGAATTTTTGCCAGTAGTTTCAGGGGGTTTAGATGGTTTCTCTCCAAATTCCAAACTAACCTCTGATTGGCTAGTGCCTAGAGGATACTTCTGGATGCCATTAATTTCAGTTGGAATGGATTTTGTTGATTTAACCAAAGCGCAACCTGGTTGTTTAGACTTAATTAATTTTAAATGTGGGTAAACCCAAGCTAAAAAATAATCCAAATTGATCAGAGATTTCTCCTTAGTAGGAACAGAGTTCAAAAAATCAGTTTTTGCCATCTGGGAAGAGTATGCCAACAAAAATATCCCATCAATTGTATGGGCTAAATTCTCAAGAGAATTAAGGGGCTTGGCTGGCTTTGGAGCAGATTTTTTTGTGCGTTACAGGAAGATTGTCATATCCAAGGTTAAAGGGGGGAGTGACTTTACATTTAGAGCACATTCAATGGTTTTCTCTGATGTGTCAGGAATATTGGCCATGAGCGCCTTTACAGACACCTTGTTGATTTTCTCCCCTGTTAGGACAGTAGACTTCATCTTTTTTTTGACCTTGCAGATAATTTCCTTAATCTCAGTGATTGCAGAGTTGAGATCCTTCAAAAGCTTCTCTAATTCTCTCATATGATTTTTTACTAACCTTTGAATATGTTTTATAGCTTTCACCCCAATAAGCTCTGTTTTATTTTTATATAATTGTCTCTTTGCTTATCCTTTTCTCTTCTCATTTACTACAATATCCCATCTTTTTACCCATTGTGTACTTTAAATTCAAAACCTAAATCTAAAAATGTGGGATTGTCAAATCCTTGGTCAAAATTTCAAATCACTTTTGCAGGATGGCCTTTTTTTGATTAAATTAAATTATTTGAATTTGAAAATTAAAAATTGCAGGAACTCATAGACACTTTGCAAATTTCAAGTTGAGCTACATATTTCAAATGGGAGAAATTAATTAACTGGAATCAGATTTGAAGCGCTAAATCCATCAACTATTTTCATTAAGTTTACTATGTTTTTTGGAATTGCAGGACTGTCAAACCCATGAACCATATTTAAAATCATAAATTAATACCACTAGTAAACTCAAGTAATAATTTCAGGATTTAAAATCCAAATTAAATGTAAAGTAAGCACACTAGGAAACACCAACCCAAATAAAGAAGCTCCACCACAACTAAAATCAAATGAAAAATTCAATCTTTATAACCATGTTTAGACTTAAAGACTGATTAAACTTTAAAATTATTCAAATCCAGAAATGATACAATATTATACACTTCAAATCACATATATTGAAATTATGTTACTATTAAAGGCTAAATCAACAGAAAATAACTCCCACAACTAAACTTAAAATCTAAATAAATATATTTTTTATTTTATTTTTATGGACAGACAATCCCTTTCCCAACCAGTTCCTGCACCAGCCTGTGGGGCAGCCTGTCCACAAGGGCGTCCCAGAGGGTCAAAGAATAGACCCAAAACACAACTTGAAGGGATTAATGCCATCACAGGCCTCCCAAGCCGTCAGCGCCAGTCAACCACCTCCTGTGTCACAAGCCATAACAACCAGCTTGAATCCCAGGCAGAAGCCACTCTCAAGGCCTGCTTAAAGTCTCCCATATCAAGGTCATCAGGAATAATGAGGTTACATACACCTCCACTGTGTACCCAGTTGTGACCTGGCCCCAAACTCTAGATCCCAGAGTTGCCACCACATGTCCCTGCTTTTTTGACACCTCCTATGAGACATTGGCCACAACTGAGGAGCCATCTGTGCCTGTTGTTATTCCATCATTGATAGCGTCACATCAAGCAAGAGTGATCCCACCTTTTACAAAAAGGTCCCCATCCTGTGGGTTGAGCCTGATAAAAAGGGTGCCGCAGTGCCTGCCAAGGGCCGGTGTTGCTTGACAAATTGTGAGTGTGAAGCTCTCCTCAACTGCTTGAACAGAGGAATGGAAGTTTGGGATATTTTGTCCCGGTTTGGTGTCATGGCCATATATATTAGCAACATCAACAAAAAACATAGTGCCACTTGTTGAATTGCAGAATCTGTCAGGGCAAAAAGACAGCCAAAACTACTACAACCCATGCACATTGATGCAATCAAGCTGTGGGTACCCAAGTGTGAGATTAGGCTGATTAACCATAAATAATTGGGCTAATCATTGCACGCAGATCTTTATCAGTTACACACTGTATTATCACTAGGTCAATATTCTATTAAGTTTATTAATTATATGTTGTATAATCACCAATCTATTATAATTGATATGGCAGTTATACACCGTGTAATTGTTAGTTTAGTATAATAGATGCAACAATTATATGCTGTATTATCACAGATCATCATTCCAATGTGTAGTGATTATATGTTGTATATTACTAAGTCATTATATTTGATGTAGTAATTATACGCCGTATAAACGTTAGCCAATATAGTGATTATCAGTGATTACACGCCATGTAATCACTAGATTATCAATTGTATATCTCCCTTTCCATCCTCCTGAACGCTGTATTAAACCAGCCCACCCAGCCTGAAGGGCGTATATGAGTATATCAAACAAGTGATGTACATATGGCTAGGGAATACCAAGTTCATATCAGCATTACACGGTGTATAACCAGTTCCTTATTGGTTTGGGTCAGCATTACACAGCGGATAATCCACAAGTTGATATTTGATTGAGTCTGCTATTATATGGCATATAATCCATAATTTGACCTGTTGCGCTATAAGCAGAAGGCTTTCCAGCCAGTAAAGAATCACTGATCAAGCCCTTCAAATGGAATACTGGAATTCTACCTTCCAATTTAGGAGGACAAATTAGGGACCGTTTATAAGCGTCAACTAAATACAGCGTAGTTTCCCAGCGCAATAATAGGCGTATAAGATACATCCAATCAATAATTGCCAGTAGGCTAGCTAAAGAAGAGAGTAGGCTAGAGCTGAAGTGCCATGTAAACCTTTTAAAGGCCAGTAGCAGCACACATGCCAAGGAAAGCCAATCAGGATAGGTGCATCCAGTAAAGATGGACCTATTACAAAGGTAGCCATTGAGAACTTTCTGAAAAGACAAGAACAAGGATTATTGCAGTATATATTGATACAGACTCCTGAAAGGAAAAAACAAGTTCTTAGTTTCACCTGGATAGATTGCAGTTGCTGGCTAGATTTTACCCCAGTTTCAATAAATGTAATTATCTTAAAGCTCTATTCTATTGTAGTCTGTAGTGCTCTAGCATAAAAAAGGTAGAGTACATTGTCAAGGCTAACATCTATCTTTAGCTTTGAACAAACCAGCAATAACCCAAGTTGCTCATCACCAAGGATTGCCACCTGGACTCAATTGCTGTCCAATCAATGCTTGCCACCAAGTTTGGGCTTTCTGTTTCAAACACTCTTGCTTAAAAAACATGGTCAATCTTGGCTTCTTGTGGAAAGTACTGGGGATTTCTCAGTACATCCAAAGCAGTGAGAGCACAATCAAGGATTGACGTATTTATGCCAAGACATATCTGGCCCTAAAGGAGACTGGGAATGTCCAGTTCTTCTACATAAGATTTGTTGTTTTCCTCCTCACTCAGATCTAGGCATGGGTGAGTCAAGAAGGGGTCCAAGGATAGTGTAGCACATTGTGTAGTTGTCTGTTACCAAACATGTTCAGTGGTAGTGCTTCTTGGTCCTGGCAGGTTGGACTAATATCAAATGATCAAGGGTTCCCATAATAGCAGGACATTTCTTGATTTTCTCTGAACTGTCAAGTAGTACCTTTGGATCAACTACTACAGTACAACCAACATTGTTGTGCTTGATAATGTCAGGCTCCACAAAGTGGATCTGGTTGTGTCAGAATTCCCCTCATAGACAAAAACAGCCACACCTCTAGCCACTGCTTGCTGATTGTCAATGAGACTCCTCTTCCTCCCACCCTATTCTCCATTTATGAATCCAATCAAAGAGTTTTTTGGTTGGATCAAGAATAAGTGAAGAAAGGCCTCCCTCAGGACACTGAAGATCTCTTCAACATTCTTGAGGTCAGTCAATTTGTGATACCATCTGATGTGGTGGCAGCTTTTTACAAGCACTCTTAATCCTTCCTTCCCAAAGCTCTTGCTTCCAAGCCAATCATATAAATGGTCGTTCAGGGCTTTATTTTTTATTTATTTTGTTTTTAATGGGGCTTGAAAATAATACTTTATGTTATAATGACTTGATGTTAGGTTGCATTTTAGACGGTACCAAATCTGAATGGTAGTGAAATATAACTAAATATATTAGATTTGGATATAAGTATTAGTACAAGACATCTAATATCTTATTGACAGTATAGCTAAAAAATAAATAATTAAAAAAGATAGAAATAAATCAATTTTACTTAAATAAATATGATCACTTTTTAATACAATGGCTATTATTTTTTAAAGCCACAATTTGGACCTTGTGAGTCATCACCTGATCATTATTGATTCAGTGCCACTATAACCACACAGCATGAAAATCAATAATTTTAATGTATCTCTTACTAATTATTACTTATGATCCAGGTTAAGCATAGCAAATCTATTTATCAAATCATATTCAAAGGGAAAATTAATCCAAGTTCTAAACAATCAATTGTCTAAAACATAATTGGGGTGGAAAGTTTGAGGCGGGTAAATAGAGCTCATGTTTGTTTACGTATTTATTATATGAACCCATAGTTGCAATAAAACTAAATAAACAATTTATAAATTATATTTAATATTAAATGTGTTCAATTTATTATAACTGACTCTTTATTATTAGTAACCTATGTTGATATTACTATATTTATTTAAAAATAAAATTAAAAAATAAAATTAAAAGTGCAAGAGAAAAATAGTTATTGGGGAATGCAAATTGCAAGGGGTAAGCAATTATTCTGGGGAATTATGCCCCAAAATTAGATTATCTGCTATTGTGTC
This sequence comes from Entomophthora muscae, assembly GCA_014839935.2. Classification (NCBI taxonomy): domain Eukaryota; kingdom Fungi; phylum Entomophthoromycota; class Entomophthoromycetes; order Entomophthorales; family Entomophthoraceae; genus Entomophthora; species Entomophthora muscae. Next base: position 190,926 of record QTSX02005823.1, read on the forward strand.
CAATTGGGACCACATACTCTTCTGTGTGTGGTGAACAACTCTGGCGCCAATTGCTAATGAGGTGGCACACATCACCCCATGGTGGCTGAGCGCTTTAAGAAGGGCAATTGGGAAAGGGAGTTAATAAGCAAGTTCTTTTCTGGAGGTACATAATAACCAAAAAGCAATGTCATTGTGAAACAGTTTTACAGGACATGCTCAACTGCCCTGTACCCCCACAGTATCTTCTGTTTCTTGAGCGCCAGCTGGTACACATCTATCTGAAGAGGAACATCTGCAACTTTTTTGATGTTTGATTTCATTATGAAGTGGACAATCATCTCAAGGTATATTGCTATGTGTAATTTTTGGGAAGCATAAATTTCTGAAAAAATGCAAATTTTCTTATATATTTGAACTAATCTATTAATATAGGATGTTTTTGAGAATTTGAAAACAGAGCCTGCAGGTGCCCAGCTAGTATCTGCCCCCCATGTCTCAGTGAACAAGATTAATAAAGACTTGAATTATTTCACAAGGATTGTGCCCTCAACTTTGTTTGATAATGCTTTGAATAGTTCATTGAAAATTTCAGCTTTTATATATTCAGTTCCTATTTGAATTATGGGTTTCTTTAAATTCTTTTCATATTCATTCATACTTAAAAATGGGAATCTTTCACAAAATTCTTATATGTATTCATCAAAATTCATTTTGACATTCAGTTGAATTTCATTCATTTCTTTGAAATTGATGATTTTGCCTAATTTTTAGGCTTCCCTGACCCACAGCAAGCACCCTGCAGGGGGAAAATATTTAATATTAATTGCTTCTTCATTTGAAAATTTGCTCATGTTAACTTGAATTATTTGATTTATTTCATTTTGATTTCTTTGAATGACAGGGGTGATCAGTTTTTTATAGCCCTCATACACCCCACTGGGTGTATAGGCCATCACCTTTACAACCTCTTCCTCATTTCTTGAAGTAACTAGAGTAAATGTAATTAAAAATAAATGAACTTACTAGTTCTTTCCCCTGCGCCCCTCTCAGCTACAGGTGCCCCTTCAGCAAACTTTATGAGTGTTGTTTGCTCTTCATTGTTTTTCCTGGGTCTTATCTTCCTTATCTTTCTTACAACTTCTGCTTCCTCTTGATTTCCTTCATTTGATAAACTTTCATTCATTCTTGAAGCGCTTCTGCTTCTTGGGTGTTCTTTGTTTCCTTTGTTTCCTTCTGTTTCAATTTGAACAATTTCATTTTCTTTATTTCAATTTGATTCCTCTTCATTCTGTTCAATTCTATTCATTTTCTTTGAAATTTCATTTCCTTCTATCAATTTGAACATTTGATTATTTATTCTGTTGTTTTTCAAAAACTCCTACAAGTTGTAACTTTCTTTGCTAAAATTTCAATGCTTAAGTATTTCCCTTTGCAAATTTAAAACTGTTTCCTTATGTTTCTCTTTGATAATTGTTCCCAAACTATTCTTTGCAGCTTTATTTTGTTGGACCAAAACCCTTCCTTCATTTCCCATTTGGTTCACTACTATTTACCTGATATTCTGTTCAAGTTCAATAACCTTTTGGAGAACTGACTCTAATTTGTTGATTAGGTTGTAGATATTTGATATGTTGTTTGAATTACATCCTAAATAATGGTTTTTATAGTACTACCATCAACACATGATCATTAAATTATAGATAATAATTATTTTATTGACAATTTAGCAAATAATACAAATAACTTTCAATTATACATAAAATAGCATAATACACTAAAAACCAGAATTGCATTAAAATAGCCATCTGAATTAGAACATGTAGATTATATTTTTCAGTATTATAACTTTTTTTTTGAAAAAATAGTATTTTATTATTATCTCATATTAAATTGTGAATGTTTCATTGAATGTTAACTATACTGGGCTGTATTGCCAGCAATTTCAATCCAGTTTTATGTGCATAACTCAATGCATTTTGTTTAATAAAATCTATTATAAACTTGGCATTTTTCATTGTAATTTTATAATTGAACTGTGTCTATATTAGGAAGCCATTAACACTTATTATAAATATTGATACATAGTGCATTTTACAGCCTGTATATTTACAGTAGTTTTAAAAGCTATGGTGCCAACCAAAAATACCTCAGATTTAAACAAAATGATTTCAGATTTTAACAAAATCCAAGTCATGCAAGATTCAGGATTCAAATAATTCAAATTTTTTTTGGTTAATAAATGAACTGTCAAACCAAAAATAAAATTTTACTAGCCCATTATACAAAATTATGTCAAACATCAAGTGGTGTAGTTCAAACCACAAACAAAATGAACTGACGCAACAAGTAAAATGGATGTATGCTGTTCTGGAGTATATTATAATCTGATCAGGATTCATATGAGGCACCAACAGAAGGACTAAAATGAAACAAATTTTGAGTAATATATAAGTGAGATTCCACAAGCATAAAACAAAATGAAGTCACACAAATTGTGTAGTATGAGCAGCCTAAAATAGAAGTATATTAGTTTAACAGCCAATCAGCAGCTATCTAATTTAGGAATAGAGGTATTTTATTCATTTTCATGTCTCCTGATTTGTGTAAAATAGTTTTTAGAACCTTCCAAATATGTACTTGAGATTACAATAAAAATAAATCATAACATTTTAAACTTCTACTTTTAATGATTTTATCCTAGGTTTTTTACAATGGTTTTTAACAGCAATATCTTTGACAGCGCCAGCAGCCAAGCCAACAGCATCCAAGCCAGCTTCAATGAAGGCAAGTTAAAGAACATGGAGGCACCTGTTACACCCAAGCCTTTGATGCGGTTAACAAGGAAGCTGACCTGTACTTGACCCCCACCCCTATTGCTTTGACTTGTTCAGTAGTCACTTAGTGTCTAGCTCTGCCCCTGCTCCTGTACCCACCCCCACACAAGCTGCCCACCAACCAATCAATCAGAATGACAACCCTGATTCAGAACAACTTCCTGCCACAAGCCAACCTGCCCCCCAGCCAATCAGGCTTCAGCTCCCCTGGCCCAGCGCCCCAAGTGAAAAATCATCACTGCCTAAAGTCTTTAGGAAATTGTGGCACTGGACCTACAGGGTCTGTCCTGGGACCAGGTTGCCACCCAATTGCAATTTACCTGAGCCATTATAATGCAGCAATTCAATAACTTAATGAATAAGGGGAATCTGATTGAGACAGCCAAGAAGCCAAAGAAGCAGGTCAACTCCCAGATCATCAAGATGTACCCAATAATGTTCAATCTCCTGCAGCAGGACCTCAAGATTCTCCTGACCCAGGTCTGGAAGCAACTTGCGCACCATGGCATTTGGGTGTCAGAGTGCATGGTTGTTGTAACTTCATCTATTGGTTGGTTGATAACTACTAATGTTTAACTTGACTACGACCTTATGTGTTACTAAAGATTAAGCCAAGATAAATCTTTCAGCCTAATGCATATAATAATTATAAGTTTATGTAATTCAATCTTTATTTAATCAATCAAGGAGAGAGTTATATAGTAAAGGAGGGGATTAATGAGAGTCAATAGATTGTCAGGATCCTCTGGTTACAGCCCAATTCCCTCTATTGCTTAGCCCAATATTAAACTAATGATTGGATGATCATCAGTTAATATGAACTCAGAGTACAAACTAGTTGATTATTTGTACTAGTTATCATCCAGAGCAAGAGTACCATTGCCCTTTGGTTCACTGAGAATAATGGATTAATGCGTGAGTATAGTGACAGCTAGTTTATAACCAATCACTTCACGACATTTCCCCCACTAAACTAGACGTTACTGTAAAAGTCTTTTAACTTCCTTCAGTATGATAAACCACCCAAAAAGGAACAGAAAGCCAGTTGTACAATAAAACAATGTTCCAGAACAGAGAATCAACAAGACCCAAAGGGGAATACCCAAAATTCCAGTTGAGAACGTACGTGTATACTCACCTGTGCTAGCCTCAGAAGACGCTGAATTCACCAAGATCCTAGGTGGCAAAATAGACACAGCTTTTTAAAGCTTGTCCAGTACTGTCTCCTATAAACCAAGTACATCTTTGAGTAAATTGGTAGTGAAAGACTCTGGTATGCCTACATCTAGCCAGCTTTCCACAATTTCCAAGAAGAGAAGCCGTAATACCACAAGTAAAGCTACTACAACTACTCCAACTAATAAGACTAATGAGCCTGCGCCAAGCTTAACCAATCTTCTTCAAAATTTAAACAAAGGTGAGGCGAGCTCTACTTCTGTAGTGATCCAGGAAGATAGCCAAGGTTCCTACATTGAAATGGTTGCCTATCTTTGTTGGGAGAGGATTCCCTTCCTAAAATTCTGTGGCCCAGTAGTTATGTGGTCCACCCTTATGCTAGCTCTGGAAAATCCCTATGTTATCTCCACAAAAAGACTTGAAGTCAGGAATAACATTTTTTGGCAAATTCCTAGGGTGAAGCTGATAAGATATGCTCATTTGTGCCTACAGTACTTCTCCTTTGATGGGGTATACTTGATAGACAATCAAATCTCTTGTGCTCTCAAACTTCTGGAGTTGGTTTTTGCAGCGTGGTCTGATACTTGGTCTGCAGTAAGCCTGGTGCCCTTGTGGCATGGTTCAGATAGTCACAAATATTGACTGCAACAAGCTATGGGTACTACCCTGGAACTCCTTAGTTATAATTGCGCGGGAAGTAGACAATCCATGGCATTGGTAGGGAACTTGGTGCTCAGCGGCTCCAAGGTTGTTTATCACCAGAGACTGCACCACATGCCCAAATATATTGAATGGCTGTTAGGAGTCATGTACTCAGTAGGAGGCTAAACACCCAAGGAATATGCCCAGCAAGAAAGTCTTCTCTGGGAATGCATCTTGCTTGAGCTTGCTTTTCCTTACTCCATTGGCTGAACCGCGTCAATTTCCTTCCTGTTGATGATTCCCTTTTCCTTCTATTTGCATTCTGTTGGCTACCTAATGTCTGGATAATCTATGCAGGCATTGCCAAAGTCCTCATCTAGTTGCGCCTGGGTTTAGAGGCAATAGTATCTCAATAAAAAATCAATTGACTGAACCACACTAATCCTTCTTACTATAAGCTTTATCTCTTCTTGATACAAAAAGGATAACAACTCATGGACTTTTTTCATTAGGTTTTCTTTTTCCAAATTTTTATCCATAAAGGGGTTGATGATTGATCAGTTAGAGCCTTGCAAATGTACTGCACATGGACTCAAGTGATCAGTTGGTCTGTTTCCAGATCCTTGAGAGTGTAACCATCTACTCTCACTTTCTGGACTACCTTGACCAGTCCTTGCCATAGCAAGGCAAGTTTACTTTTGCAACTGTACCCTTGTTTGTTGTAGAAGTATACCAAGCTTCCTATTTTTTATGCAGGGAGGGCAGGCTAGGTTTTTATCGCATAATCCATATCTTTCTTCTTTGTTGCTAAATTGGTAGAGTATGCCTCAGACTGTAACTTGATTAGTGTCTGTGCTAGTCTCTTCAAATAAGCGTCAGGGGTGAAGGGATCATTGGTTTTAACTAGACTGTAGAGATGTGGCGGGAGACTTGGCTGTCAATTGTAAAGAAGCTGGAAGGGGCTTTTTCCCGTAGCCCTGTGGAATCATATTTTGTACGCAAAGGTAGCTGCCAGAAGATATGTATCCCATTCTGTTTTGTGCTGGCGGCTAAGCTTCCTTAGGATCTCTACAAGACTTACATTTGTTCTCTCTACCATTCCATTTGTTTGGGGATAATATGGTTTTGAAAGGGTACAACAAATACCCATAAGTTTGTTCAGCCTGGGTATCGTGTATCCCATGAAGTTTGTCTCATCATCCATTAGCAATGTTTGTGGGCAGCCATGTTTGTAGAGTATGTTCTCTAGAATGAACTTGGCTGTGGTAAGCGCCAACTGGTTAGGGATTGCTTATGTTTCTACCCATTTTGTAAGCTGATCCACTGCAACAATTATGAACTTGTTCTTGCTAGCGCTCAATGAAAGGGGACCTACTATGTCTATAGCAACAGTATGAAACGCAAAACCAGGTCAAATTAGCCGGTGCTGGTAGCGCAAGACCTTTGGTTGCTCTATTGTACAGTCATGACAAGCAGCCAGAGTTTCTGCTACATCTGAATGCATACCTTCCCAGTAGCAATGCTGCTGTAGGAGGTTGAGGGTTTTATGGATACTGCCATGATCTAAAGTACAATGTGCTGATACTATTGTGTCTGTATGTAAGGATGGGCAGATGTATGGTAACCACTTCTCTTTATACGACTTAAAAAGCTGATTGTCCTTGACATGGGTGTCCACCGCAAGAGACTTTAGAATTTTCTGAATCTCAAGCGGCTCCTCCCCCCACATAGAAGGTTTCAGCATCATTTTTCTGTAAATTTTGTTCACTGCCAAGTAAACCAAGGCTATGGTAGGAAGGCGCAAAGGGCAATCTGTGTTCTGATGCATAACTCCTGTGCAATGGATTATTTTGTAGTCATAAGCTTGTAGCTTGATAGCCCATTGTGCCAGGTGTCCTTCAGGATCCTTCAGGGTTTTCAACCATTTAAGTGAGGCATGATCAGTTACCATCATAAAGTGTACTCCATGGAGGTACACTCTGAATTGTTGACAGGCATAAATGACTGCTAGGCATTCTCTCTCAGTGACCGTGTAATTCATTTTGTGACTATTGAGTGTGTGGGAACAATAACCTACAGGTGGTCTTGATTATTGTCATCCAGCTTGTCTTCCACGTTGTCTTCCTGGATCAGATGATGAATATTTGCCTTGGGTTGCTTGCAGTCTCAAGAAAGATGTCCTAATTGCCCACACTTGTAGCATGTGCGGTTGTTTTCCATGTTGATAACTGGGGGAGTGGCTATAATTGTTGGTTTTTTTGGAGAGTCCCTATCCCATGTCTTGCCCTTGGAATCTGTAGAATAGAACAAAGTGGCTTTCTTATGGTCAGGAAAGGGAACTTCAAACTGTTCCTTAAAAGATCCCAAGTGGTGCATGAGTTCAGGGACCGTTCTTGCACCATATATTCCAGATTTAAGAGCAATAGAAAGCTCTCTATTGGGGCATACATAGTTAAGCAGCGCTCCTTTTACATCAACAAAAGTGGAAGCTCCCATGGAAACTAGGGTTTGTGCTACCAATTATATGTGCTCTGACAAATCCATTAGGCTTTACCCCTTCTTTATCTTTCCTTCTGTGAACTCCATTTTTTGGCAAAATAGAGCCTCTTTGCTGCCAAACTCTGCAATAAGAGCCCCAGATACGTTCTTGTAAGACCAGCCTTGTTCCAGAAGTCTTGGCATTATTATTGTTTGGGTCTCCAAATCCAAGCAATTAAAAATGTCCATATTTTTCATGGCATTGTATGCACCATGCATAGAGTTATTGTATAGCTGGAGGAACATGTGGACATTGGCTTTTTTGTCAAATTTGTTGGCTTGAAGTTCTGGATCACAGAGGAAGTGCTAAAATTATAGCTTCTTCTAGGAGGAGATGAGGTATTTCTCTGGTTTATGGTGCAGAATTGCGCTTCAGAAGCTGTGTCTCTAGCGTTGTTGCTAGTCTTGGAAGTTGAGGCAGCAGCACCAGGAAGAGGTGTTTTGCTGCTATCCAGAACTGGCTCTGCAACATAGACTTTCCTCATTGTACGGCCTATGTTTTCTTCATTGCTCTCATAGCTATGGAAGGAGCAACAGTCCTCTGACATTGCCTGGCTAGCGGTGGACAAGACGCTTTGACTTCTTCTTGTAGTTGCTTGTAGTCCAGGGTCAGGCAAAATCTGTTTGGAATACACCTGAAGTAGTTGCTCTATTTGTCCTTGTAGATGCAGAATACTGCTTTGTTGCAAGCGTACTTCTCAGTCCAGGTCTTTTATTATGCAATTTGCTATGCATAGTTTGTCCTCAAGTTTCTCCATACATGATTCCTGGTTTCCAAACAACACATTGTTTTTTTCTTGCATATCCCAATGACTATCACTTAATCTTTCCAGATTATCATGGTTTTCTTCTGTGCGTTTGTGGTTGTGGTCAATCATTTTTGCAAGTTTAGGAAATTCCACGTTGAAATGGTTGCAGTCAGAGAGGAATTGACAGAGACCCTTGTTGATCTCACTCACATGTTTGGACTCTCCTCCATGTCCCGTTGGATAATGGTAGTAGCTTCCTTGTTGCCTTCCGCCGCAGCCCCATCCTTGATCATTCTTACAGAGCGGCAAAGCAACTCAACCTCACTACATAAGTAGCAAAAGGTGGCTTCTGCACCTTTTACGTGGTGGGTTACTGTTCCTAGCCAATTATTATCCAACCCTTTGTGTTCAAGCATGGTCCCAACCATTGTAACCACATAATTTTTCAGGAGTTCCTCCATCTGTGTCAACCAATTTGTAGTGAAGTTTTGGTGGATTGCCAAGCTGTTCAGTTGGTAACTGATATTGGCCATAGAGTTTTTTGAGTTTGTCATACAGGCAACAGAGGAAAGCCTGCTGATTGTTTATCAAATTTCCTTGATGCAAGATCAGGGACAGTTGATAACCCAAGTGAGTCCAGTTGTGGCAAATGGCAGGATGTGCAAAACTATGGATATACTTCTTGGCTTAATTGATTTTTTTCATCTGTAATTGAAGCTGATTAGGAGTTATTCCTGTGAAATTGTGGAATTTTTCTTTGGCTGTAGTGCCATAGGATGGAAGTAAAGCAAGCTTCTTGTGGGCTTCCCCATTTTGATACACACCCCAGTCCATACCGCTAATGGCTTGCTCCAGCTGTTGCTGGGTGGGCTCTGCATTTCTGTCTACCTCAAGTGGCACTGGGACATTGAGGTGTAGAGAGGACTGATCCTCTATTTGACGGGGAAGCTGTATGTCAGTCATGAACTGACCAAAAGCCACAAATTCATTAGGCAGATCATCCCTTGCTCCAGCAAGGCAATTGATCTCCAAGAAAAGCCCATCAGGGTGGTCCTGGAGGTGAGAAAGGAAGGCGTGGAGAAGATTATCTCCATAACATCCCCACACAAAAGACAAGTCCCCAGTAGGGTGACAAGTACCATTGGACAGATGCATGCTAGAGTGAGCACCAAATGTTGTAACTTCAGCTATCTTTGGTTGATAGCTACTAACACTTAACTCAACTACAACCTTATGTGTTACTAAAGATTAAGCTAAGATAAATCTTTCAGCCTAATGCATATAATAAGTATAAGTTTATGTAATTTGATTTTTTATTTAATCAATCAAGGAGAGAGTTATATAGTAAAGGAGGGGATTAATGAGAGTCAATGAAAAGCCAGGATCCTCTGGTTACAGCCCAATTCCCTCTATTGCTTAGCCCAATATCAAACTAATGATTGGATGATTGTCAGTTTAATATGAGCTTGGAATACAACCTAGTTGATCATTTGGACTATTTATTATCCAGGGTGATAGTACCATTGCCCTTTGGTTTTCTGAGCTTAATAGAACAATGCGTGAATATAGTGACAGCTAGTTTATAACCAATCACTTCACAACAATGGTGCATCTCTGGATGTATGGAAAGGAGGTTTCAGTCCAGGTACTTACCAATGTTACTGGCAGCCAATAGGATGGCGCTGAGGATTCCCCATATGATCCGGCCATCAAATCCACCCTGGTCTAATGCCTGACAAGTTTGTCTAATGACGTCATATCCATCTTCTATTACAAGCTATCCATAGCTTTTGACAATTTTGGCAAGCAAGGAAAAGCCGCCACACAAAAAGGAAGGAAGAAGTCAAGAAGGGGACTTTCATTAGTGCATTTCTGGATGTTTTGGCCAAGGGGTTTGTCTATTATTGGACAAACTCTTATTACACCAATGGCTACAAGTACAACCACATCTTTAGTGCATTACTCAACTCCTGCATTAGCTCAAATTCCACCTACTGGGTTTTCTTGAGCCACCAGATGGAGGGTAGCTCCACTGCACTTGAGGCAATCCAGGGATGTGAGCTTCAGGCCTCAGTCTACCCAGCTGGCTACGCTGACATCTATCTGGCTGATGTAGTGTTCTTTAATATTAGAGACACAGTTTGGCAGCGCCACCTCCAGACGTTTAATGACCTCTACCTTGGTGTCCTCAACCACAAGTCTCTCTTTGGTTATCAAATGGTGGATGACTTGTTTGCCCAAATTGTCTTCAATGTAAATATGGGCAACCAATCATGGAAGGAAAAGCACCTTTCACCCTGTGCCACAGCTACCTATCAGCCAATCAAAGCAATGACCAATGAGGATACCTCCAGCTATATATGGAGGCCATCACAGTTAATCCTCCTGTCTTTACTCCCTCCACCACCCCCCACCTGCCAGTCCCACCTACCCAATCACAGACCCCTCAGGCCAGCACCAACTCTATGCCTTCTTTCCCATATTATTCTGCCTAATAGGTATCACTCTTCCTCACCCTCAATAAACTCCCTGTTGACAAACATTTTCTATTTATATTATCAGTATTTTGAATTTTGATTGTTTGCTTTCTCTTTGTTTATAGTTGGTTTTATTCTTTATGTTCAGCTTATTTCTATAAAATCATATATTTACTATGCCATGTATCTAGACCCAGAACACATTATTTTTAGCTCTTTACACAGCCCCTTGTTAAAATATTAACAACAATTTGGGGATCAGCTAAATTTAAATTAAAAAGTTATAGGTTAAATGTGTTTAGATAAAGTTGTTGCTGATTCAAATTCAAACCTTAATGATAAACTTTAAGCCAATCAGGAGCCAACTGATGAAGTGATTGTTGTGGCATAAATGATCATTCAATAATTCTTTGATGCATGTGTGCTAATTAATCTGATTGTCTGGGTGTTTTGCCATTGTGTGTCATTGCTGCTGTGGCAAGTTGTTAATGGACTAGTGTTAACCCAAAAGCTGATTGGGCACTAGTCCACCAAAAAATTACCACAGCAACAATGGCGCACAATGGCAAAATACCCAGACAATCAGATTAGTTAGTGCACATGTACCAAAGAATTATCAAATGACCCTTTATGTTACAACAATCACTTCATCAGTTGGCTCCTGATTGGCTTAAAGTTTATCATTAAGGTTTGAATTTGGATCAACAACAACTTTATCTAAACACATTTAACCTATAATTTTCTAATTTAAATTTAGCTTATTACAAAATTGTTGTTAATATTTTCACAAGGGGCTGTTTTTGGGTGCCAAAAATAATATGGCAATTAAGGAAACAATGCCAACACAAAGAAAATAACTCATTTTGAGATAAGCGTAAACTTATACACAATGGGTAAAAAGATGGGATATTGTAGCAAATGAAAACAAACAGGGATAAACAAAGAGTCAACTATATCATAATAACACAGAGTTTATTAGGATAAAAGCTAAGAAACATATGGAAAGGTTAGTATAAAATCAATGAGATAACTCAAAAAGCTACTAAAAGACCTTGACTCAGCAATTGCTGAAATCAAGGAAATTGAACACAAGGTCAAAGAAAAAATAAAGTCTGCCTTCCTCAAAGGCAAGAAAATTGATAGGGTGACAGCCAAGTCATTAATGACTAAAATGCCTGACACATCAAAGAAGACCATTTAGCGCCTGCTCAACATTCAAAAAACAGTGGTTGAGGGCTTGCAATTCAAGTCCTACGCCCTTTCTGTGCCATCTGTCTGGACCAATGACCCTGAGATGTATGAACATCTTAAACCAACCAAGAGGGCCAGCAAGGAGAACACTGAGATGCATGCGCAGCTGGTTTCACCAAAGATGGCCAAGCTGGCTGAGGCTGCGGGCAAGGAGGAAATCCAAGAAGGTAATCTAAAAAAATAAAGTTAATGAGAATTTGTAAATACTCACCTGTTTTTTTAGAAAAAATAGACGGCAAAATATGCTGGGTCCTGGTCCTCTTTGTCCCTGCCATCTTTTATGCCAATTATGCCACTCACGTGGCCAAGCAGCTGTTTCTGTCCCCCCTGTCTTGCAGGAGCTTGAAGATAGAATCCATGGTATCTTTCTGATGTTCTGGGAGGTGTTAGCTTGGCTGATGCATGGCAAGGGGGCATCCAAGTGGGCAGTTACTGCCTACAAGAATGCCCAATTAGTCTACCTTGACCCAGTGTCCTCAAAGAAGCTTACTATGTAAGCTTCATTAAGCTTGTTTGGGACGTCATGGCAACACACCCATTCAAGAACATACCAGAGATGGGCCAGGCCCATGCGGCTGCTTGCTTCTGCTTCCTGGTGGAGCACACCCTGTCCTACCTCCTGAGAACTTTAGGCGCACAGTGGAGAAATTGGCTGTTGCAGATGCAACAGCCGCAAAGAAGAATAAAATCTTCCTGGAAGACTTTGGGCTGGCTTGGAGTGCCAACAAGACGGGAGTTTCTGCAGTCATGGAGCTGACCTTCTTGAAGACAAAGCACAAGAAAAAAATTAGCACTGTGTTTAATAAATTGTGCAAGTTTACTTAAGCCTTTGCCCAGAAAAGGCTTCATCTTGTGGTTTATTTTAGGTTCCTGTTCTACTTGGGATGAGGGTTAAGGTTGAGGACCTGGATGAGGTCCTTCTCAGGATTGACAAGGCCAGGCTCTTGCTGGACAGGAAGAAAATCCCCTGGGCTACAACTTGGTTAACCATGTGATACAGGGCGCCCTGGGCCTGGCAGGTATTTACAGGACTGCAGCCCCGCCTGAAAAGCTGCTACTTCACTCTCATCTCATCATACTCCCTTTTATGGGCTGCCAAGAATATTTTAATCAGGGTGTATCCACTGTCTACAGTGTGAATGTGGAGGTTGTGCTCCACCTCCATCACTGGGTGGGTACATACCAAAGAACCCACTATAGGCGTCATCAATAAAAAATCTCATTCCTCAATATAAGCTACACTTTTAAATTTTACTTTTTAAAATAATTAATTTTCTAATTATTATTTTAGCAAACAATTTTTTGAAAAAACTCCTGGAGAAGGTCTCTATAAAACATAATAATATGTGTTAATAAATTTTACTTCTATCTTGTACACTTTACATTTAACTTTTTTTAATTTCATTTTTATATTTATTTGACAAGAATGATATAAATATATACAAGTAATCCAGTTCAAGTGTTTGGGATAGCCTCAGAGGCCATAATAAAATAATTTAATATAAAATAAATAAATTACAAACTTTCATTGATGGTTCTACTGAATGTGATTGCGGGCTTGGAAGCTTCTAGATATAAAATGATAATTATTAAATCTTAAATAGTAAATTAGATAATATAAAAAAGTTAGACAAGCTAAGCCTTTAATTGATTGGCTATTTGGCAAGGTACACAGGGATGAATGAATCAGTACAGCTATAGAATTTGGCCACATATTCAGTTGGGAGAGTGTGAATCTCAACCTGGAGCAAATCAAACAGGTCCTTGGTCCCAGTTGGGGTCCCTTACTTGACAGCTTGCTTGAGCTATCCAAAGATTTTCTCAATGGGATTTAGGAAGGGGCTAAAAGTCAGAGAGGAAGAGAAGGCGCAAATTTGCTGTGGCCATTTGCTGGAGGCCCACTGCAATGCTGGTATCAATTGATGGAAATTCAGCAAAAATATCTGCCACCTTGTGGAGACTGCCATTGTCCAGTACTATTACATTGGTGAAGCCCAGGCTTGTGCGCCTCAGGTGCTCCTGGATCAATAAGAGAAATGAAAAGAAGGCAACAGCGCCCATGTTGAAAATAATGATGTTGACAGTGGCCATGTCAAGACTTTTAATGTTGATACTATAGTAAAGTGACAACCCAGTTTTACTTAATGTTGTTTCCTGGATGTCAACACTTTTTTAATTAACAAAACACTTTACCCAGAACATTTTTGATATAAAATTATATTAAAACACTTTATTATACTAAAATAACCCCAGAGAGTTTAAAAATCAATAAAAATTACCATAAGTAATAATAAGAAGATATAATCAAATATTTTTCAGTTTACTATGTAAATTACACTCTTTATTATAAAATTATTTTTATTCCCATAAAAATTAAAATTCCAATAAACCAAAAATAAAGATATGTTATATATCATAATAAATACAAAATATAAGAAAATTCTAATTTTTATTTATTATACTTTATATAAACACATCTGAAAAAATCTCATGACTTAAAGATAAATTAACAAAATGTAAAGATATTTCTTACAAAACCACATTGAAACTGTATCTGAAACTTACCATTTATACATAAAAATATTAGTACACCAAAAATAAATTAAAAAATTAAAATTTTAAAAGTAAAAAATATACAGGCAAAGCAAGGTTTATTAAGCTAATTAAAGCCACCAGCAAGAGCAGTGGCAATCTCCTCAAGGTACTTCTTAATCTCTGCCACCTTATACTTTTTCTTTACCACCTTCTGAACGTCATCCTGGTAGTCCTGCTTCTTGCCCTTTCTCTTCTTGGGGGCCACTCTGTTGTCCAGGTTGCAAAACTTGGAAACAGTCTGGGCCTGTTCCTCTTAGAGCTTCTGGAAGAACTTGTTGTATTTGGGGTTTGACCCAAACTTCACCTTCAGGTGCTTGTGCCACACTTCCAGGCTGGAGTTGGTCTTCATCTCTCCCTTAAGCCAGGTGCCCTGGCAATTCCAAGGGGCAGTGGCCCGCTCTTACCTCTCTGGGCAGTCACTTTCTTGCTCACCCATTGGTGCTCAAAGTAATCAAGTTAGCCCTTGAAGATGATGGAGTGCTTCTTGATATAAGCGTCCTTCAGGAGGACCTCAAAGCCAATCCCAGTATGCTCTGGGAGCACAAAAGCCAAGGCAGCAAACTGGGTGATGGCAAAGCAGCACTTTCCCTTACCATCATTAAGATACTTATCAAAGAGCTCCTTCTTGCTCTTGAGGTGTTTGATGAGGGCCTGCCTAAAATAGAAGAAGCAGCCCTGTACTTCTCCATTAAAGGTGGCCTCAAAGGCTCTGAACTGAGCTTGCTCAAAGTCCATTATGATAACTTTTGGCCCAAGTGAGCACGCATGAGCTAGCTGCTCTGTGGCTAGGGTCAACTCATCCTTCTCAGCAGAGGAGGGATTTACCATTGTGGCGTGAGTGGGAGGGGGGAGCTGGTTGGTGGGAAGGGAGCACAAAGCATCCTGGACAATCTTGAAGGCTCCAGCATTGACCTCTGTCTTGGCACCAGGTAGGAGAAAGAACACAAGGGGGATGACCTGGTTATTAAACTGCCCATGCAGGACCCAAAGCTGCTAAAGATGGTTGGGCAGGTTGAAAATATGCCGTTGCACAGCAAAGTGGTGGCATTATTGAGCTGCTCCAGGTTTTGGGGTGTAGTGTAGGCTATAATCCTATCCTCCACTTCCTGCCCATTGTCATGGAGCAGGAACATCTTACCATCCTCAGTTTTTTCGAGGATATCTGTGAGGACCAGGTCTTCAATTTTAGTGGCGCTCTTGGCCAGGGGATTGGAGGCTTGACACCTATCACTCATGAAATTGACTAACTGGGTATGGGTTGGCACCCTCTTCAAGTTGGTTGGGGATTGGTACTTACACACAAGAACAGCCAGCTGGGTCAGGGAAAGGTCCTTTGAGGTGGGCATGACCTGCACCAGATACCATTTGAGAAGATGGGCAATGGTTGTGTTGGGCATCACACAATTTTGTTTACCCTTGATGGTCTGTACCAAGTCCCAGCGCTTAGTATTGAGCCGCACTGGGTAGGAGAGGTCCTTGCAGGTATAGTGCCGGCTCCTGAAGCTCTGGTTGGCGTTGTTACAAGAGAAAATATAACCATTGGCCACCATGAATGGCCCACCCTTTACACTCATGATAGGAAAATACTTAGGCAAGGAAGAGGGAACCTTAAATTTGCCATCAACATTGCAGATGTTGTGGGCCAACAGAGGGTCCCAGGGGCCAGCAGGAGCAAGGAAGAAGCCAGGGAAGTAATTGGGGCAGGGCTTTGAATCATCTACATATGAGCTTGAATGGGGGGTTGGTGGGGGGAGCAGAAGGGGGATTTTTGTGGTGCTCCTCATGTGTAGGATACTTATCCTTGGGTGGGGTCTTTTTGCCTTGCTGCTGCTTCTTGGTTGGATCCTTGTCAGAAGCTGAGTTATAGAAGCTGTGGTCTTTAAGGGAACCATCAGATTCCTCCCCCCAGTGGAGTGAGCAGGGCTCTTCTCAGGAAAGGAATCAGGAGAGGGCTTTGTTGAGGGCTTTGGGATGCTTTTGGAGTGGCCTTATTTGATGAGACAGGCTTCTTTTTGGTGGGCTTGGTGGGCTTAGAGGAATGCTTAGTTCCTTTGGGCTGTTTGGAAGTGTTTTTGTCCTAAAATAATAAGTAAAATGGTTTAAAATAAAGCAATGTATGTAAAAAAACAAACAAAATAACTTAAAAAGCCTAAAATTAAAAAGTAAATTTTAGATGGTTTTTATTGGCATTTAAAAGTTAAAAAATACTTGTATAGTTTTTAATTTATTATAGTTTTAAATAAAAAATTAAAAGTTAAGATATTTATGTGAAAGTATTATTTTTAAATATAGACATTATTTTAAAAAATTAAAAAATATGCAATAGCAAAGTCAAAAATACAACATATCAAAAAATGAGAAGTTTTTATTATGTAAAACATAAAGTTTTATATGTGAGAACTGAAAAGCGTCAACATTATGAGTGACAATTAGTAAAAAAAGCTGAATTCTCACTATCAATTACAAAAATTGTAGACATTATTTTTGACAACATTGTCACTGTTGACATTTTTTTGAAAATTTACTATGTTTTTTCATAGTAAGCTTAATTAAATTTATGCGGGCTAGCAAAAATTAACTGTTTTCTGTGTATTTTTGTTCATATATAAAATTTTTAAAAAACATATGAAGATAAGTTAAAAAATTATCAAAGTTCTTTATTTCTTATTAAAAATTATATTTGGGTAATGTTAATATGACATTTTATCATTGTGTCTATGTGAAGTTGTTAACACATTGGTTAAGATAATGAAAAGGGTAAAGTGTTGATAACGTCACTTACAACATTCTTTATATGAGGTGACATATTAATTTAAGCTTAATAGCGCCACTCTAATTTGCTTAAATCCACCCTGGCAGATGATCACAAGCAAATAAACAACATTTCCTTGTGTTGACATTATTTTTAATAATAAATTCTATAGTAAGTTACATAGTAACTCACTCTTAAATTATTGGATTGCTGTTAGCCACCAATCCACTTAATATATTAAAGAAGGATAAGTGTCACATATATATTTATAACATGAACTTTTCAACAATCTACTGTATGTGCAATGTCTTTTTCAATATAATAATTCAATGAAAAAAATACTACTTAAATGTGCACTTATTTTTTACTGTAGATGTTTCAGTTTTAGTACTAAAAATAAGTTTGGCTTAAAAAGTGTCAACATTGACACTTTTACATTGTGAAAATGAACAAAATAAACTAATTTTTAGTAAAAGTAAAGAAAAAATCTGGTTAAATTGAGTTTTTTATTAAGGTTAATATTAAATTGTGTCAAAATGGCCACAGTTTTGTCATGTTTTCTGGGTTTGCACCCCTGAACACTTTAAAAAAGAATTAAGCTAGCACAACTAGCAAAATACATAGGAGATTCAGAGTTTTGAGTTGACAGTGACCATGTCAACAAAGTGTCAACATGGGCGCTGTTGCTGTTTACACTAACCACATTACAACACCTGCCTAATAATAGAAAAAGTATTGGAAGAGTTTGCATTAATGCAGGATCAGTAGAAACTTCTAGCTAGCCAACACCCTCTACTATGAAATGACAACTCCTCCAAGCCGGTCCCTGGCTATGGCCCAGGACACACTTTGGGGACTGGTGACCAGGAACCCCACACATACCCATCTGCAGTGTTTGATATTGCTGATTAATAATTGACACCCAATGGGCAAACTACCAGCAAAACCCCAACAAATTGATACAGGATTAGCCTGCGCTTGTAAACGTCAGATTGGATACACTTTTCTTCATAATCTTGGATGCTTGCAGAAATCTTGATATACAACAAGAAGATGACGTCATTGCGCATCCTTATTGCACTTCCTTTCATAGATTTAATGGTGATTGAATTGTAGCAGTTGATATCCACCAAACTGGGACCACTGAAAACTTGATTGTACAAGATTCTAGCAGCAATCACAGCTCTGTACATCCACAAATTGACTGTTCTTTTATCTGTGAAAATGCTGTGGAGTCTCAGTTGGAGACACACCTGGACCGGGGGCATCTGCAGGTCATGTTCTATGATGACCATCATAAGAGGATGATCTTTTTCACCATCAGTTGAAGTGTGGGCGCCAGTTGGGGTCTTCTTGGGAGGGGGGGCCACAGTTAGCATGGGCTTGCATGGTTGCAGCCACTGTGGACTTTGCAAACCCCATTGTGGCTGCATTTCTCCAAGGGACATAAGCGTCCCATGCTTTTTGACCATTTCAAGAACAATTTCTGGGATGATTAGCCTTCTTCTGTGTCTTATAGACTGATTGGCTGGAGGTGAGATGTGTCTGTCTTGGGAACCAGATGGTGCTATAGGATTGGCTGTTTCTGGATTCTGGCTTCTCTTGGTGACCCCTTGGCTCAATTGGCTGATTCTGGATGCTAGTGTTGATACATGATTTGGGTTAGCAGCTGCCTGTGTGTGGTGGGCAAAAAGGGCCATGCTTGAGGATGCGGGTGAAAGAACACACTCCTGAGTAGTGTTTGGGGAGAGACCTGCAGGTTGGGAGTGACCATAGACAGAGGCTTCACTGTTGGAAGACTCAGTGTTGCCCTGCATGATTTTGTTGTGGCCAAGGAACTGCTTGCTTACTTGGTTGTTGTTATAAGAGATAAATTTTTATTAAAAAATAAAATCAAAAAGAGAAGTGTATATATAATTCTATTTTATTATTAGCATTTTCTTAAATCTACTGTAATCAAGCATCTAAATTTTAGCCATCCTAAAATAGAATTTGGTGATTTTTGAGAATGACTGTGATTCTTAAGATTATTGAACAAATCCACTCTAGATCCTTTGACATCCTGTTTGAGATGCCCATAAATTATATTTATTTCAAATTCACCTCATTTTTTATTTGAAATTTGGTCCTGGATTTGAAAATCCTGCATTTTTACGTTTATGTTCTGAATTTACAGTATATGTTTTATGCTTATCTCAATATACATTCTTTGCTCTGTTTTTTTGCATTACTTCTATAATTGCTGTATTGTTTTAGCTCTTTACACAACACTTATGAAAATATTAACAACAATTTGGGAATTAGCTAAATTTAAATTAGAAAATTATAAGTTTATTGTGTTTATAGAAAATTGTTGATGATCCAAATTCAAAACTTAATAATAAACTTTAAGCCAATCAGGAGTGTTGTATATTTGGGCTATCTAAACTAGATAATTCTACAAACTGAGGTTTATCTTAACTAAACTGTATAAAATATGCTAATATTACTAAACTATTTAATTCTTACTAAACACCAACTTCAACTGCTAAATAAAAGGCAATATCAAAGTATGTGTTAAGAGTAAGGTTAAAAGCTCTCTTTATTAAACTCATATAAATAGATAATAAGCCTGAGTATTTTAGCCTCACAATTTGAATCCAATTGCAATCGGGGAAATCAACTTAAGGAATTCATTGTTGAATTGTATCAATGTATTAATTCCAATTATCTCAATTACAATTAGAGTGGAGTACTCAATATTGCAACATTTCTGACCTCTAGATTTGACATAGTGTTTGCATTTCTTGGATTGTACCTTGAAGGGAGGAGCAAAAGTTACATTATCTAAAACCAGAGGATTGAGAGAGGTGGGCTCTTTGTACATTCAAATGGCAGTAATAACATGATTTTATTGGGTAAGGGCAGAATTTTGGTATTGTAGTAGAAGAACAAACATGTTCCTTTCTAGTGCTGACAGTACTAATTGTAATAGGTGCAGTGGCTTTGAAAAGAATGATAGGGTAACTTTCTAACCAGGACTCCTTGTTAAGATTAGATTGCTTTGTGGAATCCTTAACCTTGAGGATGTTAGGTTTGGCTATTATGGTAAGAGTAAGCTCAGCCTTTATGTCTTGAGCAAAGACAGCATGGGAGCAAAGTTCTGAAACCTCATACTTGCTGTACACACTAAGGTTACAGGGATAGTGTCAAAACAGCAGGCTTGACCCGCCAAAAAGGTCCTGAATAGCAGGTTTAAGACCTGCAACCCAAAAAGCCAGTGATTTGAAGCCAAACTAGGAATGTAACTCAAATTTCCAAATCCAACAACATGAACAAAAGCTGATCCCTTACAGTGTATACCTTGTTTTGGCTCTTGACTTATTAACATGATCAGGTCACCATCTTCACTATCCAACCAATTGATCAACACAATCATGTTCCTGTTATCCACAATTCACACTAACTATATAATACTTATCTCACAATAAAGAACATTATCTAGTTTCCAAATATCTTTCTCCTTTGTAACTCTGAAAAACAACACAGTTATAACATTGGTAGAGGAAGTAGGGTTTCCATCCTACTTTATTCCTCAAAATTCTGCTTGTTGCTTGTACTTGCTGCGGCCAACAAATCTTTGATAGAATCATGTCTGGTCTCCCACTAGACTGGACGCCATACACGCCTGGTACCAAAATACCTGATGGTTTTGTCCTGTACCAAAATATGGTGATCCTGCTCTCTGCCTCCAATGACTTGTTGGTACAAGGGTTCTTCCAGGCATCTACCACTATCCCTCAAGCCACAGACAAAAGCATCATGCTAGCCCACGTAGCCCAAAGACTTCAGAGCGCTGCCTTGGAACCATTTGCGGGAGCCAATGACAACAATGCCATAGCATGAATTCAATCTTCCCAGAGTAAACTGGCACAAATGGAGTGCCTGCAGAACTTCTAGATCAAAGAAATCTCCATCTGACTCTCACACAACGCTGACACCTGGTGTGACAAGTGGCATGAGGACCACACTGAAAAGGACTGGGACACCTTCAAGTAGGACTTCTTGGCAAGATTTGTGCTGAAGGACACTGTACTCATGATCATACGCCAAGTAAAGAATCTCACCCAAACAGGCACAGTTAAAGAGCTCACTCAAGCATACAAAGAACTCTGCCTATGTGCTCCCTCATATATGGCCTTCAATACCCCAGCTACCCATCTCATGTACTACATTGCACTCAAGTTGCACATGATGAGACATGTCAACCTGGATCAAGTGACCAACTTGCAGAGCCTTTACAGTGAGGCAGAGAAAGTGGGGAAAACTTACAATGCCCTTCACAAGGAACAAACTGGGAAAAGAGAGCAACCCAGGGAATTTCACCCAGCTGGACATTCCAACCGCCCTCCACCTGGGAAAAACCATAACAACAATAATTCAAACTGCAAACCCACTGTATCGAATGGCCACGGAAATGGGAACAATGGACAGTCAAATTGTAACCACTTCTGCATCACTGCCACACAGGACAATCAGAACAAGGGAAAAGCCTGGGGAGAGCACTAAGCAAGCCAAGCTTTTCCCACACAGTTTCAACTTGCCCAATAATTAGTGCTGACCCAAGGATTTATATCAATGTCCACTGATCCAGGTGCCCTTGGAGGACCCAGTACTCTACACAATTACCAGAAATCCCAATAAACTGATGTCCTATCATTTCTGTTTTCACAGTTACACTGGCTCAGCACTCCTGGACTCAGGCGCAGATTGAACCCTTGTCAACAGCAACTTTTTGGACAAGTTCAGGTTAACCACTAATCCTTTGCAGGTTAAGAACATGGTTTTAGCTGATGAATATCACATTGCCATGACACAGGAGACTGCCCCTTTCTCTATTGCGCTGTAGAATCTCCACTCCACCATTCAGGGACCCATCATTGTTTTTCCTAAGTTTAAATTGTACTGGGACTAGACTGGTTACAAAAAAACAATCCTCACGTAGACTGTGTGACCTTGGTATTTAACATCAAGCTTGAAGGAGTCAATCACCAGATCTACCCTGACTCATTGGACCAGCTCCTACGTGACCACGTCTTTGTGCACATTACAGAAGCCCTCAATGAAAAGGAGAACCTCAAGGCAATTGACTGGGACTCCTGCTAGTACAAGATCATACACTTCAAGGACCACCAAGATACCACCACGCCTCAGGATTTCAAAATTGTGGCCTGCCATCCAGAAATCTTCAAAGAAGCTCTATCAGGGTTTCCACCAGAGAAACACATACAGCACTCCATCCAACTTAAAGGAGTCATACCCAAGGCTCAATCTATCTACCAACTTACCCCAAATGAGGACAAATCACTATTTGCTTACCTCAAAGAGGCGTTGGAGAAAGGACTTATCCACCCCTCACAGTCTCCCTTTGGTACTACTGTATTCTTTGTGGCAAAGAAGGATGACACTTTTTGACTGGTTACGTATTGTTGAGCCCTAAACAAAGTTATCATCAAGAATTGTTAACCACTCCCACTCATTGACAACCTCTTTGACACCTTGGGTGTGGCAACAGTCTTCTCTTAGATTGACTTAATACCAGGTTACAACCAAATCTGTATCAAGGAGAAAGACATCCCCAAGACAGTGTTTTGCACCAAGTACAGGTCATACAAGTGTTTTGTGCTCAACTTTGGGGTGACCAACACTCCATCAATGTTTGTTACCTTTATGAATCAGGTGTTTGCCCATCACATTAGCAAGCACACTCTGGTATACCTAGACAACATCATTGTCTACAGCTTCTTGGTGGAGAAACACTACAAGAATTTGGAGGCAGTCTTTGCCACCCTGGTGCAACATAAACTGCTAGCCAAACCCTATAAGTGTCAGTTCTTCTGAAAGCAGTTACCCTTACTGGGACACATAGTTTTGAAGGGTGGCATCAAACCTGAAAACCAGAAAATCTAGACCATCTTCAAAATGCCACCACCAAAGGACAATTCAGAACTCTCGCACATTATTGGGAATGGTTGCCTATGTACAACAATTCACACCCAACTGTGGCGTCCTGACTGCACCCCTGTCCTTCATAACCAGCGCCAAATCTAAGTTTGTATGGACCCCCCAATGTGACCTCTGTTTCCAGAGTCTAAAGGAGAAACTCACAGCTGCTCTTATCTTGCAGTATTATAAGCAAGATGGACTATCAAATGGAGACAGACACCTCCAATGCGTTCATTGGGAGAGCACTACAAATCAAGAACACCAACAGCAACTTCCTACCTGTAGCGTACAAAATGCTCAAACTGAAAGACAGTAAATGTTGCTACCCAATCCACAACAAGGAACTACTGGCAATTTTACACTCTCTTGTCAAATGACATTGCTAACTGGAACTCCAGGAGGAGTTCACTGCCCTGACGGACCATAAGTCCCTCATATACTTCAAAACACAAGCCAATCTGTACAGGCACCAGATGCGCTGAATGGAGCTACTCAAAAGGTTTAACATGATCATCTAATACAAACCAGGACCTGAACTTGCCATGGCAGATGCACTCTTTTGCTTATATGTTAGAGCCACAAGAGGGGGAAACAGTCTCAATCCAGACTGGCCCCTCTTGGTACTATGAAATAAAGACAAAGGCTTCCCTCCAGGCACTACTGACATCACTAAAGAAACAGTCATAAAAATGAACATCTCTTAACAGACGTATACAGAACGCTACACCACAAGATGACTGATGGGAGCACCATTCCTTACATCCCTACACACCAATGAGTTGACACCATTATATGCTACCACAGAGACCTAGGACACACCAAAAGTGGCAAACTTTACAAATTCCTCAAACAGAAAGCATGGTGACCAACTCTATATTGGGACATCTAAGAAGTTCTTGACTAATGTGATTTGTGTGAAAAGTTTGTAAAAAGCAACACCCCACCAAAGTACATATTGCCTATTCACTCCCAGTTACCCTTAAATGTATGGGTTCTCAACATTGTAGGGCCCATGCCCAGAAAGCACAACAACAAGAAATACATCATCATATCATCAACTTTGCCACTTGATGGCCAGTAGCGCAGGCAGTGAAGACCCACACAGGCAACAACATACAACAACTCATAGGTAAAGAAATCATCAGCAAGTTTGGAAAGCCAGAACTCCTGATAACAGATGTAGGCAAACAACTGACCTCCAAAAACACCAATCTATACCTCACAAAGAATGGGGTCCAGCACACAGTGACAGCACCTTACCATCCTCAGGCCAATGGACAAGTGGAGCGGCTTAATGGTTGCTTAGTGCAGGCCCTAGACAAGCTCACTGCTGGGAGACCTGAGGACTGGCATAAGCAGCTATCAACTGCACTTCTCATATGTGTTGTGCCCTGCCCCAAAGGATAGGCCTATCAACAACAATAATTTTGGGTTCAAAATTAAGTTTCATTAAGAATTTATTAGTAATTTTTAAATCAAAGACTTACTTTGGTTTTTGCTTTTGGGTTTTTTCTTTGCTTTTATGTATTTACACACAGTTTGTATTCACTTTTTTATATAATTCCTACTTTAAAGATAGGTTTTTACTTTTATTTTTCCTCTTCTTACTCAACTGCTGCCTTTTCTGCCTGCAGTATGCAGATCTTTGGGTTGTTGGTTCCAAGACTATCTTCCCCAACTACCATGTGTTTTCCCTGGACTATCAGTTCTACCTGGCCAAAAACTTCCTGTTTTACATTTCAGATCTTCCCCAAGGCTCATGTTTCTTTACTATAAATAAAGACACATGAAGAGTAAGCCTTTAAGCTGAAATTCTAAGTAGTTTTCTCCAATCACTATTATAGGTTTTTTACTTTAATCTTTAAATCTTTACTTTTAAATTATATTAGTTTTCTTATCTCTCTAAAATTTAGCTTTTAGAAGTATCACAACTTTATTTAGGTCTCATTTTACTCCCAGTTTTACTAGTGTCTAAATAACTAGGATAATTAGGATGAAGATAGCTTGTTGTCACCTTTTTTATTTTAGCAATAATCACTCTACTTTTATGTTAAGATACTTCCATGGGGAATATCCCAATGTAGATATCCCTTTAGTTACTAATAAATCCTTATTCAATACATTATTTTATGTAGCTTGTTTGGGTTTAGTTAACTTTATGACACCTTTTGTGTCAAATTATAAGTTTTTAGCAGGCCTGCTCAAGGTCTTTTTACAAACTGTACCCACTTTTCTTTACCTTTTAAACCTAAACCTGAATGATTTACACAGTATATTATATAAACTTGCATCTTATTGGGCAAGACCTTACAGTATGCTGTACTTGCGTGAACAGATCCACTGGGAAAAGCACTTTTGAGCTTGTCTACGGCACACAACCCAATATTATTCAGGCCCTCACAGGACCCAAGCTGGAAACGGCCAGAAAGGTTCCCCCTTGTTCATAACCACAAATCATACAAACCAACAGCAATCAGTTAGAAAAAGAAGAAAAACACATGCAAAACATATCCATCCTCATTCAAAACCAACACAAAGTTGGCAATAAGGGTTAGGTCATGAATACTGACAAGAGTAAATAACAGCCTGAGAAATTAGGTCCCACAATCATCTTAAAGTTAAACAAAAAAACACTTACCTTGTGCAAGGGCTTGGCAAATGCAAGCAAGATAAAGTCCTCCATTATGACCAATTAAGACCCTGTAAAGCAAGACAAAAACAACTAGAAACCATTCTACCAGCCACCAAACAACAGTTAGTCCAATATGGTGCCCGGGCCCCTGGAAGTCTTACTGACAACCTGCCCCCAGAGGAGGCCAACCTTCAGCCAGGGGGTGGCAAAACAGCAGGCTTAACCCGCCAACAAGGTTCCAAGTAAGCAGGTTTGTGACCCACAATCCAATTATCCATTCACTTGAAGCCAAACTAGGAATTCAATTTGAATTTTCAAATACAACAACATTAACAGATGATGATACTTCACAGTGGATACCTTATTTTAGAGCTTGACTCATTACCAGGATCAGGTCATCCCCTTTACTATCCAACCAATTGATCAACAAGATCATGTTTCTGTTATCCACAATTTATACTAACTATATAATACTTATTTCACAATAAAGAACATTATCTAGTTTCTAAATATTTCCCCCCTTTTTAACTCTGCTAAAACAGCACAGTTACAATAATAGGTAATTTAGGTCATACCAGGAGGGGGTTATTGATCAGATTGAATGTTCTCATGAGAATAAGACCTTTGGTAGAAGCACAGTCACCATGATAGATCTGTATAGCACTAACCTGTTGATAATTGCTGATGGTGTAGAAGATCAAGGACTCCTTGTTGAAGATGGCATCATTGTGATTAATAGTCTTGACCACAATATTGCCCTTAGTCTTAATACCAAGAGTTAAGGTATCATTGTCTAAAAGTCTAACCTTGTTGAGCCTGTTTAGTGCTGAGCTAGTGTATTTACTGCCTGAAGTGGAGCCTGGTCAGTAACTAGTGTGATAGAGTTGTTCATTGACATAGTCTTTCCCCAAGGCTGTCTCTATTTCATAAGCTCCACTAGTAAGGGAGGTACTAGTAGTGGTTGTGTCAAGTGCGGCAAGAAGGGAACATTTGTGAAAGCCATAAATGACTGACAAATTAACATGACCAGCAAGATTTAGCTTAAGCCATAAAAGATGAACTATTGGGTGTCTATATATCTGATATCACCCATTATTTTCTTCCTTAGAGTATGTCTTCAAGTCACAACCATTAGGGCTCAGATAAATCACACTGGCTTTTGAGGATGTTTCAGGAAATCTTGTATCAATGAAGCAAGGTACAGTGGTGGTAATTGTGAGAAAGTTGCATAATAGATCCAGATATTACAACTTTAGGAGTGCAAGCTATCCAACAGTAAAGAAAACACAACTATTTTGCTGACTAGCAAGATAATTCCATTATAGGGTAATGATGTGAGTGAAAAACTTCTGGGTACCCTTGTAAGGAGCAGCTACAAGTGTAGCAGGCACATAATGTAAATGAGCCTGATTGGCTACTTTAGCGTAAATGCAGCTAGTATCTACTAGGGCCACATCATATGAGTATAGCCCCTTTTCATCATTGTCAGATTTGGAAACCAAGAGCCTCTTGGCAGTGAGATTAAACATGAATAACCAAGGATTTCAGAGGGGCAGCTCCTCTATATTGTGAATCTGATACACTTGTTTGTAAGAATAGAATCCCTTTTTGATAGTAAGAAGGAGAGGTAGAGTCTTAGCAAAGTTGAGATTCACAGCAACATCACAGCCTCTTTCCATAGGGAGCTTTGGAATGTGCATATCTACAACAGTATTTTAAATATTCTCCTACCTAATATTTGAATATACAAGAAATGAGGGCTCATGTTCTATAATGATAAGATTACTTAACTCTTTACACAATATTTGGTATAATATGTGTAAAGGGGACTCTGAAGAGAGTAACAGCATAACCCCCAAGTAAAAAGAAGGAAGTATTTGCCTATAACAGTGTCACAAGTAGCATTGATGAGAGCTATTCTAGGGCTATCACCATCTGATGCGTTCTTGATACAATTGATGGCAGGCTCAGAATTCTTTTTGATAAACTTCTTCTTTTCACTATCATAAGTGATAGTATAGCAGTAAGCTCAATATTATTATCAATATTGACTTGATAAATGAAGAATAATTGTTTAAATACTGTATGATTTGGAGCAGTGGAGATTCCTAAGAGCACAAATTTGCCCAGAAGATTTTAATCTTGGTGAGGTTATGTTCACCCTCTGAGACTTGAACCAAAAAACTGGGCTTTTTATCATTGTAGATGGAGAAGGTCTCATATTTTTTGGTGGGGGCAGTGGTTTTACGCTTAATTAGAGCACTCATCACACCACCAGATGTCTCAATACCAAGTGAGAGATGAGTGTCATAAAGAAGAAGATCCTGGGTCTTATTATAAATATCACCAGTAAGAATAACAGCTTGTGTTTTTGAAGTAGAACCACTTGCAACTGAGGCTGCAAAAGAAGCAAAATCAACTGGGGCTGAAACAGCTTTGAGAGCTGGAGGGAAAGTACTGACTTGTCAGCAACTTTGGTTGGTTTTACTGATGTTTATTTTTTAATAAAGTATATTTTTGGTTTGTATAGTTTTTATTTTTTTACTAACCATTTTATTTTTTAAGCAAGAACTGCTGGAAGCAATTTTTTATGTTTTTTAGCAAGAACTGCTAGAATCAATATTTTTATGCTTTTTTCACTGATCATTTTATTTTTTGAGTAAGAACTGCTAGAGGCAATATTTTTTATTGTATCACTTGATTTTCTTTCAAAATAATGTCTAGTGCAAATATCATGAAAGTTAAAATAGATTTATTAAGGAATTCATCTAAACCAAATAAATGATAGAACTTCACAAGTAAATCTTCAAAATAAGTTTTTAAATCATAGAAAATACTGCTACAGTTTTGAAGGTGATTTAAATCTAATACAAATAATGCACCACAAGAAACTGTGTGATGAATTCCATTATAAACAAAAGTATATTTTCTTCAGAGGAATACTTCCCTCACCTGTAAACTCAAGCATGAAAGGGAAAAATATAACTGTAAAGAATAAAAAGTAAGAGAATTGAGTATTAGAAAGTTGTTATAACTGTGCTGTTTTAGAAGAGTTACAAGGGGGAAAATATTTGGAAACTATATAATGTTCTTTATTGAGAGACAAGTATTATACAGTAGTTTTCAAACCTTTTGAGATAAACATATATTAGTCAGTTTAGAACACATGCACTCAGTCACAAAACAAATTTCAACTTGATAGATATAAATAGAAGATAATCTCACAACAAATGAGCACTATTTGGCAAAAAAAACCGGTTATAAAATGACTTATTCAAACTGGGGACAAATGCTTAAAAATTTAAAAACAAGTGTATTAAACACTAGAACGCATGAGTTTAAGTCACAGAACACATCTACTATATTTACTATGTTTTTAGTGAACACATAAATCTCAGTCAAGAAAAGTTACAAACTCAATCCAACAACAGGCCTTAATAGCAACTGAAAAAAACAATGTAAATACCAAATAACAAAACGCATGAATGAATCTATAATACTTTACTAACTTGTCCTAATTAATAATACAATCTAGAATATGGAAAGGAAATAAATATTATGAGTGTCTGTTTTGGGATTAGAATTAATAAAAATATCAAACTCATCCAAATTCATGGTCAACAGTGCACATTTATGGCCAAAAATAATAAATATAGAAATCTAAAAATCTAATTCTAAATAATTGGTAGTGACTACAAGGTTTTGTGCCACTATATATGGAGAGATAAAAATTAAAATAAATAAATTATATAGATAGACTGTTTTAATGTTATTTATTTTTATACCAAAAATGGACACATCCCAACAACAGGCCCAATCAGAATGAGTGTATATGTGGTGTCTTTGTGCTTGGCTCAGACCAGACACGCCTCAGTTATTGCACCCAGTTTAACTTAATGAAATAAGCCTGGTGAAAAAAAGACATGTCTTTGTTTGCAAATTGATACACCAACTTGTGGTCAATCTAGCATCAGAGAACCCAGTGGTCTGGTGCTAGATTGACCACAAGTTGGTGTGCCAATTTGCAAACAAAGATATCTCCTATTTTCAACAGGCTCATTTCATTAAGTGTTACTTTCACTTGAAAAACTCATACTAATAAAAAGCAAAAAAACTCTGTTAAAACAGAAAAGCAAAATAGTATTTCTAGAAACCTAATTTTATTAAAGTGTGTGGTTCTATTTGAGCCAGTTTCTGTGACAAATGGTACCTGTGCTTTACCTTGCCACAAAGGCATTTGGTAAGGTGTACCAGGCCAGGCCCCAAACCATGGAGACCAATAATGACAGGAACTAGTTATGGGCAGGAGACAACACAGACTCTGGTAACTATTGCACAAGGTCAGAAGAATTGCAAATGAGATTAAAATAATTTGGGAAAAGCTTAGATGAAGCATTTCCTCAAACAACAAGATAAAATGATTCTGCATAATTTTTTTCAAAATTTAAAATAAAATTTCAAAATGTTGTTTTTACGCCAAACTGGGGTTTTTTGTTGTTTTTTACTCTTTTATTATAGTTTTTAGGAAACCAAGATAACTCTCAGGGAGCTATCATGGTAGGTATTTAGGGGAAAATTTAAAAAGTCCATAATGAATATGGAATTAGGGAGATGATTGGATAAAGAACAGAAAAGGTAAAATCTGTTATCCTATAGAGGATTTTTAGAATCCAACTTTTTCAGTTGGATTCATTACAGTCTCTCAGACATAAATGTCCAAATTTATAAGCATGTACATTGAAAATAATGCTTTATTTCCCTGAATAGATTTTGGCAGATTCACTCCTGAAATCCACTATTTGCAATTAGAGTCCCAAAAATAATTAACATTTTCAAAAAAATGGAGTTGTTTTGTGTCTGAGTTCATCACTTTTGTGACTGAACCTCATGTGTTCTCTGTTTGTATAATATTTGCCACATACTTATAATCAAATTTGATGTATAATGCTTCAGCAAGTGACTGGATTGTGTGTTATGAATTTGAGTTACATGTGTTTGTTATCTCATTTTTGGAATTTGTTATTTGATTCTATTTTCATTGTATGATTGAATATTTTTGTTTTCCAGACCTGGATAAATGAAAGTTTTATTGAGTAAACTAACCTTCAACTGGTTCCAGTTGAAATTTGTTTTGTGAGTGAGTCCATGTGTTCTAAGCTGACTAATATATGTTTATCTCAACAGGTTTGAAAACTATTGTATAGTCAGCTTGAATCATGGATAACAGGAAAATGATTGTGTTGATCACTTGGTTGGATGATGAAGGAGGTGGCTTGATCCTGTTAATGAGCCAAGCGCCAAAATGAGGTATCCACTGTAAGGAATTGTTGAGGATCTGGATGTACAAGTATTCTGGCTACTGCCAGCCTACCAAACATCCAGGCATTGCCCAATTTGGTGCCCTTTCAATATACAGTTTGACATGCCAGACATGGCAACCAAGCAATATCCATGACTGTCCAAGTATCCAGTGGCTTGAACCCATCCTACACATGATCTACCCCTAGGTTTGATCCAACTAAATCTCTGCCACAGCCAAGTCATATAAGTCTAAAGTATTATCTAATAAAATATACTTCTCTTCTTTATTAATTCCATATCTGAAGCTTCCCCAAAAGGCGTTCCTTATCACTGGTAGCAGCTACAGTTTTTCAACCACGCCCATGAGAGAGAAAATGACTGACAAAAACCTGGCCACCTTTGCTCACGTACTCAACCAGGCCACATCCTAGGAAAACTAGGAAACCCTACTTCCACGCCTGCAACATCAAAGAAGATATACCTAGTGGATGCACCGTATTCAAAGGTCAGGTCATGCCAAAACATGCGCCAACATAATTCAATACAGTTGCTCTCTTCAACCACAAACAAATGCACAACCACCTATCACAGGTGAAGTAACCAACACCAAGTACATTGGTATTGACAAGTTCTTTGGTAAAAACAAAGAAAATGTCATCACCTGGCTAGATCACTCAGCTGCCAAACTACGCACCAGCCGCATCCCCCACAAAAAATGGGTCCAGGAAGCCAGCAAGCGCCTTTATGAGGCCGCAGCTAACTGGTTTGCCACCTGGGTTGGCTCAAAAACTGACAACCAGCTTGACAACTGAGAAGAGCTCAAAGTGGACATCACACACAATTTCTGCGTCACAGAATCCCTCAAGATATTGCAATCTAGCTTAGTGATCTTCCTCAGAAAACCACTATCACGGCCTATGCCAACAAGTTTGAGGAAATACACTGTAAAATCAAAACCTCAGCGCAAGCTGACAACGTACATACAAGAGCCTCATTTATCAACATAATTAAACCCTCTGTTGATGCTCTTATCTGCCCAGAGGCTAATACCTCCATGCCTGCGCTCATTGCAGAAGCCAAGCGCGCAGAAAAACGTGCAAACATGGAATATGCTGCACGCAACAGCAATTGCTCCCTAAACAGCAATGGCAGAGAAAATTCCAATGTCAACTAATACCAAAACACCAATCATAGCAACATTAACTCAAATTTCAACAATGGCAATTGCAGCCAAAGCGCAAACCGCTCCTGTCCCAAGAAAGAGGACACTACCAAAGTAAGCAATGCTGAAATAGCAACCTGCTATGAATCTGACCCCACATTCTCTGACCTCAAAGGTCTCAAAACAGAGGAACAGGGAAAAGAAGAGGGGGAACAGGTTTAAGTGCCCCTGTCTCCCCCCAACTTGACAAGAAACTGTACCAAGGCACAAACTTTGCTGCTTGCATCCCACATGTCCCGCAATCCTCCATTTTTATGATTTTAAAAATTAGATTGCTCACAACTTCTTGTCTACCCATTCACTTACAAATCACATACACATAAAATTTTATTTGACTCTGGTGCACAACATACTATGGTTAGCAAACCATTTGTAACCAAGTTGTCAGAAATTGTGCCATTAATGCTATTTCAATATGGGCTTTGAATATTGATAGCTGCAAAGATTTGGTTGGGTTTGCTTTCAATTTTGGATATTCCTTGCCTTCTGCAAATGGGTCTAGTCCAATATCCACCTATTTTGGATTATTGTACCTGTCTGTGAATGATCCTGGTATGACCTCATCCTAACGTGATCCCCTCAGCCACTCTGTCTTTCTA